>JAWZYV010001432.1:600000-1016177 GCA_038373885.1 Cheiracanthium punctorium | reverse complement strand
TTCGATCGGTACGATTAGTACAAAAATGTTTAAAAAAAATATAGCACAAAGCGCCCCACGCTTTTTTCAGAATACTATTTTTCGTTCATTAATTTATTTCTATATTAAGAATTATTTTTTGCTTTTTAGCTAGTTCAATTTATCACTAAAGCGTGTTTTTTGTTTTTTTAAACTATATATTTATTTCCCATCTGATTAGCCATCAATTTTTTTTCAGATAGTTTTGATTTCACTGCAAACGATTTCAGCTCTCTCTTTTTTTTATCATTGCCAAAGAAATAAATCTGGTGATCGAAATCTGGTTGCTAAAACAACTTAATGTTTATTTAACATATAATCATATTTTTTTAAATAATTTTTCAATTACTAAATTTTCCATTTCTAAATTACTCGTGGCTTACATTGGGCTGTTTTGAGTACTGTTATTAAATACGATATATTTTTCATTCATTCGCATTTAGACTTTCAGTACACCCGTTTGTGGTACTGAAACCACAAACGGGTTCAGTACCACAAACCTTTCTGTATACCCGTTCAGAAAGGTTTGAACCTTTCAGTTTCAGAACACCCGTTTCTTTTTTCAGTACACCCGTTTGTTCTTTTATTGACAATGTTTATATAGTTATAAAGTTATTGCAAAAGAATAATTTTTTTTTATCTATTCTGGAGTTTATTTTATCGGATTTCAAAGTGTACTTTTATATTAATAATTTTAATTGAGTTGCAATTATTTTTATTTTGAGGTGTGAATTTATGAAAGAAAATTATGTGTTTAAAGCATATTAATGTAAGAAGATTATTGTTTTATAGTGTCTATATTTATGTAGGACTGATTGTACTTTTATAGAATTTATATATTATTAGCCAAGATTAATTTTTTTTAATTAGAAAACGTAAGTATTTTATATTTGAATTGAAGCACTATAGAGATTCTTACAATTTCAATCTTAATGGAATAACATTGATGTTAACATTTTAGTACTATATCCCATCATTTGTAATGCAAATATTTAGCTATTTTTGAGATGTTGAGTGGTAAAGTGTGATATTAGCTATCAATCACTTCCAACTTAATTCTTCAAAATGTAAAGATACATTTTTCTTTGACGAACGTTATCAAGCACACTTTTAAAAATATGTCATTTTACTATTACGGAAATGTATTTCGCCATTTCTGATAACTTTCGAATATAACCTCGAAATAACTTCCTTTTAACTTTATGAAACATTCCCAGAAACATTCCGAAGGGGAACATCAGAAGGAGATTGAACAAGAGACTATCCACTCACTCAGCTAATAATCCCAATCCGAGTACCTCAAGAGGCTTTGCACCACCTAATAAAGGAGAAAATATTCGACATTCATAAAACCAAGTCAGAAGAAAAAGCGGCCTGTTTCAATCAGCTGTTCTCATGAGTGACATCGAGGATTCTAACTCTGAGGAGACTAACGATCTCAAAGCAAAGCTAAAAAATGATTAACCTGCTGAGAAACGTCAAAGAAGTTTGACACAAATGCATAAACGTGTAGCTCAAAAAGGGGCATTGGAAACATATGATCACCGGCAGCAGCGTTTGGCTCAGTTGCTTGAACGCACTCAAACACGAACGCGTGAAACAGATGATCACTGGTAGCAGCGTTTGGAAAGAGAGCGACGCAGAACAGCTGGACGTCGGCAAGTACATCGAGTAAACCGTCTAAGTGTTTAGGAAGCTGTCACAAATGCGGATTCTTCCTATCATAGTTCACGACCTTTTAACATTCACCCAGTAGCATCATATTTTCTTGAAAAAAGAGTAAACAATCGAATTCACAGAAATTCCTTTAGGGACTGTTGTTTGTATGGTAGAAATGATGTAGGACATCCTGAATTTTCTAATGAACTGGTACTGTTATTATTTTGACGTCATCCACTTTCCACAAAATTTCATAACAGAGTTCGGAATTAGAAATCATGTTTTTCAATGGCTTTGTTCACAGCATACGACGACCGACGAGTAACGATTGAGGTTTTTACAGCTACGTTGCGAATAGTATATCTATTATAAATTCGTTCATTTGACAGATCATCAAAATCTCAGAATTTGAACGTCCTCAATGCGGACAGATATTTTTTCTGAGATAATCAAGACGCTGTTAGTGAATGCATGAATAATCCCCATGATGTCAATGGAGATTTGATTACTTTGTTAGACTAAGATCTCAAAATCCTTGGCTGGCTAAGTAGCTAATGCATTCTCTGCTACAGAAGGAAGCGAGGCACCTTACGTTAAACTACGTTTTGCTCGATCTTGGTGACACCAATTATTGAAGATTTAACGTCCCTCTTCAAAACATGCTGCATTATAATATTGAATTCTGAACAAAGTTTCCTTGATAGTGAATGAGTTATCTGAAAGAGATGTAAATCTTTAGTAATCAGGAAGAATATTGATAACCTTGTCGAGCAATTTACGTACCCATTATTTTATCCTAAAGGAACTTTTCATAAATCCAATTATGCATACTAACTTATTGTAAAACTTATTTTATTTCATTATGTAAAATAATAATTATATCGTTAACTTTGCCGATAAAAAACAATTTACAATTCTTTTCAAATGAAGGATTATTTTCCCTTTTGGTTGAGGGTAGAATGATCCTTTGGGAACTTTTTCAAAATTAATTTTTTCTTTCATTATTAAATGGGTTATTCCCCAGTATTCATGTATTACGTAAGCAAAATTTCACAGAGCAAAATTTTGATTAATTTGTACATTTTTCAATATTAAAATATAAATGAGAGAGTTTGCAACAAATTTTAATGTTTTATTTACCACTTCAACTAGATTCCTAGAAATTTCCTTTTTGTTAGAGCAACTAGTTGTTTTTTAATTAATTAATAAAATTTTATTACGGGAGGGACATACAAAACAAGGTTTCTAAAGGAACTCCAGCAATTTAGATTTTGCTCTGAATTTATTAAATATCTTCACAAGTGAATTTAAGGAATAAAAGAAGAAAAATGTATTATTTACTAACTTTAAAATTATTTTTTAACCGTGTTATTAATTAATTGAAGCTAATTACTTGTTGCGTACTCTGTAGGAATTGAGGGTTGATCTTCAGATATGATTATTATATTTTGAGATTTCTTCCTTCTCTCAGTATCTTTTATTTTTGGTTGTTTGTGCTTTACATTTCCGTTTTATACTTTCTATGTTGATCTAACTCTTTTTTATGCATAGTTAACTTTATCAGCCATCAAGGTGTTTTTATCGTTTTATATTTTCGGCTGATTGTTTTCTCACTCTTTCTTTATAAGTAGGGGTCATACTGCTTCTTCTCATACACGCATTTTTTTATTAATTCAATTTTTTTTAGTAAATTTGCATTTAAAATGTTATTGTGCAATAAATGAACACTGTTTTCTGGTGAAAATCAATTGATTAGTCAAAATAATGTTTCAATATTTCAAGCAAGGTATGACTTCACCAAGGATAGCTATAATTAACCATATGTGTTAACTTATATATTTCTTCTAGATAATGCAGCCAATTGTACAGAAAAGTCATACACATATTGTAAATATTAAAAATTTTCTATAACATAAATTTTTACTTCAAATAAAAGTTTTGCATTTTGTTCCGTATATAACACATTTTTATTTACCAGACTCAGATTTTAACCCTTTAATGCGCGGTGTCCTCACCGTGAGGACACAAACCTCTGACGTTTTGACTGTGTTCAGTCACAAAGAATAAATTCCATTTCTGTAAAAATATTTGAGGGTGACATAGTTACACAAGAATCCTTTACTTTTAGCACATCATTTCCCGTAAAAATTGTCGATTATTTGTAAAATTGGCAGGATTATTTTTGACAATTGTTCCATTTTTCGCCACTGGCATATGGCGAAAAATGGAAGAATACGATGGAAATAAGTACATATTGATATAGTGTAGAAGAGCAACTGGATAGACTGCCCAAAGCTGAAAAATGGGCAGCCTTTGCCCTTTCTTGACGCCCTCCCCCCATTTTATGGAGCAGCTGGCTGTGCCACACAGCCAGCTGCGTCAAATAATGGTCTCTAGATCTGTGGCAAGCGATAAACGATTCAATCGACGGACATCTTGCTGGTACTTAAGTCAAGCGATGGCAACGGCTGTCCTTTTTTCAGCATTGGAAAATGGTTGCACTTCAAAGGATTAAATGAAGAGCAATGATATTTTAATGGAATAATTCAGGTAACTAGTTCACTAGCTGAAGAGGGAAAAAAATTTCAGTTGTCATTAATATTATTAGTTAGGAAATTAAAAATAAGATCAAAATTGTTTCGTACGGGACGAAAAGAAAATTAATCATTAAAAGTTTCTAATAAAATATTATTTTAAAGTTCTCTTTCTAACTCGCATAATACTATTAAAAATGTTTAATGAATCATGAGAACTTAGAAATAAAATAAATATTTTTTTTTTATTTACAGTTAAAAAATATAATGGTACGTTACTAAATTTTCTCTGTGACTACAAACAAAATACTCTAATTTTTTTTAATTAAAAATATAGATTTTCTGTTGATAAGCTTTAATAGATGAGATTTTGTGCTTAAAATGATGTAGCACATTTAATTTTTCATTTTTTTCCAGACTTGTGAAACAAAACACTCCGGAATGACCCCAATGCCCTTTTGAAATATTTTTGAAATATGTTTTTAATGAATATGTATATATCTATATATGAATATAGATATATACATATATGTGTGTGTGTGTGAGTTACAGTGAAAGTCTGAAATCTGGAAAATATTGACTTTCACCGGTGAATTTCAACATTCACATAGTTGCTTCGTGTATGTTCGAAATATTTGTTAAATATCCTTACTTCTAACTTGCAACCAGCAAATGTTGACATTCCCCATACACTAATGGTATATTCAAATTTTTTAAACTTTCCACATCTATTATTCATCCTTAAAGACTAAATTATTTCAAGTTACTATTATATTTTACAATTATCTTCAAGTATCAGCATACTTAAAAGAAAGTTTCAGTCTTTTATATTTATCTTTCATATGCATTTGAAAATAATCTTTCATATGCGTTTGAGAATGTCCTGCAGAAACTGATTGTAAAGAGTGCAGAATTTGTACGTACTCATAAATCATGAATTATCTCTTGATAGTACATAACCAATCAATAAGCATTCGAAGAAGTATCAAAAGTTATTATTCAAAATCATGAGTTACAGTTAGAATTTTAAATCAAAGAACATTTCAATATTTTAGATCCTTCTTCAAACATCGGCCATATCCTATTTTTTGAAGAAAGTTTACACTATTGCTAAGAGATGGCAGCACCAAAATTTTAAATTAAGGTGAAATGCTCTCTATCAGTTTTAAAATGATTTTCACTGGACTCGCATTACACCGCGGTTTAACCTACAGGAATTGGATATAATGTAAGCTGTTCACGAGTACACATCTTAGCGCTAAAGCACGAGATTTTTTGATAACAGTAAGAAACGATAATATTAATTTATTCATTACTTTTATTCATTATAGTAGTCAGAAGTAACTATGTGGGTGTTTCAAAAACTCGTTTACATACGCTATATGACAAATATAAATTTATTACTTACGCATAGCCACCACATTTGATTACGGGCCCTGAACCCAGGATAAGTGACCCCTTCCCCTTTTTTCCCAGCCGTGTGCTGCATTAAAATTGCAATGCTATTTTTCATACCCATGCACTTTTAAAGTGTAGTTAAACATGCAATTATGGGGAGTAATCATGGTAACTATTTTATATCCAAGCTAAACTTTATTTATAAAATTATGTAACTGAAGAATAACGAAAGGGCAAGAGTTAAATACCATATGAACGTATTTAGTTTCATACTCAAAGAGGTAAACTTTAAGATATCAAATAATGGTTACGTTTGGCTTATCTTACTTAAAACAAAATTTACTACATGATGAAATTGATGTACAGTTACGCCCCCCCCCACACACACACCCAAAAGCCCAGTCCGGGGGGCAATTCCCCCTCATGCAAGCCCTCTCTCTCTCTGCCAGCCAGGCAGTAAGAAAGGATGGAAATAATATGCACACAACTCATGCAATGTCAATTTTAGTAAACCTTTATTATAAACGGATTATCATAAATAAGTTATTCTAAATTTTAAGCTATAATTAGCTGTAGTCTTCTAAAGCTTTAGTCGATAAAAATATATTCAAAATATTTTTTTGTAGTTTGTATTAGTTATAGTAATTAAAAGTCGTAACTGCGTAGGGCTGGACTTGATCCCCCTTAAGGTCGGTTCCTGAACCCAGGGATCCATTTAGCCCCATCCTTATGGGGGCCATGCGCGAGGGTTCTTCTGTCGGATCTCTCGCGTAAGTCGCGAAAGTATTTTATGTATGTAGAATTTAATGATCGTCACAGTATTAGATAACATAATAATAATAATAATCCTTTTTGTAGTACTAGTAGCTAAGAATAAATGTTAACTGTTGCATCTAATGATCGATGCGCTTAAAATATTACTTTCTAATAATATCGATGCAGATAGTTTTCATTTAAACAGTGTTTTTTTAATTCGATTTACATTTAAAAAAAACACTGTTTAACTGAAAACTATCTGCATCGATATTATTAGAAAGTAATATTTTAAGCGCATCGATCACTAGATACAACAGTTAACTTAAGACGATTTTACAGAATCTTTTGATACGGAAAAGAGATGGCAGCACTACATAAAAAGTTAACTGTTTGAATAGGCTCCCATTTCTGTGTACACTAGAGTAGTGTATAATATATACAATATATCTATTTATATTTTAAATCATGGGCGCCCATATCTATGGGCAGAGAGGGCAATAGGACCCTAGCTCTTAGGGAAAAAAAATATATGAACGGAAATTCGGAATTATTTACGAACCGAACTGGTACGTAGATGTAGTTCAATAGTGAGTATTTTCCGGGACAGGACACCCTGACTTGACCCCCCCTCTCCCCCCCAAAAAAGTAAATAAATAAATAAATAAATAATTCCTACAAACAATCAGACAGACGCCCATGTTTGACATTGTACGAAATCGAAATATTCTTCAGGAGCATGTAGTCACCAACGCTGAGTAGGAAAATATGAATTGCAAAAGAAATAAAAGTTTATTTTACGACACTGTTTAAAAAAAAGATATTTATGAACGGGTTCTCTGATTATATATTTTACTAACACATGTGATGTTAAAATCACATATTGTTTTTCGGCACTCTTATATAACACTTGACCTGTATTTTGCGCGGTTATGTGATATTGTCATCGCAGCACATTTACTTGAATGCGAAATAGATAGATCTAACCTAAAATACGGAACGCAGCTAATATGAGCAGATTCCATTTTTTGGTTATTCCTCATACTATATGAAATAGTAAAGTCTGTCAATGTGTATCACATAAAATAAATAAAAAACCTGACTGATTCCACTCGATTTTCCGAATACTTGATCTTTAGCAAGCGTTTAAATGAATTTTATTCAACTCAATCGAATACAGCGTTCAGAAGATCCTTCACTTCAAATAATTCGAGTATACAGGCCGCAATGTATAAGATATCGTTTCCGTAGCCATTTCAAAAACTGTATGCTCTAACCAGCCTAAAACTTATAAATCATGTATGACAAGGATTTATAGTATGCCTACATAATTCGAGCTCGGTACAATGAACTGTATAGACGCTAGCACACTTTCAAGAGTTTGCGTCTGTAGGCAGTAATGTATAAGAATTCTTTTCTTGCTGCCCTGTACAAAATCTATAAATCCTAAACACACTCAAAATCTGCACATATTATGTGTGACGATGACCTACAATATATATATATCCAATTTAAACTTATTCGACTGCACCATTCAGACAATAGCACACTTTGAATGATTTGTGTCCATAGGCCGTAATGTATTAGAATTTTTTATTTTTTTTGCATCTTCTGAACAAGCTATCAGCTCAACACACACCAAAATCTATGCAGGTCGTTTGACAATGATCTATAATACATGTACCCAAATTGTGATCAATCGGATGCACAGTTTAAATTCTAGGGCATTTTCAAGAATTTGCATCAGCAGACCGTAATGTATAAGAATTACTTTCTGTAGCCCTGTAAAAAAAAATGAAAGCTATACGTACCAAAGTTAATACCGGGTCGTGTGATTGTAATTTGTAATATGTATACCAAATTTGAGCTCAACTGAATACACAGTTTAGAAGCTATGGCGTTTACTCGCATAAAGACACACATACATACATAGCATGAATGAATTCAGTGGACCTCCAAATGTGTAAGAATACAAAAACTCGAAAGTTATTTTTTTTATGATTCCAAACTTTTCTTACATGATACATGTTCGGAGAGTAACAGAGAAAAATGTACCCTATTTTTGGTGTTTTATTATGTATTGGTACCTTTATTACAGTACATGTATGATAAATAGAATGTACTTGAAAATATTCACCTGTTAACTTGAGTTTTAAACAGTTCATTCGCAATTTAATAATACAGTCAACATCTGATTTAAGCTCATTCAGGTGTAGCGAACGTCTGGGTTTAGAGTACGTAAACCATTTGTAAAATTGATAGATATTAGAAAGATTTAATTTACAACCATTTTGTTTTACTCAGTTTAGTGAGCTACGGGTTTTGATTGCTGTGAACATGGAAATTGTATTTTAATTTATAAAAATAACATTTAAGGGTATTTATCTCAAACTGCTAAATATTTATCAAAATAATTGGATCAGTAAAATAAGGCGATTACTACTGAAAAATCAATTTAATTTATTCAAAACTATCTGCAGAATGCAAAAGTATGTAATCAGATCATACTTCTGTTTGACTTACTAATAAATGTTCTCTGCGAACGTAATAAAATACTTTTATTTAGCTATTTTCATTGACTGTCATTTTAGTTTATTCAGATTGGAAAATTTATCATGTGTTTGTAAAGAACTTCGAGTATAGTTAACTGAATTTATCGGTTCTCAGCAGTTCACTAAAGCCGAATTAAATTTTATATATCAAAGTTAACAATTAAAAAATATTCAATTGGGACTCAAACAAGGAAAACAATTAAGTTCTAATAACTGATTTTTCGCTCTGAAGTCCAGAAAAAGGGCGTGTCCGAAGTCGTGTGTGTGGGTTTAGTCCGAATGCATCGATATGCCCGACACATTTGATGACTTGAGCTGACCTCTCCCTTCAAACAAACAAATAAATCCGTCTCTATTTGTTGGCGTTTTTAAAACCTAATGATTTCATTGAAACAACAAAAATGTCAATTATACTGTAAATAATACTAAAAATAATAAAGATCAGTGACCATAAATTGTGGAGTGCTGAAACCTATAGAAATAAAAAAGTTTTGCACTATATCGCAGATTCGATAAGGACGATTAGAAAAAGAGTATTACAGCGTCAGAATGTGCTCTATTCAAGAGTTTTTACCTTTTTTGACTGTAAATAGAGAGGTCTTAGTATTCTATCCACAAAGTATCTCTGATCAATATTGGAGAAAAATGGATTTTAACAATTTAACAAAAATGTGTTTGGAGATTTTGTGAATCAACCAAATTTTCGTTAATATTCTTTTGATACTTCCATAAAATAAATCAGTTGTTAACTTGAACTGTTTTAAAAATAAAGTTCATGAGGAATAAAATTGTTTTATTCAAGAAATTTTGGTTACTTTCAGACTTGATTACTGAATTATCTTTCACGTGAAAGCCTTGTAATTAATCTTAGTCTAATATTGCTTGGTTTGCGAGCTATTAGAAATAACGCAATATAACAGATGATTTATCTTGAAAATTAATTTGCTACAACAAATGGATGCAGATTGCTCTTATTTCCTAACTTTTTATCAAAACGAGTTTCTTTATCGTGTGACGATACTTCGTAAAGAAATAAATACACTTCGAAAAAATGTCTATTTTAGATGCCATTAGAGAATGCATTTTTTGTTTTAATTGAAATAATACTTCATATTACCTTATATAGCATACTTTCATGTATACGGATTATCAAATAGCAAACTTTCATGTTCAGTATCAGAAAATCTTTTTTTCATTCATTACTTAACTCTGTATCAGTAACATAAAACTATCCTAATGAAAATTAATGCATCAACATATGTTTTAATTATTATTAGAATACCGCTTTAACAACTGTTTGAGAAACAATTAACAAAATCATATTAATTTACTGTCGTACACAAAAGTATGTTACAAAAGATTGCCAGTAACAATAATGTTAGCATTCATTAATAAATGAAGCTATGCAGTTATTTAAACATTCATAAATGCATGTAAAAACATGATTGCTAACGTCTCCGTGCGGTAATACTTTATTTAAAAGCTATGTTAAACATTATACCACAAATGCCTGCAAATAAATAACGCATGTAACGAAAGTGTAAGACAAATGTTTTGTGGAAACGATACAACGAGAAACTGTAGCTGCAGAAGGAAATTATTGTGTTTATAAAAATTTCTATTTAGTTTAGTTAATACTGGTACATTTGGAAAAGGATCTTTGCCCATCTATTGGTACTTGAAAGTGTTGAGGGAAATAATGATAATATTATTAATTTTAAATTTCGTACTACTTATACTTTAGCCCATTTATTATTTATGTGGGAAAAGAACTGTTATATGAATGCAAAGAGTGCTAAATTAGTTGTTTAACCCTTTATAAGGCCGTGGTAAGAATACTTACCACCTACGGTCTATTAAATACAGAAATCAATTATCATTAGTGAATTTTCTGATTTTTGTTCAGCTTTATTGGATGTATATTTTTTTCGTACATCTAGATTCTAAATTATATTTGGCTTATGAACTGTTCTTTCATTCATAAATTTAAAGAAAGCTCGAATAATTACTCGAAAACTGAGCATAAGAATCATCGCTTTTAATTATATATTTTTGCGTTTAATTCCGTGTACAAGCAGCAGGTAGTTTTCCGACTTTGATTTTGTGAATAATTAATGTATTCTCCTGCAAAATTTCTATGTTTGTTTAATACTTGTTTCTCCAATTTTCACGTGGGATATTACAGTAGAGGGGAAATATATTAATTAATCCTAAAAAATGGGTGAGAAAAATCCCAAGTACTTTCGACTCTCTGCACATAAACTCGCCTTATAAAGGGTTAAAATACAATAAAAATATTTTGAAGGCATTTTGTTTTTACAGATCTACAAGAAATTTCAGAGTCAGAATTCTGCTGCAGAGTTTCGGAACTTTTTTTTCTTTTGTTTCTTGTTTCTTTTATGTTTGTTCTTTCTTTTGTTTCTTTGAGTTTTTCTGCCAAAACCGGAAGTGTCAGGCAGTACAAAAAGTTAAAATTAATATATGGCTTTTGTTGTGGGCTTTATTCTTTTAAATAGTCGATAAATATTATTCAATTTGAACGACAACTTAGAGCCAAATCCAATTTATATTACTGCTTCGGACGGATAAAGAGTTACAAAAATTGGCTAATAAATAATCAAAGCAACACTCGTATAAAAAATTAAGTTCTGACATGTGAATGCATAGATGCACATAAAATATTCTGCAAAAATGTGAATGTTCATTTCCATACCAATTTCTGTAGTATACCTAAAAACGTTAATGCCGTCCAAAACACCAGCATTTTCGCGTGTTGTATAACGAGAAAAAGAATAAAAAAAGCATGGATTTTAATATTTTTAAACCTTGAAAACGACCCTTAAAACACATTTTAAAAATTTGAAGTTACAATGGATTTCTCTGTTTAGGTCATAGAACAAAATGAGAGGGTAACCATAAAAAATTTAAAATGCTGAATTTTCATAGACCACCCTAGCTGTCGAGTTTAGAGATAGATACAGGTAGTCAAGAGAAGAACACATTTTCTTGTGTCGGTGTCTCCCGATATATTTTAGAATGCTTGGCGATAAATGGACTTCTTACACGCAGAAAAATTCGTCTTTACACACTCATTTGTCCCTTATATTTCAACGGATAATTTCCGTCCTCTATGGAAAGATTTTTGAAAATTGTCCCATAGCGCCTCGTCATTTCAGATCTAATAATAATATGGATTTATATCAACAATCTTGATTTTTCACGAAATGTAAAAACTATTTACTATAGTTTTTGATTTACACTGAATCACAGAAGTTATATTTACAATACCTGAGATGAAAAATTTACCACAACGCTACTAGTGTGATACGTAATATGTGGATGAACTTACATATGTTTATGGAATTTTTTTTAAATATCTGTTTACCGTAATTTAAATAAGGCTTACTATACTTATATGAGAGATGTACAGTCTGTGATAATGGATAAAATTATGATGTAAAGAAATTGTATGTATAATTTTATTTTTTTGCACATTGTAAGTGCATAATATCAGACAAAATAATTACACCCTCCAAAAAAAGTATTCGAGCAAGAGAGAAATTTCCTACGTTCGTTTCGTATATTAAAAATTATTTATCATAGAATACGAATTAGGCTATGTATAAATATGAATTTCCATATTTCTCTCAGATTGTGCGTTTTTCAAAAACTCAATTATTATTCGCAAATCTAAAATAGGAAATTTCTCTCTTGCTCGAATACTTTTTTTGGAGGGTGTACATATGCATCATAATTACAAAAAAAAATGTGCATAATAATTACATAACATATTGTTGTTTTTTATATTGTTTTTATATTGTTGTTTTTGTTTTTAATGTATTTTAAGTTGTATGTTTAGTTTGCACTTTGTATCCTCACTCAACATAGTAATAGTATTGAAAAATATGGATGTGTATATTTGTATATGTTTGTATATAGGGGGTTGATAATTTATGATGCACAAATATTGTTTTAAAAAATTAAATGTATCGTAGAGTGCCGCGTTTGGCTTTAATTTCCAGGTAATAGTTCCTTCTCCCCTTGTCAATGGCCATGGCGGAACTGTTTCCCCTCCGGGGGGCCCTTAGTTGAAAACCACTTTAGCGGTCGGCTCCCCCGGAGGGTAGTCCCTCCCTCCCTCTATGGGAATGTAATATTTCCGTGAATTATTCTTCCCGAAATCTGAAGAAGAGGAAAAATAATCATTGAATCTAAAGAATTTTCTTCAGTTGACAGGAGAAAAATAAATGGATATTGGTAAATTATCCGAGATAGTCAGGCAACAATACTGCCAAAAAAGTTTTAGGAATTGAAGGAATAACTTTTGAGAGTGCGTCTTTATATACTAATTTATTCCTGAATTTTCCAAGAATAATATCTGTAATTCTAGGAAACGTAATATTTCCGTGAATTCTACATCCCGAGATCTGAAAAAGAGGAAAAAAATGTCGTTGAATCTGAAGAAGTTTCATCAAATGACAGGAGAAAAAAGAAACGGATATTCGTGAAAAGAAAGAACAAAAATAACGGAGATGTACCGGCAGCACTGCTGTCAGAAAATTTTCCATTAATTGAAGAAGTAATTTTTGAGAATGCTGCTGAGATGTTCGTGTTACCAAGAAGTGCGCATAGAACATCTTTAAAATAAAATGTAATCAAGGATTTTGAGCTTTTTTTTCAAATTCTATGTAATCGATAAGTTCTTTTCAATTATCCCTTTGAGGCGCAACCCTTTCCCAATGCTGCAGCATAAACCCTTTCCCAATGCTGCTGCTCCCTAAATTGAAAATGAAGATTTTTGCATGAGACTGGCTAATTAGTTGGAATTAAATGACAAGAGAGTGACTCTGTAGATTCCGCATGAAAAATATTTGCTATAACTAGAAAACTAATCATATCCTTTACGTAGCAAAATATTAACGCATTCTTCAACAGCGTAATGAAAACCCATTTAATGAACTGGTTTTACTGTGGATGAAACTACAGAATTTAATATTAATTATTATTACATGGCATATTATTTACGCATGGAGGGCAAAAGAGTATTCCGATATTAAAGTGCCTTTGTTTGTTCCACTCTGTCAGTATGTCCCTTTGTTGTAGTGTGATTTATGTGCATACGGCTAATTTTTATGAAAAACAATTACCAGATTGATAAATATTAATGATAGTAATTCCGTGCTCTAAGGTAATAATAACTTAAAGCATAAATTTTTTGATGTGAGAGGTATGCAAATGCTCTGTTGAGCTTTTATGTACTTTATGCCTTATTAACATACGCAGGATATGTGCTTAGAAGAGAAATGCAATTATAATGAGTTACATTAGTTGACATCGAGTACTCAATGCCAAAGGAAATGACATGACAGCCAGAGTACATACCTGAATGTTATTTAATTATAAATGCCATAAAAAAGAAAGAGTTAGAATACCATCCATATAATGACAGATCTATAAATCTTGATTAAAATATCTTACTTATTAATCATTTTCTTCCGAGTATTATTAGCGTATTTGCTTTGTTGTTGTTTTCGTTGTCGAATCGCTGTTAGATTTTGTGTAAATCGATTACAAATGTTTGTTCTCGCATCCTTCAAAAACGGTTTAAGACAATAGAATGAAATTTAGTAACATGATGAGCAACGTCTAAAACGATAAATGTCATTAAAAAATTGAACAAATTTTTAAAAATTTACTTTTTTCTTTTTCTTTTTTAATAGGGAGATCATTTTAAGGCATCTTCGAGGTAGTATATTCGTTGGCTATTGTACTTTGTGGATTTTTTATGTTTATTTTCTTTTTAAGGATTTTGTAAAAACTACACAATTTTCTGGAGGTATAACATTAAAATATCTATTAAAATAAGTTAAAGGTGATGAATGACCTCTTGAATTGAAAAGCTCATTCTACAAAAATAAAATCTTAATTTTGAAAACAAAATGTTTTCTCTATTGACAGTTTCACTCAGCACTTAATTACTCTCTTAAACGCATTTTTTTAACAATACACACAAGCTAAATCTCTGCTTCCTGTACTTTTAACAATATGCTATTTCCATTCTTTGTAGTCCTACAGTGCTCAGCAAACAAAATTAAAGCTTTCGGAAATCTGAATTACTTGCTAACCCATCAGCGATACTTCAGATAGTTATTTTTAAGAAATGAAAAAAGGATATGCACCACACTCATGTTTATTTCTAAAATCTGTTATAAAATCATTTATCATATAGTTAGAGAGGAAATTTCTGTTTCCATGTCACTTTTTAAAATACATATTTTTGAAGGTATAATAAAACTACCCATATGTGAATATAAACACTTAAAAGATAATAGAAATGAAACGGAAAAGTAAATACAAAGATAGCAATTCAGGTTTCGGAAATATTTAGTAAATTTTTCACAGCATCGGTAAAGATATTGAAAGAAAATGAAGAATTAGTATTTCATTTTTTTATATTTAATTTTATTGTTTTAATAAGTATTTAGTCAATTCATTCTAAGAATTATATTGTTATTACATATATCCTATGTCCAAAAACACGTATTTATAAATTCAAAATTAATTATTTATGACAGTATAAATCCCTTAGCTACGGCGGTACAAAAATTAAAACTCTGACATTTTATAAACAAAATGATATGTGATGAGACTGAAGAAAATATATACATTATTTTTTACATAATTTATGCCTCTATTAGCCTTTGTTCCACAGTGCTCTTAGAGCAGCACAATTAGTACCACACTCATTAATTACCTACTCTAGATGAAATGGAGTAAAAGGACACGAAAATATACATTTTTCATCAGGCAGGCTTTTACGATGAATAAAATTAACGGAACAGAACTTGCCACACTGCAGCTAATTCAGGACATGAAAGATGTTGTTTTATAGCCATGTGTTTGTTTTAATGATATATTTAGATAGCTAATCTTTGTGAATGTCGTGTTTTATGCAAAAACGTAAAATGTGTTGGCTAATTACTTATTTCCAAATGAAATTAGTGTGATTATCTTGAGATAATTCTTTTCTATGGCCCTTTAAGATATTTATGATGAACAAAGATCCAATTTATATTTCCCATGCTGGAATTCTTGAAGTCCGTAGAAATTTTAATTTTGTAACCATGACGAGAATTTTAATGGGTTGGGATTTTTTTAGATGTCTATAAACTTTAATACAGATAAACCACTTGGAAAGATTCAAATCGAACTACTAAATTTAGCATGACTGTAGTGTTCCCGTTGACAAAGAGCTGATGAAAACATTGAAAAGAATGTTTTTATTAATGCGCAGCCATGCAAAGCAAGTGCTCTTTTATAGATGATAAAACTGTCGCCCAAAGTGGACCATGGCGTTGACTAAGTAACAGGTGTCCCAATGTTGTTCTGCATCAAATAAAGCAATGGACTAATAAACTTGGAAGTAAGACGCACCAAGGAATTTGAAGCAGCTGAAATGTCCCAAACGTGTTCTATTTCGTAAAGATTTGGAAATTCAATTAGATATTCGGGAGCATCAACATCCCTATGATACTGATGCTACCAGACCAAGCGTTGTGATCCTGAAAAATAGGATTTAGCCGCACAGATACTATATTCAATACCATCGGCTGCAAAATTTTGTTGACTGCAAAATTTTGTCTGCAAATGGCGAGAACAGGAGCGTAGCGAGGGGTCGAAGGGTGGGCCATGGGGGGCTCTTGGAATTTCGGATTTTTGTTAATGGGATGACAATAATCAATCTTTTTGTGTGAAATTCCACCTTTTCCACTTCTGCCCCAGCTCCCTGTTTTTCTCGTTGCGTCCCTCGTTGAGAGGATCACAGGAGGGAACAACAAATAAAAATGATCAGCTAGCTCAGTAGATCGCACCCACGACTATCGCACTAGATATTAAGAACATTGACAAAGCCTGGTATTAGTTAAAACTGATAAAGAACTATGCGAATAGCACGTATAAATTATACCAGGTGAGTACAAATGATGGACCCGATTTTAACCCATTTGTGCCTGGATATTTTTGCGACTTTCTTCGATTTTTACTGATAACAGAAATAATAGATATATTTCTGATGTCAACTTCTTGAACAAGGGATGATTTCTTTTAAAATCATTATGCATAAAAATCGAAATATCAACATCCTACTTGGTCATGTTAAAACATTTTTTTGAGTTGAGGCTCAATACTCATGAATAAAGGCTAGGAAAAACAAATAACTTTTTCGACTAATAGCGAAAATGCCGTCCCAAAAAAGGGACACTAGGCATAAAGGGGTTAAAATATCATATTTTCAAAAGTACTGCAGATATTACAATAAGTGATAAGTGAAAGTAAAGAAAAATAAACAAAGTTTTTTAACAGTTACAAATATTCGATCTGTCACTCTCTTGTTACAAGGCATACGCCCAACCTGTAATCCAGTTCGTTTCATAAATTTTGTAGCATTACTTTATCGCAATGCTGCACAAATACGTTCTTTAACTTCTGGCAGTGTTTTCGACATAGGTGGTACATAAACAATGTCTTTGATGTAACTCCACAAAAAGAAATCACACGGTGTTAGGTCTGGGAATCTTGGGGGGCCATTTGATTAAGGATAAATTGGTTTCCTTAAATTGATGATACCACCACAGAATGCTTTTGCTGGTTGGTGCTTCTTTTCCGTAGCGATTTCTAAATGCCCGTTACACCGAAATAACTGAGAAAACACTCGCATACTCTAATGCGCAAAAACTCTTCCCTGTCATTGACGCCATTTCCTGAGTTCAATCACAGCGATCTTGAATATTCTGCCATTAATGGGGGGGGGGGAAATCTTGGTATATTTCTCGTTACATTCATATATCACATAGTATAAAATGTGCAGCATTTTGGAAAATATGATTTTTTTAAACCGAGTCCATCATTTGTACTCACCCTGTATACTCAACTGTACAATCGCGGGCAATACGACCTTGATCACCTCCCTCATTTCGTATTTCATGAATGCAATTTTGTAAAAGCGCCTAATGTGTTCCGACTGTGATATTTTTTAATAGACACGTTTAATTAGATTTGTGATAACCCATTTGTAAAACAATACCTTTTAAATATAAAATACTTCTCAGTAACCTCTCTCAATAACCTCTCTCAATAACGTCTCTCAATAACAATTCTCAACAATTACCAGATTGATAACATCATCAGTATCGATAGTAATTCACCGTTCTGCGGTTATATAACTTAAAGCATAATTTTTGATTAAGTGACTTAAAAACTATGCAGTTTCGCGTATTACGCGATTAAATAAATCGCTATTTTTATCTGAAACATCGGCAGATAATTCGGCAGATATCGCCAGGCTATCGGCAGGCTTATTCGGCAGGCTATCGGCAGATAATTCACCACTGCGGTTTATCTCAAAACTATTTTGATTCTCCTAAAAGAAAGATCACCAGCGAAATATCTGAAGCCGCAAAATAAAATCCAAAATTTGCGGTACGTGTGGTATTTAAAAAGTTCTTGTTAATTTTTATTGATACAAAGGACGTTTTCCCCCTGAACTTTGGCAATACATACAGGGTGGCCATATTTTTATTTATTTATTTATTTATTTATTTTTGCCAATATATAAACCTCTAGGGGCCAGTGTGGTTAACCAATCGAGGTGAAATTTCAGAGACAGTTTTAAAAGACTATGAAAAGAAAGGTGGAAATCTTGGTTCTTCATTCAGGAGCAGGGCGCAATGGCAGCAAAAGTTCAGTTTTTTTCCGTGCGCGCATAACGGATTTTTACGCTAAATATCTAGCTAACGTCGCTGTGTGATTGGTGGCTTGCCTCTGTCATCTGCGAAATTCCTCCGTGTGCCCCGGTCGTGTTTCATTGGCCGTTTACAGACCTGTTTTTGTGTGCGAATAATGCATCCATTTTTTGCGATGCAAGTACCGTTCCAGCGATCTTTAGTCTGCATATATTCATATTCTTTCATAGTCTGTAAGTTTTAGCATGCGTTGATAATTTTGCGACGGGAAAAAAAAATGTGGTTCCTTTCGAAAATTTCGTGTTTCTGTACCCATAACCTTACTAGTAAACCCCACTTTGTTGCCGTACACAGAATCTCGAGTCCATACCTCTGAATAACTAATCTTTGAAATTTCATCTCGATCACTTGAACAGGTACATAGAAGTCCATATGTAGACAAATATTTCTTATGGCCACCATGTATGTTAGAGATGAGACGGGCTCAGCCCGAGCCCGAAAGCCCGAGCCCAAGCCCGGGCCCGAACCGGACTCGGGCCGTGTAATTCACGACTAAGTTCGGGCTCGGGCTTCTGAAAAAGGTCTCCTTTATTGAGCATACTCCTTGAAACGGATTTTAAAAAGCGATTCATCGGAAAAATAAACGTACTGATGTGATGCTAGGACTTGCAACAAAATAATTGGTGGGTAAAAAGCTAGCTTTTTCACATAATTTACTAAATGGTGTGCTGTGCTATTTCATTTGCGTATGTGCTGTTAATTCAAAATTTTGGCCTCATTATTTACTGGTCTATCTTAGTTAAATGTATATATTCACCTCGTATCGTAAAATATTTTTTAGCAGTAATTTTGTTCCTATCAACTAAATTCTTATGCAATAATATATTCTTATGCAATTTTATGCAAATATGGAAATTTATTAAATTTATTAAGCAAAATCTCTTTTCTGGACGTGTTTTAAATATGACATTTTTAAATGTCACTATAAGAGATTTATAACATGTATTTTTCTGTATCTAACATATCTAAGTACATACGAATGTATAACACTGATGTGAGTACCCAACAGAATTTTTAATAAAAATAGTAACATTACTGTTATTTTTTGATAAACATGATTATAAAGAATTAGAAGGTGCGTTAAGAGTTTGAAACTGTATTTTTCTTTAATTTGCACAAACGACAAAGTTTATCGTATTGTATCAATGAAGTAACTGAATTTTACACTCATGTCCATAAATTAAAGATAATGAAGTTCAGGCAAAGAAAGAGAAAGAAGCAAAACAAATTTGACTTATTTGTAAAGTCTATTTATTAAACAAAAAGTAAAGAGCAAAAAAGATGCTATATGTATGACATAATTAATAAAAATTGCAAGTTTTACTCCCTTGACCAAATTTCAAAAAAGAACCTATTTACAAAAAACAGTATAACATGGTTAGTAGGATGGTTAATACGGAGTATGTCTCCCGGACGATGCAATACAGGCCTGACAACGCCTAGGCATGCTGAGTATCAAATGATCAATCTGATCTCTGGGAATATTACACTACTCATCAAGCAATTCACTCCGAAGTTCCGGTAGACAGGTGGGAGGGGGTTGACGGGCTGCAATTCGTCGGCCAAGCATATCCCACACATGCTCTATTGGATTCAAGTCCGGTGAGTATGCTGGCCAATGCATACGAGTGATATCCTCCGATTGAAGGCATTCGTCTACAATGTTTGCACGGTGAGGACGAGGACGGGCGTTGTCATCCATAAACACAAATTCAGCAGCCATGGCGCCCGGAAACAAACGTACATGTTGTTCCAGAATGACATCCCGATAGATGTGGCCTGTCATCGTTACACTCTGAACATGTAGGTCAGTTCTGGAACCAAGAATAATTCCTCCCCAAACGAGCCATCCTGCACCACCGTAACGGTGTCTTTCAATGTTGTTCTCTTGGTGGTAACGGGTACCTGGCGCTCTCCAGATGAATGTCCGGCGAGAATCAGACTCCAAACTAAACCTGGACTCGTCGGAAAACATAACACAAGGCCACTGTTGCGGTGTCCACAATGCATGCTCTCTACTCCAGGTTAATCGCAGGCGACAGTGAGTTGCGGTAAGTGGAACACATCTGACAGGCCTACGAGCATATATACTAATGTGCCCTAAGCGTCTGTACACGGTCTGCCTTGAAACTGTCGTACCGGTAGCTGAAGAGAGCTGACGTGTCAGGTCTGATGCTGTACTCTGTCTGTTTCTTTTGGCAGTAACTGCCAAATAGCGGTCCTCATTCGGCGTTGTAACTCGGGGGCGACCTGTGCTGTAACGTCTACTCACATTACCATCATCTTGGAATTGTTGCCAAAGCCTGGAGATGACACTCTGGGCGATTCCAAGTTCCTCGGATACTTCCAGCTGGGTACGTCCACATTCCAGTCGTCCGATAATTCTGCCACGTAAAACATCATCCAAATGCCTCCTTTGTGCCATAACTATGCGGTTTTTGCACTGAAGGGCTTTCACAGCGCTTGTGAACAATTTTACTGCTTTGCCACCATTCCTTATATACCCCTCTCTTACACTCTCGTCATTGTGACGTACCATCCATGCCATCTGGTGGTTTCCTGTAATTTGCATATTCTTCTTCAAGATGTGTGTGATCATTCCACAGGTGAAATTTTTATTTTAGAGATCAATTTCTGTGTGATTCTGAATTATACTTAATTTATGGACATGAGTGTATTTATCTAGCTGAATTTTCGGGCTCGGGCTCCGACTTAAATAATATTGCTTGGGCTCGGGCGGGCTCGGATTAAAAGTCCTCGAGCTCGGGCTTCAAAAAATGAGCCCGGACTCATCTTTAATGTATGTATATATATCGAGATATATATATATATATATATTCAAAATACTTTTTTCTTAAATTTATAAGTTTGTTATAAATTATTGCTTGTTGGATTCGAATTGGATAGAAATTTTTTAGGCAAGCGAACTTTCTTTGCTTACATGGGCCGCATTCCATGGATTAATTGCATGTTTCATTTGCATTTTCAGTGTCTCCCTGGTTATGTAGTGGTTAGAGAGCCAATCTATAACACGACGACTGCTGGTATGATTTCCGGTCCGAGCTTGGGTATAATTTCGTCCGTCCCTTCATAGGGAGCAACACTGGTCCACCTATTAGGTTGGTTGGTTGGTTGGTTGGTGTCGTGCCCATGAAGAGATATATAGATGACCATGAGTGTACAGAACACAGCTGGCTATCATCTTGATGTTATCGGAGTATAGACTCTTTTCGATGTCAATGAGCGAGAATCTCACGAGCTGAGCCAGAGATCTTAAAATGGCAGGACAGTCAAAAATGCGTTTTGTAGTCAGTGGAATATTATCGCAATTATTGCAGAGACGTTAGATTTCCAAAATGATTTCCAATAGAAAAGTGGTTGCCAGTGCCTCCAAGGAGGTTGGACTTCTGCCTGTTGGTCCGCGGAATGTATTTTATTTCCCTTCTACCACCCAGAGGAAAGTCCAATGGAGGCATTCCCCTATCCGTCACCCGGGGACGCGCCTTCTAGGGGTTACACGATCCCCCGACCCGAGGGTACCTATTAAGTTAAACCTATTAGGTGCCTCCATGATAAAGAGACCAGAAATTCCGGCCTTGGTAGTGGCCAACAACTGCACGGCAAGTGTCCGCCATTAGAACAATAACAAAAAGAAATCGGGTTTTCAGTACTTCAAATTCAGCTACAGCGAAAGCGTACATTTTTGCTTTACACATTAGTATCACAAGAAGGGATTAAGTGTCTGGAAATCGTGGTGAACAAAGCAATTTCAGCAATATTTTGCCTGTTATCATGACATTTCTTTTGAACAACAATGATAGATTTGGCTTTCAAAGTATCAACCTACGTGAGGAGCTTTTTCAATAGGAGTCATCGCTGCGTGAGTATCAGGAATCATCTGAAAACAAATAGAAAACTGTATATAATGCAAACAATGGAACAAGTAGCACCATTTGTATATAAACTTATTTTTTTAACAGAACTTTCAGAGGAATTTTCTCTATTGATAGCTTAAAAAATAATCCTTGGTTATTTCATGATTAAATATTCAAAGGGATGAATCCTATTGTATAATTATATCAGAAATAATAAACAGCATTCACATGATGGATCACTAAGTTGCGTGGTGAGAGTGAACGAACCATCACATTAAACATTAAATAATGACTTCATTTGTTCAACAGCAGTACATTTAGCGAAATTTGCATGAAATGGATTAAAAAATCATGGTGACATAAATGTATGCAAAATAAAAGAAATTAATGATACAGAATTAGTAAAGAATACTGTGATTGTATCGCACACAATATGCTGACTGAAAGCAGTTATTTACGTAATAAAGCTGAATGTTGTTCAATAGTTAGTTGAGTTGTAACCCTTTAATATTTCATCATTAAACTTATACAGGAATATATACTAGCATAATAATAGTTTAAATAGTTTAAAACATTGACATGAAGGAACATTGATTGCAGTGACGAGAGTGAACCGGATATCACATTATAGATAGTATAACTTATTCCTTTGTTAGTATTAGTTCTACTGAGAATCCACAGCAGCACAATTAGCGCAACATACATGAAATAGAGTAAAAAGACACAAGAAAAGTGATGTCAATGATGTACAGTTCAAAAGAAGTTAATGATACAGAGCTTACAAAGAATACTTTGATTATACGGCACAAAATTTGCGGACTAGAAGCTATGTGTTTGTATGCCATAGAGTCAGATACCGTGCTGGATTTCAAGTTTTATGTACACGTGGTATTTGTTTGATACGTATTTTCAGATAAAAGTAGCGTAGTTTGGTAGTTTTACTTCCAGTTGTTTATTAGACAATTATATTTGCGCAGAATGATGCGACGATTTCACAGCATGATACAAAAATGTTTAATTGAACACATCATGGGGCAATCAGCGTCTATTTTATAAAGTGGAAAAACATCCCAATTAGTTATTATTATCATTATTATTATTATTTATAAGTCATTTAACAAAATTTTGTGACTTATTAGTATGCATTCAATGTTTTTTGTTACCTAATGTTGACTCAATCTCGCAATATGTAACATGACGATCTTGCATTGTCAGTTTTAGCACAGCATCCATGTTTTCTGAACCAAAAGCTGATTTTGGAAGCCTTCATGACTTTCGTCTCGGAGCGAACGATGACCTCGATTAAATGCGTTATACCCACGTTTCCCGGTAGCAAAGGATGGTGCTTCATCACCAAATATCGCAGTAAGTTCATCAAAGAACTCTAGTCTTGATAAGCCTCGTCGAAAGGGCCTGATTAACAATCTCTGATACTATATGCCTGCTATCATTTCGAGACCACCCTTTCCACCTATCCTTAGTCAATTCCACAAGTATAAATAACAAATATTGCTGTTTTGAAGCCCTCAGATTTTTTTATTATTATAGGCCCGGGCCTTATGGGTTTATTTGGTAATCAGGGCCTGCCCACTAGTCGAAGGTTATGATAAATCATAGCACGAAAATTTTGAACTGTTAATTCCATATTATGGCTGAGACACAGGTTTCGGGATGATTTTTACGAGAAAAAATATATTAGTTGTGGGTTGTGTGTTTATTTGAATATCATCATGAGCTGCACATATTTTGTAAATATGATGTTTTTATGCAATATTCGTCAAACTATGTTTGAGCTATATATAGAATGTAAATACGATTTTAGGTGCAATACTGATTTTCGAAAGCAGTATTAAAACAGCTTTACAAAAGTTTTAATATTGCCATTTTGAGGAATACAATCTTAATTTATATACAAAAATTATATCTACATGCATTACACTATTAATCTGCCATTAGATAGAAGTACGCATATTATATTTTTTTATTAATTGCCCTGTGAAAATGTGGTAATTATATTTTTAAATTATTTTAAAGATTATACTGTAATTATATATTTTTGTTTGATTTAAAACATGTTGATGCTTTTAATACATATTAAGTTTTCATAAATTTCGTATTATTACTGTTAATTAAAAAATCTTATATTTTACATAACCTTTAATTATCAGAACGACATTTTCTAGATGTTGCGATATTGTGGTATTATGTATTAATTACTTTCAACTTTGCAATTGTATGTTTCATCTTCAAAGTGCAATTTAAAAATCAAAATAAAAAGAAAGAAAACAATAAGTCTTTGTTAGTTTATTTTTATCGTACAAGGAAGAGCATGTTATTTCTTAACCCATTAAGCGACAAAGCTCCCGTTACGGGAACATCTATTATATATTTTTTTTCTTAAAATATTTTAACGCAATTTACGAAATACACATTTTATATAAACATTTACACTATAGGGTGTGTTATATAGTGTAAATGTTTATATAAAATGTGTATTTCGTAAATTGCGTTAAAATATTTTAAGAAAAAAAAATATATAATAGATGTTCCCGAAACGGGAGCTTTGGCGCTTAATGGGTTAAAGTTTTATTTTATATATATATATATTTATTTACCAAACACAAACATTATTCTGCATCTTGAAACAAAATGACTCACATCTGAACGAGAATTCTTTATTTTTTCATTGTTAAATATTTATGAGGATAAATCCCTTCCCTATGACAGTAAAGCAAACAAAAGCACAAGTATCGCAAACCGTCATGCAGCTTTGTGGGAATGAAGCAAATAAGAGCATTAAACTTTTACATTATTAATGCCGTAATTATCATATATGCTCTAGATCGCTCCCATAGCACCACAATTAGAGCAATATTCATTAATTACGTACCCTAAGTAAAATGTTATATGAAAAAACACATTTGTCAACAGAAAGAAGTACAACCTACAAGAAATTAATGAATAAAACTCGCAAAAACTACGGTGGATCCTTGACACAAAAGTTTTTAGCTGACATCAACGAGTTTGTTTGGATGTCACGTTTAGATATCTAATTTTCGCGAGTGTTATGTTTTATGTAAAAGGGAAAATAAAATATTATAATCACTTATTTTTAAGCATTATTGACTTGGACATTCCTACTGCAGGATTAAAAAAAAAGTGAATTACTAGTTAAAACCAAAATTTGATTTTCCTACATACTGTCGTTAATCTTCTCAAAAATATTAAATATGCTTCGACGAATTCCTAATTTCGATATTATGAGGTAATATTTTTTTATTATCTAAATGATAGAAGACGTAGGTTTAAAATTTTATAAATAAAAGTTTTTTAAGTAGTGCGTACTGTATATATCTGATAATTTTAATTAAAAGTGACAAGCTCTGTTTTTCTGAGTACAACTTTTTGAATTGATAAAGTTGAAAATTTTTAGCAATTTATATCGGTAAATATTTAATTTAAAAGCATTTATGATAATAAATACCTATTTCAATACTTAATAGTATAAGAGAAATTGTTTGATATTGTTGCAGAAAATTCTCCTTAATTCTTGGATTCGTTTTTCTCCAGTATGTATGGAAAGTTCTAGTAAATAGTACACATGTAAGGATGGAACACGAATTTTATTGCTTTTAGAACTCCGTCGAACAATCAGGTGATCAAAATTCCCAGGCGCTAACGGGCAGAAAGTTGCTTATAACAGTCCATCAGTTCAGAAGCTCTCACAGATGCTGTATTTCTCACACAAAATAAAACACTTAAACATGCAAAAATTCAGTGGAAACTTACGAGGGAAATCATAAACAGTCCCTCAAGACTCAGCAATGAAGAATTTACACACAACACTTAAAAGTAAGCTTCAAAAGCAAGGGGAAAAAAAGCACAATTCACAGCGTAATGCGGCGAACTCACTCAAAGAGCGTTCGGTGAAAAACTGACTCTTCAGGGGAAACTCCGGCTCTTTCATAGTTTACGCTGAACACCAGAGAATGTTCTAGAGAAAACTATAACCGGAATGTAGTTGAACAAACCAGATATTAATTGCATAATAGAAGAGTAATAGAGTAATATTACGCTATCGTGTGATGTGAATGCAAGAAAACAAGCTTTACAGGCGCTTTTGGGAAAATCGCTCCAAATGTCCGCCATGTCGTCTAGCTTGGTTACGTTTTCACGATATATCACCAAATGTGTCGCCAAAAATAAGTCCCCAAAAGCTCAACGAAGCACTAACACCAACATTTCTCGAGATTTCTAGAAAACCCTATGTTAACAAATGGGGGAAAACCCAAAACTCCCAAAATAGTTAACGATTTCCATGCAACAAAATGCAAAATTTAATTATTTGAAGCGTAGAATACGAATTTTAAACTAGTTTAAACCCCAGAACAGCGGGTTACCTTCAAAATTCGTAACAATATATTGAATGAATACGTTTCCCAGGTATGTTACAATCTTCCATTTTTTGCAAAATGACAAGTTAACATTACTTATACACTCTCGCGAAAAAGTATTTGAGTAGAAACGAAATTTTCCTATTTTAGCTTTGCGAGTAATTATTGAGATTTTGAAAATTGCTCTACTCTACAGAAATATGGAAAGTTATAACTGTACAAATTCTTAATATACGAAATCAACTTAGGAAGTTCATCGAGAGGAAATACATTTTTGAGAGGGAGTGCATTAGAAAAAATCTTTGAAACGTATCGTCACACGCTTGGGATACGCAGATTGAATCAAGGTGCTGAATGAACTTAAAAAGGAATTTTTAAAATTCAGAATTACAAGTTTAATTACAATATTTTATAAGTATATCCCTTTCAGACCCGACAAAAATCTCACATCTTAAATTAAAGAGCAATTTTGTAATTGTTTTAAAAAAATCTATTAAACTATTACACTTTAAAACCACAAACAGAAAGCGAATTTTCAATAATTTTTCTAATAAAAGCCTAGTTTTTAATCTGTGTTTCAGCAGCAAAAATGTGTTAACAATCTTAAAAGAAGACTGTCACGACACTTTTAAAGGTACAAATTCTTTTCAGCTATATGAATTTTGAAAAAAAAATATTCTCAAAATCAACTTAGGAAATTTCAACAACATTTAAATATTCCTTTGTGCAACAGCAAACAAAAATAAATTCCGTGAGCCAGTGTGTGGAATGTACGAAATACAGAACGGATATGTACGAAATTCAGAACTACAAAAAAAAAAAAAAAAACCCTCAAAGAATTGCTTTAAGAGTGGAATTGAAAAGGTCCCCATATGGGGACCTCTGGAACGAAGAGGATAATAACAGTAACAATACTGAAATCAAAGCTTACTTGCAGATTTATACTTTCTATAAAAATAAAAATGAGAAATGTTGGAGGTAGCAGTATGCGAAATGTAAATTTTTATAATAACTGTATATAATGGCAATTAACATTATTTTTTTAAATAAATGATGAATTGCGTTTGAAATTAAGGTGTTTAAATGCTCTCAAAAACAAAATTCACTAGACAAAGAAAACAACCAGACCAAATTTTGCTAAAATATTCATAACATAATATGCACGTAGGAAGATGAAAATCGAAAATTATCATTATTACTATTACAAAGTTTCTTTTAGAAAAATAAATAACTTTTTATACCCCAATAAGAATTTTACGATAAGCATTCAATGTACTACAATTTTTCTTTCACTACATACATAATCCTTTATTATTTTAGGATTAAGTATTAATAAGTATAAATCCCTTTTGATGCAAGAAAAAGCAGTGACATCCGACAACATTAAATTGCGTGATTAGAATGAATCAAAAGCTTTTGCATAATTTATTATTTTATTATCATCCGTTAAAAAGTGCTCTATAAACAGTACAATTAGCTTAGTACTCATTAATTTTGTAATGTATATGAACTGGAAGAAGGAGATCATATAATAAAACACATTCGTCAACAGTACAATGCACAAACTGAAACGAGGAAATAAGCCAAAATTTTTTCGAAATACTGTAGCGCAGTGTCACAAGAAATTTGATTTTTCATTTATTTGTAAGTCGTTTTAGTGTCATGTTAGTGTATCGTATTATTTTTTAATGTCGTATTTATGTGGAAATGCAAGTAGTGTAAACAACTGACCTATTTTCTTTTAACAGAATTACGTTTAGTATGCATGATTTTTTTTAGGGGAAACTAATTGAGCAAAACGCTCAGTTGATTTCCCAGCGTTGATAATAGATCCAGTAAAACACGCGTTTTCGAACAAAGCAATAAAATTGAATATTGTGAGACAGGAAAATATTTTCATTAACTTTTGAAGAAGAAACATTAAAATATCGTTGTAAAGAAGTTATTTAGTTAGGCTGTTTTATATTATTAAGACTGCGCTGTGAAAACATGAAAATCCAGGTTCGAAAACACTTAGTTGCAATATAATAAAAAGACGTTAAATACTTGAAACTATTTTATTAAAAATATACTATGGAAATATAAACTTATTACCACGGATGGTGGTGGCCCAGTGAAATAAAAAATACGTCCTATATGGACAGTGAAATTAAGGTGGAACGATTTAAAAATTACGCCAGCACAGAATTACACATTGGCGAGAACAAACACCTGGCTGAGATAAATAACGCCAATTCCAGAGCAACCCTAAAAGTTAATCCAATAAAATTAAAATGACGTAATCGCGAGCAAATAATTTTAAAGATGAGGCAGGGCAACAAAAAATAAAAACGCCAACACCAAGCCAAAGGTGGGGAATCCAAAAGTACGTTGATTTTGCAAAAGGACGCAAATATAATCTATTTTTAGCACACCGGTCGGAAGAGACGAATAAGCAAAAAGAATAATGCATACGGGAAAAGCGAAAATACAGATTTAAAAGCCGAAATGGAAGAAGAATGAAAACAGAAGTGATTTAGAATTCTTGATTTTGGATAGATTACATTAATCTATCCAAAAAATTAAAGAAAGCCAAATCTAATTATTATTAAAATTAAATATGTGATCTGCATCACAATCGTTTTGATACATTATAATGTATCTTATAGAAAGTTTCAATGCCATAAAGTATAAAGGTAGGTAGAGAGTACCTAAATAATCAGTTTTTGCATTGGAATTTATGTGCAGAAATACTACCTTGAGTCAATAGGGTGCGCTACTATCTTCGACAAATAAAAGCGACTAATTATTGCCGAGAATTGTCATTCCCCCACAATGATTTCAAGCAACAGTTCTAGCGATATCCTTCAGTGCCTGCATCACTTCTAGAAGTCGTTGGTATGTTTGACGATGTGGCAGATTCCTACCCGGGAATCGCCCCATGTACGTACATCCTTTCAGCAGCTTTGTGGTGCTCGTGTTTTAAAAATTAATAACTTGCAAACTAATTAACCAATTTACATGCAACAAAATACAATTTTTCATTTATGTGTAAAACACGGATCGGAAAATTCACAATTTGTATTGTGAGCAAGCGATACGAGCTGGGATCACGTGGTGATTCCAAAACCACTTCTCAACAGTTTGCGAGCCTTAGATAGCGTCGTTTATTTTATCTTGCATTATTCACTATATGTCTGTTAAATAACATCACATAATTTTATACGTAATATTTACTCTGTGTCTATTTGAGGTAGTATCTTTTCCTTTAAAACTGTAATAAAAAATTAAACATATACCATTGTAACAATTAAATAACCGGACTAGTCTTAAAAATAAATTTTACAGAAAAAATTATACAAATACCTTTTAGTCCCCTTCAATAGTCTCCTCATCTATAAATACATAGCTGCATACACATTTTCCGCTGCTCAAAGCAATGTTGCAGGTCATTAGGTGTAGCTTCTTCAGTATGTTTGCCATTTTTGATTTCACCTCTTATAGAGACTGTAAATGTGTTACCTTCATTGCACTTTTGGTGTAGACCAGAACGTTTATCATCTTCAGCAACCTCCCGACCTTCCGAAAATTGCTGGTACGATTCAAAAATTTGACTACGTGACAAGCAATTATCACTAAACTCCTCCTTTAACACACCAAAACCCTCAGTTGGAGATTTTTTTTATTTTTTATAAATTTAAAAGGAATATAAAATTTATTTTCTGCTCAATTTTTAAGGTTACCATGATCGCGGCACTTGAACACAACTACTTCTTACTGAAACAAGATAAACACAAGCTAAACTTGATAGAGGGACGGAATAACCTACCACCTGCACTGGAAGTATCAAAGTCAACACCATTCCATTCCGTCTACTCCACATCCAAACAAAACGGCCAGAGCAAAGGCAGTCGGCTTTCAAATTGTCACAGTGGTATTAATGAAAAATAATGTATCTGAATTGACGGACATGTATTTTGGGGAGAACTAGATGGAAACCGCAGGGCTCTGGTTTGCATGAAGCCTCGGTACTCGGGCTGTAGCTACCGATGTAAGTTACTACACACTTCTCGTTCAGAAAGTATTTTTATTAAATTTTCACACGGGTTTACATGTCAACAAAATTCACGAAAAAAGTGCTCCCTGAGCTATGTTCGGACCTATAAAATCGATAGTTACCTTGTTTGTAAGGTAATCACATGTTCCAAAAATGTTGCACAGATTGGCTATTAAGATGCACGGTCTCACAGTCCCAGGTTTTTTGTTTCGTGTAGTTACGACAACGGTGCGCTTGGTCGATCTGCCTAGGATGGGGGATGCCTTAGTAGCAAGACTTTATTAGGTGTTCTAACGCGTATTCACGTTTCATCTGGAGAAAACAGACAAAAACTCCAGACCGTTAGATCGGAAGCCGCGCTATGGGACCCGAACCTGGGACCTTCACACTTCAGCAATTTACCATTTTTGACACACAGTCCTGGAAATTCTTGCGAAGATTGGAGCCGAAAAAAACGGGGGAAAGAGGGGAGATGTATCATTTGCCTTTTTACTAAATTTAGATCCCGAGACAAAATCTTTGTTTAAAACGAAAGTGGCTACTCCCCTATAGAATTTTGGAGTGCATTATATATATATATATATATATATATATATATAAAGTTAGTCTTAATTTTTTTCGCATGAAGCTTTAAATAAAACGCTGAAAAATTGTGAATTTAAGAATTTTTAAATGGTGCCAAACATTTTTGTCCAATCTTTGAGACTTTTACAAGTTTCACAAATAATAAATGCGAAGATATTTTTTGCCATCACTATAAGTGAACGCCAGAATGATCTGCTTTTAGAGTAGTTTTAACACATTGACTGCCAATGATAATAAAGAAAACTATTTATGAAATAGCATTTTAGCACTTAGATAAAACATATTTAGAATACAACCGTGAATACACATAAAGGGTGAGATTCGTTAACTTTAAACTAATCATTTTATATGTAATATTTTATTAGTTATTCTAAAAATAACAACAGATCAATAATGAAAAATCATCTCAAAACTGCACCTCAAAAATCTGTCCTGATAACCAAAATTATGAATGTTTTTGCTATTTTAAAACAAAAATTTGATAGATATCTTGCTTTTAAGTTCGTGATTAAAATATTTTTTAAAATCTTGAAATAGATTTTGAAATATTCCTGTTTGTTGCAGTTTAAAAAAATGGCTTTTTCTTTTATCCCTTTAGGATATGGAAAATGTGAAGAAACTTATTTTGGATTTCTAAGGCTCCCCACCCCCCCTGCTTACCGCCTTTTGGAAGTTAATTTAGAAAAACTTTCTTAAATAAGGAGCTAAATTCCTACTGGAAAAATGTATTAATTTTAGTTGTGCATTTACGAGTTTGTTAAGGTATTTACCTTTACAGATGCATTGAATAGGTTTTATTAGGCTTGATCTTTCGATGCTTAAGAATTATCCCGGTGATCCGCCTAGACAAGCGGTTTTTGGCCAAAGTAAATGCCGTACACATGAAATTATTAATGGTTTGGAATACGATATCAACAGTTTGCCAGCACATTTCACGAAAAAATAGTTTGGCGGGAATGACCATCAGGATAATACGCAAATACCAATTTTGCTTTAGATTAGGCGCTTATTTTCTCTTTTTCCCTTCCGTAACATTAATAATTTAAAATAAACTATAGATTTTTTAAGTTAATTCTGAAAGTCTTTGTAATAGGAAAAATATATATCGGTTTGGTCATTTGTTAGTTCTTCTACTTTGGTGCATAAAATTCACGAATATATGAGTATGTATTCTTTGTAATCATTAAAAATAGGAAATAATTCATGTAAATCTTAGCGTATTAAGTAAATAAAATTATGTTCCAAATTCCCACTTATTGCATTTACCTATTCATGCATTTAAAAGCCTTATTTAATAAGAACACTTGAAAATTTTGGTTTTTAAAGGTAAAAATTAAATTAAAACTTTGTAAACCAACGCATAATTAAAAATAACACTGGACAATCTGTTTTAAGTGAACAAAAGGTCCATACTCTTTCATTTGCAATATAGTTCCATCATTCACATAAGCACGGAGTTTAGAACTGAAAGTAGACGCTTGTGTTTACAAAATGTTGCAATAGTGTTAAAGGTATTACCTGTTGTAATATACTTCTACAGCAATCCTGATATCATAATTTCTCTACCGATTTAAACAAGTAGGTAAATTTTTTCATTAAAAAGAATTTATTTTAAGGTAACTGGTACTAAAAATATTAAGGTTCTAACATTTTTTTTATTAACTGGCTTTACCTATTAGGCGTTTTACATTTCAACGCCCCGAAGATAGCCCTTCTATTATGGGACCAACGGGCGAGTTAAAGCTCAATTCCAAGCTAAGAATCAAACTCAGACCCAACGCTTGATAGAATGGTTCTTTAACCACTTCACCACCTTGGAGGTAGATTCGAACAATTTATCTTTTTTGCGTTTTTACAGGTGAAATAAGAAATAGTATTTTTTTTTCTTTTCATAATCAATCACACCATTATTATACTTAAAAGAGAATTTTCAAAACAAATTTAAATAATTTTTAAACTAAAAGCAGCATTTACATTATGTATAACAACCATAAATATAAGTGTTAAAAATATACAGTGTTTCTAGTATACAGACTTAAACGATTAAAGAGAAACATAATCATAACATGCCTGTAAAATAAACAGCATTTTTTGTTCCTCACATATTTTTACTGACAGCTAACAAACTGCCAGGTAATTGGAAAGACGTAAATGAACACGCAAATATGAATTTTTATACAGAAAAAGAGGAAATTAGCTTGCTTAGAATGTCACGAAATCGGGAGAATTAAAATATGAAAAATCTATATTGTATAAATTCTTCTCCGACGTTATTTTTCAATAACACATGTGCTTAGGATTCTGTGCTTATAGAGAACGTCATTAAAAATGCATTAAAAAGACATACGTTCCATGTAAAACTACAATCTTAAATCTTGGCCCTGTGTCTGTGATTTTATAGATTTACATTTTTAAATTACCGTATAAATAAATACTGTGTGGGGGAAAAGTTTTGTAAAAGTGTAACAACGAATACGTTTCTGAAAGAAAACTCCCTTTTTCCTATTTAAGAAATTTGTTTTTATTTTTACTTATTTATATTTTACTTTACTTATTTATTTATTCATTTTTTCGTACAGAAATCGAAAACGATTTCCTTCTAATTTCTTACGTTGAAAGACTATTGTGTGCATTCTAGAAAAGAAGTAGTATAGATGGAAAATTTAGTTGCAGGTGATAAAAGCAGTCAAAATTATTTTCTTCTTGTAATACAGTAATGATTAGCGATAATACTTAAGTGAGGGATGCGTTCCAAGACTCCTTCCGTAAGTAAAAATTTCCTGTTGTGAAATAGGGTAAAAATACAATGTTTTTACAGAAAAACCAATACAGTATTATGAATTTTTTTACTATAGTAACAATTAGTGATAATGCTTGTCTTAACCGAGGAATGTGTTCCAAGACTCTTCTCGTAAGTAAAAATTTCCTGTTGTGAAATAGGGTAAAAATACGAACTTTTGAAACACATACACACTTTAAAAACTTATAAAAACTCTCAAACCGTTTAAAACCATTCTATAGCGATATATTTTCATTTTCATCATAAAGTAATGGATAAGTCCTGGTTTAGATTAGGACAGTTCAATTGATTTCGCTTTCAGTTATACTACGAGAGATGTAATACCGTTCGCTGAAAGGCTCTCTTTTTCAGTAGCCAGTCATGAAAACGATATTTACGCTTCACACCTCGCACATGAAGTTTGAGCTTCTTGCTGTAGGAGAAAAATATCATGTTGAGGAAGAGGAGTCCACGTTTGCTGTGAGATACACTGCTTGGGAAAAACTAGCGTACTATTCCATTTGCAATAGGTAGATCGTATTGTAGCACGAGTCCACTGTACAATGTGGTCGTAAACAACAAAAAGAAGGAGTTCTAAAGAAATGCATGAAAAATATCCTGTTAAACGTATTTATTACAAAACATTCTCTGTACAATCCTATATCTAAATTCTTTAAATATTTTTATTGTTATTTCACATTAAAAATAGTTATGTACTTAAAGAATAAACTCACACTCAAAATACATAATAGCAGCAAAAATATTCATATAAAAAAATTGTTCGTTAATAAAAATTTGCTAATGGTCACATGCCATCACGAAAACTTGTGCACTCGATTCCACGTGAGTAAACTATAATTTTCAAGCACATAGCTTAAAATAAAAATTATTTCACAAAATTAATGCTTGATTCTAATTTGTGCACAGATGAGAAACAGATGTGGTTTTATTTTGATAATTACTAGTCACTTTTTTATTGAGTAAAATTTTCTCAACATTTTAAATGAAAACTCACGTTTGCGCGTTACCTGGTTTTCCTTTTCACAAAAATCCAAACTTAAAAGATATAACTAATAAATTTACTAACTTAGATCAGAGTGATGAAACAAAAACTGAATAAGTTTCACTTTCTTTTCCCGTGTTCGATACTCCTTTCCGAAACCGAAACCAAAATTCCTAGCAGACTGCGCATCTAGCAAACAATTTCCATCTGACAATATGCCTACACCTAATGATGAACATGAGTGAGTAAAACGATTCGAAATAATCGATTATTACACGCAGTGACAATCGATATCGATAAATTCATTAAAATGCTCACCACATGGTATTCGAATAATACACAGAATTCAAAATCTCAAGTACTTTTCGAATTGTGAAATCACGATTAGCATTCGGATAGTAAAATTGCGAAAATTCACTATTCAATCACGGGATTATTGATTCTATTCGAACAGTAGTAATCGATTGGAGAAATAATTCGAATGACAACTCACCGACACATTCCATCCATGAATGTAATTTAACCACACCCCCTGTATTGTAACTGCTTCTTCACCGCCATTACTAATGGTCAATAATAAAGAAATTAAGTGACAAATGTAGTGATAAAATTTCATAAATCACTTGGAACTGGACTACCTCACTTATTACTTTCCGAGCATACACCATGCAAGGAAAGCATTGTAATAATGAAAAACTTCAACTTTGTTTTAAGAGTGATACGCTGTCTTTCTTCTTTCAGAGCCGGATACTTTTTCTGCTGAGTGGGTTTCCATTGTTTCACTCACTGATAGTGTCAGAAATCCTATTACTATTTTAAACATTGGTGTATCTTGATAATTACCTACAAATATAATAGAAATATGATACTTCACTTTCATTTTTTTAAATATTGAACTCGTGAAAACATCATGTAAAATATATGATGCAACATATCCAAGTTGAATTCTTTTACATAACAAACATGTTTTTTCGTTATATTAGAGTTGAATAAGGCAAGGTAGGGACAACTGAACAAAATTTTCATAATATTTAAAATGTTTAGTTTTTTTATATTATCAGCTAAATGGAAATGTCTTAACCTATTACATTATTTTGCCATCTTCTTATATGAATCTCTTCTTAGATCTCCGACTGCTATATTCCCAGATGTATTCCCAGGAAAAACATTAAAACACCTGCATACACAACACACAAATATCCATGCATGTATATATATATATATATATTCTTCAACATTTACCCCAAGTTTTTATTATTAACCTTAAAACTCAAAGTAATTGTCAGTACACCTCAAGTATTCAAAATATCGCATAATGCTCATTAATTAAGAAACACTTGCGAATTCTTAGAAAATCTCTATTTATGAATAGCTACATGGCATTATTTCTTCCATAGCATACGTATTTATATGTCAGATGTTATTTCTCAACAGAAATCGTAGTTTCATTTTTTAAAATCGAAGATCTTTAAAATGCATTAAAAAGACAAGCATTCCATGAAAATCTACAATTTTAATCTCAGGCGAGTTACTGTGATTTTTATGGATTTACATATTAAAATTATTGTATAAATAAATATTGCATGAGTCCTGAGTCCTGAGAAGCGTTGCTTAGCAAAAGCTTTCATATGTTTATTGTTTCTTTCTCTTCAACAGAAAAAAAATATTAGATCTTTCAAACTCCCTTCGCTGGAAAAATGTCTTATTCATTCTGAAAATGTATCTATTGTTATTAACATTTTACAGATGCGGTTTTTCATGACTGCCGATTGGTGTACCAATTAGTCGAAGATGTGGCACAGAGCAAGTAAACTGACTTTCAGTGTTATTATACAGTGTCCAGTATCTTTTAAGTGGCTACTAAAAATCTAAAGAATATATAAACATTCAGGATAATTTTCGGGTTTTTGTGTGTTGTCTCATGGAAAGCCTACACAAGAAGCATCAACTATGAGGGGTAGCCTTTGGATGAGGACTTTTTAATGGTTTTTAAAGCGCATTCATGTTACATCTCGAGAAAAACGCCCAAATATATAGACCATTAGATCAAATGCCGCGAGGTAGACCCGAACGCGCGACCTTTGCGTTTCAACCATCTGCCATGTTCAACTGGGCGTCTTTGGAAAGGGTAAGATTTTAAGTTTAAGAACATAGAAACTAGTGATGCAACGGATATCAATTTGGTAGGCTACCGGGTATCAAATATCTGGCCAAACTTTCAACCGGATATTCGGTTATCCGGCAATAATACGTTTTCTTCTTTTTCTGTTTTATTTTCGCTAGTTTTCTTAGATCATTCAGCTATTACTTTAAATTTTCTCATTAGTTTCAAATCATTTAATTAAAAAATCAGAAATCTTTTTTGGATTGTTTCCAGGAAATGAGTGCCAGTTTTCTGTAATTAAAGCTGATACAAATAACAATGTCATCGGTGTTCGCCTTCGAGAGTTAGATAAATATCTTACAAAATCAATTCTTTAAATAAAGACATCTTCATTCAACAGTTGGAAAATCAATGTAACATATTTCCTTACTTTATCAAAATTAAGAACAAAAAGCAGTTTTTCAAAAGCCAGCAGTACTATAGCAAGTACACTATTCTCATAAGCAAGGTCAATTTATGAGGGAGCTAACTGAATTATTAAAAAGATTGAAAGACAGAGTTTTTGCACAATAATTTCCTCCAGTAACAATAAATTTACTCCAATCCAAAAAAGATAGTACTTAATTCCCCCTCCCAATTTTTATTCATAACAAAAATACATTCTAAAAAGTATTGAAAATAAAATATTTTTTTAAAAATCTCATTTTTTGTTATTTTAGTTTTTAGAATTGGTTCGTTTATTTATGTTATTTCTCAGTATATAATTTTAGGCCGGATGTACTGACGGATATTTGTAATATACGGCTACTGCCAATTATCCGGTTATTTGCCGGATAGCCAGATGCACTATGTTTGACGGTTATCCTTTGCATCCCTAATTGAAACCAGTACTAACCCTTTCAATTTCAAGACGGATCGGACGGTTGTAAAAGTAGGTTTTGCCAGAAACGGCCAGGCGACAAGCGGTGGAAAAACTACCACCCCTTGAGGACTACAAATTTTCGAATGTCAAGATCAGAGAGCCTCTTTTGTGCACTATTGTTCCCTCTCCCACCTTTATTTCTGAATAGATGAGTTAGCTGGAATACAGCTGGCCCCAGGCATTCTTCTTTCAACAAAGGAATACGTTTAGTCTGACACAAGAGGCACCTGTCTAATGGGAAGTCATAGAGCAGGATTCTCTCGGCCGTTTCCGTGATTTACAGATATTTTTTTTAAACGTAAGCAAATGGAGTTAACGTGTTAATCTGTTGGTTTCCATCGATGCAAAATTGTAATAATTAACGTTTCCTTCAGCTTTCATTCAAATAATCATGCTGGATACAGACAATATAATTAAACCATTTTTTAGACGTAAAGCTGATGTTAAAAAATAAAATTAATTAGAATTACTGTAAGAAGCACACACTGAAATGTATAATACGATCATTTCGGATGGTACAAATCGTTAACCTTTCTTTAGTTTAAAAAGTGTCTTATCATCCAGACAGGAAGGTTAAAAGCAAAAAGTTTACAGCGGGGGAATATGTTGCCATTCGGCGTAGGAAACTCGAGAGAATAAAATGTGCACGAAAGAATCGAGTATGGGGGAGTTCATGGAGGCAGAATTAGAAATAGTACTAGGACATTCCAGAACGTACAGTAGTCAGAGCCCGATCCTTGCGGCTGTGAACCCTGAGGAAAAGGAAAAATAAATTGAACCCCACACGATAATCTCCTTAAAAAAAAGAGACTAGTTTATTCTGAAACGTTTTAAATACCTCCCCCCCCAACTCCTAAAACGAAATTTTATTTTAAGTAATCTTAAATAAACGAATATTTGGTACGATGTCAGCGAAGCAGATAACATAAGTAAGACGTTACGTCGAAAGGTTTCTATCATACTTGCCAACAAATTGAGCTCAAATTTAGTGCATACATAATAATTCACCTGCCTACAACCTATATTGTTTTTGGTGTATAATAATAATCGTTTTTTTACAGGGCTACAAAAAAGGAATTCTTTACATTAGGGCACATGGACGAAAATTCTTGAATCTGCGTTTGCATCTGAAGGTGCATTCGATAGAGCGCAATTCGGGTACGTAAATTATACGTCACAGTCGTATGGTCTGTATAGATTTTCGCGTGTCTAGAACAGAGATTTCGTTAAGGAGGTTTCAAAAAATATTTTTTTTCTGCCTTACGGCCTGTAGACGAAAAACATTTAAAGCGCGCTGACGTCTATATGATGCATTCACTTGAGCTCAAATTAAGGCACTATGTAAATTGAACATTATAATATTCTTCAGAAGTCATAATTCACTTTTAAAACGTATGATTTTGAAGAGAGATGTATATAGGTGTGGAATCATATTTACATGATGTATAATACAGTCATTCTTGGTATTCCTCAAATAATCATGCTGCATATATGTAAAAAAAGTATGATTTAAAATATAACTAATAACCGTTGAGACTCCCTGCACATAAAGGGCTTTATCTACTAGATTTAAAAAAAAACTATTATAACTAAAATTATAAACTAGTTTTTCTACATAAGTTTAGAAACACACATAAAATTTAATTTCAAATAACATTTACAATAATTATATAATACGATTAAAACTACATATGTAAACAAAAATATAATTTACTATTTAGTAAATTAACGTTGTTACTGTATTAGATTGGCATACATACGTTGAGAAAGTCTCCTAACATATCAAAATATACATAAAAGAACATTCTCCCTTCTCAGCTATTCTAGTGTAATGTCCTGAAAGCGACTTCCAGGAAAGATATCCCCCATCTGCTTTTCATATAATTAAATAAATGAATAAAAGTAAAACATCAAACTTCTTTCGATGAAGTCAGATTTTAAATATTTAACTTTCAAAATTCGAAGAGGCTTTAAGAAAAGAAGGTTTATTGAAATATTACTGTGTGGTCGATGTTAAAAATCAATGTATACATACGAAAAATATTTTCATTTTCATTCTAGTTTTTCAAATTAAATATTAATAAAGATAAATTATGAGATATTTAATTTTTTTGAAAATGAAAATATATGGTTAACACAATAAAAATTTCGCTCTGCTTTAATTCCCCATATGCATATAATATATTTCTCCTAGAAGTACCTCAGAAGATACGCTAAAATTGCTACATTAAATATTTATACAAGAACGGTAACTGTATTCATTCATTTTTAGTGTCATAATTCTTTCCTGCGAATCCTAACATTAATTTCATGTAGTCGTACCATAAAATTTTATTTCGCAGCATGAAATAATCCTTGACACACTTATGCGCCGGTTACACACCGTCTAATAGCGCATCCACTCGTTCGCCGACATATTGTTGGAGTATAAATGTTTTTCATCAATACTTTACGCAGATCATTAACCATTTTATGAATCTCTCAAGCCGCTCGATAATGTAGATTTTCTTGGATATCATAAGGAATCGGAGATGTTTATTTTGTTCATATTCCATTTTATTTATTGGACACATAACAAGATTAAATATTCCCGTCGGAATACCTGTTTAATTTATCCGCTCGGTGATAAACTTCGCTTAAAAGGCAGAAGAAACGCTCATAAAAATTCTGTTTGTGAAGATAAACAAGCACTGCATAAAATATTTAATGCCCCTGTTTTTTGTTTTACGAATAGTCTGGGGCCAGTATTTCGTTATAATACAAAGAATCAGAGTTAGCAGCTTTTTTTCATTTGTGACATTTTTATAACCAGGCCATAAGTTATTTCAGAAGTTTTTTTCCGTTAAAGTGTTTTGTACTTAATATTGCAACATATTTTGAGATATGAAAAATATTCATTATTTAGTATTTAAAATTATTTAAACATACATATTTAATAAATTTGTCAGTTAATTTGTACTCGAAAATATTTTGGGGAGCCACTTAAATTTTTCATTTGCTGATGGATTTCAATATTAAGAAAAAGTTTAAAAGAATGAGTCAGATTAAGCAAGCTTGTACATTTGACATTTTTGCTATTTTTGAAATTGTAGGTTACATTCTGTAAATTTATTGGACACATGCTTTTTTTACTTTTGCAAAATTAAATTCCTATAGTTTTCGGGGTTAGAAATAAAAAGTCGTCCAATATTTTAAGAAACACATACCGATTTGCATAAAGTTATACTTTTGTGCAAAGCGTGCACCATGGCATTGGCAATTAATTTTATGTTCTACTTACAAACTGACCTTCGGGATATAAATATTTATGCTTGACTCTTGGCATGAAAGCGAGGAGACATTTAAAATGCTACGATGAAATTCTTTTTTCTGAAAGAGCACAAAGTATCTAGCTGCATTATATAAAACTAAGTTACCACAAATATGACAGTTTATTTTGTTTCTGAAATATTTAAAACTTCCTTACCAGCTAATTTCATAGTTTGTCACTCTTTTTTAAGTAGTCGATAGCCTTCAAAATTATTCTGTTTAGATGATTTTCTTTGTTTAGCAAATTTTTGTTTTCTGAAATTTCTAGGTCAAATATTTCTGCACATCAAAAGCCCTCCCCACATATCTTATCCTTTTACAGTATTTATCATTAGTACTTAAAGGGAAAGGTACATGTATACAACATTAACCGCAAATACTTAAGTATACTTCTTTTCACTTTCAAATTCTGCCAGTATATGTATTTAAATGTCACGCCTCGTAGTCCAAGACAAAATAAAAATTTTCAAAAGTAAATAGTTCGTAATATTTAAAAACTGAAATATTTATGTTTAGGAAATTAATCGGATAAATATATCTGCTAGCAATTCATGTACCCAGTATATTTATTTTTGCAAAGAGTATAAATAAATTAGATAGATACAAAGTCATAATACTTTTAATTTGATTTTATCACAACATAGTTTAAATTAATGAATGCAACACAGAATTGAGCGAAAAATGGGCCTTCTCGATTTATCAAATATTCATTGCAAATTCTGGCAAAGCACGAATTTCTTCATTTTTACTAATATTCTTTACAAACCTTAAGATTTTAGGTGACAAATTTTTGAAATGCAATGAAATAATTTGGATGGCCAACTTATTATACTCAAATGATTTTTATCGAGTAAATTTATTTTACTCAAACTTTTCAAAACATCTCGTAGTTTGAATCTATTTTTAGGAACCTTTTCGGCTACCAAGAATTTTTTCTACATTTTGCAAGTTGGTAACAAGTAATCAAATTAGTAGTATGGAAATGGCAACACTGTGAAAGAGTACAAATTTTTCTACATTTGATGAGTGTGACACGGAGTCACGAAAGCGTGTAAATTATTATATTTTCATCGAAAAAATCTTTTTTGATTCGATGTGAGCTTCATTGTATGTTGATTTCTAAATTATTAATAGCAATAATTAAATGTTTTTCTTATTATCGTATGTCTGTTTTTGGACTTTTATTATTCCAACCTCAAAAGTCGCAAAATTTAGCCACGGGGATGTTTACAGACATTTCTTCTAAGAAAAATCAGAGATAAGTACATTTTCGAAACATACCAATCAGTCTAAAAAAACATCAGAATTAACAGTCAACAGCTCGAAATATAAATCAACTATCCAACGAAAACAAGTCATTAAAACCAAAAAATAGTGACAAACATGGAAGAAGTCATCCCACAACTCACAACTTCCGAACTATGATGGAAGCTAGGGTTTACAATTATAGAGAATCGTAGAAAGCATCGGAAAACTACAAAAGTCTTTTTATAGATGATTCTGGCGTAAGATTTTCTGATAGAAAATTACACGAAGTTTGAAACAACTTAATTTCAATTGTTATCGACCCCTCAAAATACCCAAATTGATCAAGACTTTGCGTTCTAAACGACTGACTTTTTATAAAATGCATAAACATTGGAGTGTAGAAGACTGGTAAAGTAAGCCTTCCATATATAATTTTTTTTTTCAAATATGATGGAAAATTCTTTACCTTACAGAATGCTTTTTATATTTCCGGTTTCTTTTCCAACGACTCGTAGTTCAGGACAACTACTCAGGTACTTCAGTACAAGTTTTTTGTTTGTACGAAGACCCATGAAAAAGTTGATGAAATCTGCGTAGTGGAAAGAATGAAACAGTCTCTGTCTATTATGCTGTACCGAGTAATTAGCTCAAATCGGAATGATAGACTACACTTGTTTGAAGGCACCATGCACCAAGATCAGTGTTTGCAAGCTTTGAAAACCCGACTGCTTCCAAAAATTATGGAATAGTTTCTAGGTTCAAATTTTGTCTGATGCAGAACTCAGCACCTTGCCATGAAGCCTAAAAAATTATTAAATTCCTAAACGATAAAAATAGCCCTTTTGGACTGCCTGGCAACTTGACAGATTTTAACCAGATCGGAAAGTATGAGCGGCTCTATAATATGAAATTTGCTATGATAAAATAATTACTAAGAAAAGAGCCTTGATGGAAAATATTTTAAAATTACATTACAATACACCTGCTTTTCAAAAAATAGTCAGAATATGCATTTCCAGCATGCCGCAGGCCATACAAATGTGATTACTCAAACAGGAGGATTTACTAAATATTGAAATTCTATTTCTATTAGTGAATTTGTATTTTAATAAGCTAATAAAATTGTAAAAATTACAATTATTTAAGCGGTGTTATGAGTTTAATAGTAAGCTAAGCCCTTAAAATCGTGTGGGAGATATAATTTTTCAAATAAGTATAATACTAATGCGTCGACCCACTGTATTTTTTATATTATTCTAAATTTAATATGTTTACCAGCTATTTAGTTCGTTCCCTCGAGAACGAACTAATATTAGCAAAATGAAGTTAATCCTGATATGTCGAAAAATAAGTTTGTGATTAACATTAAAAATATTTTATTTATTATGTCCCATTTTTAACACTATCTAGCATGAATGGAGCAATTTATGAAACTCTGAACTTTTAATTTTCATATTTATTAGATTTGTTTGATTGTGCTTCGCGTATGTTTCCTGAAAAGAAATATATTGATTTTTATTTTCATGTCCAATAAAAATAATTTCAGTAGATTTTTTTTTAATTACCGAATTCGAAATGCCCCATTCATACCACTTGTCACTTATTCATTGAAATATGCATTTTTGTGGCTCCTTTTGGAGCAAGAAGATTGTGACAGACGAAGGTTCACGAAAAAGTGGTTTTCGTAGAATTTTAAAAGACCCTTGGCCTTTTAGATAAGAGTCAAGCGTGAGTCTGTATGCATTAGGAGTTAATGTGGAGGTAGTAGAATACAAAATAATTGCTAATGCCATGGTTCACTACTGGAACAAAAAGTATCAGCCTATGTAAATTGATATGTTCTTCTTAAAATGGACGATTTCCAATTTTGACAACAAAATTTATTTATTTATTTATTTATTATTATTATATTATAAAAATAATATATATATATGGAGTCTAATCGATTTTCCAAACACTTGATCGTTACCAAGCTTCTAAATAAATTTGAATCGGCAAAAAACAAAAGTGAAAAGTATAACATGATATTTGGGTATTTTTCCGAAATTCGTATATTTATGTAATTAATTTAATATATTTAAAAAAAAATATTTGCTACATTTTCACCAAATGTAGATCAACTATGAAATTGTCTCGGGGATTTTTCAGGTATTTTAATCACCTATAATGTTCCTCAAACATACGCCAAACACTTGTCTTTCATATTATGCCAAATGCGAACTTAAAGGTTTTTGAGATACATTTTCCTGCCGAATTCCAACTAATGAAGTGTTCAGACACTATGTCATAAGTAATTTGAGTTCATCGGAAGTAATGTATAAAAATTGTTTGTACAAGAACTTATTAATATTATTATTTCTAATTTCAAAATAATATTCGGAAAAAGTATATATTCTAATATTGCGTGTGGGATACTTTTACTGTAAATACAGCCATGCCTATAAATAATATGTATGACAGAGTGTTAACAATGTTTTGGAATAAGTCATCAAGGGCTAATGAAAAATCTTTGCGGCCTTTGTAAAACATCATAGGTAAGAAATTATTATCGCAGGTGTATTTCGTTTTTTTAAGAAGTTCCAAAATATTTCATTGTGGACGTATTATAAATTATTGTGCAATTTTTACACTTATTACAATTATTTTAATTTTTACATTTTAATTATTTATTGCATTTTTACTTGAACTAGTTGACCTAAAACCTTACTAATAAAAACTTTTGCGCGTTTTTGATACAATTTAAAAGTTTTCATATAATTTTATTTAAAAAAAAACTTTTTTGAATTAGTTAAAAATCTATTTCAATATATATATAAATTAGTTAAAAGTATAGTTCAATATATATAAAAATAATTTCGAATTGAAATTCTTCCTAGAGTGTGAGTACAGTAAATCATAAATTAAATACATTTTTTATTAATTTCTATTAAATAAGGAAAAGATCAAATTAAAATTTTTTGTACAATTTTCGGCAGTTATAAATACTTTATTAATTTTTATTAAATAATAAGAGTATCATTTTTTTGGTGCAATTTTAGCATATTTGAAGTTTTAATATAAAATTTTGCAACGTGGTAACTATATGGTTCAAGTCAAAATGCATAACAATTGTTCTAATTCAATTTAAATCGCTTTTTCATGCAGTCATTTTAAATAATATAAGTACTATTAATTAAATAAACACATCCTCGAATCGGAAAATCTTAAAAATTCTCATTAAAAAAATTCGAAATATTTTTTGTTGTAGAGATTTGTTCTAAATTCCCCTGGCATACTAATTAGTTTATGCATTTTCCTTTCAACTACGTGCGTTGTGTTATCACATAACTAAACCAAATATTTTAACTTAAGGTGAAAATTATCACGTTAAAGCGTCATATTCAAAATTTATCAAAGCCATTCTGACTGAAATGAAATAAATTTTTCTCAGGTTCATATTTTTTAAAATACTAATAGCAATTGTTAATGAGATTACACAAAATCATAAAAGTTTTATTCATTTTTTTGGGGGGGGAAGTACAGTTTTATTTCTTATATGTTCATGCTTTTAACATGATACTATTTTCGTGCGCATGCAGAAGCAATTTCATCTACGGTAACACTTCTGCTAATAAATTACGTACGTGAAGTAACAATTTTATCGAACGAGCATGTAAACAAGTAACTAAACATTGATTTCTAATTTAAATTTTTAGCATAAAAAAAGAGTTATAAGCATCGATTTCGAAGAAGTACGCCTCTCTTGAATCATTCAATGACGCAGTTGGAAAATGCAAGTTCCTTGAATTTCTGAAATAAATGCGTCTCTCCATTTCGCCCCCCAGTCTCCACTCTAGCCCCGGAACCAAAGAATTAAGCATCCGATTGCGTGACCAAGGCCTAGCGTTGAATATTTTAAGTGAAAGTCCACCCGAGGGGGAACATAAAATAGGAGAGTGTGAAGATGGAGGTCGATTCTCTGGAGTTTGTCAATACGCACGCCTGGGAATACGCATTTAAGTGTTTTCGTGTAATATATTTTTGCTAAGTACAAACATATTTTAGCTATTATTGATATGAAAATGGATCGAGTCGCTTATTAACTGAAAAGCATGACTATGCCTGGTAAAGTTTGGGAAAATATATAGAAATACTGTAAATAAATTCTTGCGTTTGATATTAGTAAAGGAAACTCGATATTTAAAATTGCATGTTTTAAGTTTTCTAAAAAACAACGGAGTATTAATAAAAAAATGAACTGCTGTGTGAAAAAATATTAAAAGAATTTCTAGAATTAAAAATTAATGATTAGATGTCAAGTTACAATGTATAAGATAGAAGATAATTAGATTTTCAATTTTCGAAAACAATTATTAAATCCCGAATGAAACATTCAAAGATAATCACATTGTGTAATTTAAATATTTATCAATCGCAATACGTGCTGCAAGATGAGCTAGCTAGTCGGGAAATAAATATTTTAACACCTTTACAACCGTCATGTGTGAAAAAAAATGGTTATACACATTTAATCAGTTTTTAAAAGATAATATAACACAGAAATATGCAGGATTTTATAACTTTTATGAAAGTAAAATTATATAATCCATTTATCATTTATTTTTATTGTCAACTTATTACATCATTTTATTTTCATAAAAATTCTAAAAAAAACCTTCATATTGCTGTGTTTTATTTTGTTTTTAAAACTGATTAAATTTGTGTGGCTTGTGTACATCTAAAATGCGTGGTTAACTTTTACTTGAGAATTTCGGTTCACCTTCTTCTCTTTTCATACAGACCAACCTAATGATTTTAATGTTTGTGTAGATTTGATTACAATCGTGATAGTATCTTTCCTCTTTGTATAAACATCCAACAAGAAATTTGGAGAAAATGATTTTTCTTGGGGGGGGGGGGAGGAGGGGGCATTTTGGACATTTACATTGATCATTTAATTACCTTAATACAAAAAACAGAAAAACAACTTACATAATATTTTATTAACATAATTCAGTTCCCAGAAAATAGTAAGTATTAATATGTTACTAAAAATATATTGCTAAAAATGATAATATGTCCTGTTATTGAAGAACAAAAAGAAGTTTTTTTTTTTTACAATTTTTACCTTCTTACCATTATGCCGAACCAAAAAGAATGGTAGTGTGATTTATAGGGCCATCTATGTAATGTTACAGCAGCTATTTTTAATTCACCAACTACACACAGTACGCATTTTGCATTATTGCATACTCCTATTCTATTACACTTGCACATCTCCAAAAAATTAAAAATAATTTTGATCGGAAAACATTTTTCGCTAAATATGTTTTGAACTGCGAATTTCATTAAAAACAGCATGATGAACTATTTAGACACCTACGTATTACAGGTATTTTTTTCATTACTCTTATATATATATTTGAAGAATAAAAGCCATTTTTTCATGTAAACACAAGTAATGTAATAACTGAATGTCTACATCAAGATCAAGTCATAAAAAGATGTACACTATATCATGAAAGAAGAATTTTAAATTGTACTTTTTACTGCAAAACAGTATATTTTGAACAAAATGATACTGCCCACATGACAGAGTATATGGAATATCTAAAACACTTAAATAATTTTCTTTATTTTGTGATCATAGTAAGAAGCACAGAATAATAATTACTCTGCCAAACTCTTTTCATCTATTGGAATTGAGCAGTCCTGAAGCCCCTTTACTATAGGTTTGTGCTATTGTAAATTTGTGAGACTTTATTTGTGTAACAGATTGAGTTTGAAACTCTGAAAAAATGACATTGGTTTAATTGCAATATTGTTTGTATTTGCTTTTCTATCAGATATGATTTATTTATTTTTTAATTTTAATAGAAATTGATGCGGAATAAGTTATATGATAAAATATTGATAACAAACAAACTTTCTCTTGTAATTTGATCGTATTATTTTAAAATATCAAACGCCTACCCCATGATACCTGGTGGGTATTCAAAAAGGAAATATGATTCGCTTCAAAATAAGTAGGACTTGCTTTGACAAAAATTATTTTTTCATAAAAAAATTATTTTAAAATATCAAACGCCTACCCCATGATACCTGGTGGGTATTCAAAAAGGAAATATGATTCGTTTCAAAATAAGTAGGACTTGCTTTGACAAAAATTATTTTTTCATAAAAAAATTATAGCATTTATATAGCAAATACATTTACTGAAAAAACTCCGGAAGTTGAAACAGTCATTGTTTGCTTCTGTTTACAGCTACAATGTTTAAAAGTACATTGCAAAATCATTTTTATGTACACATTTGTTTAGTGATTAAGTTTATTCTACTTTGTATTTTAAAATGGCCCTTTGTTTCAAGCTTTGTGCAAATGCCTAACATGTGTTCCCATACTAGAACGAGGTATTTTGCAAACACAAATTTTGCATGTATTACTTAACTGATGAGCAAATTTAAATGCTGATATGCTCAATCTACACTATATGGACTGAAATTAAGAATTTGCCTGATTCTCAAAAATTGGAATTTCTATTTAGGGATAAAAACGCATTTATTCATATTTTGAACCAGACTCTCGGAGTCAAGAATATGATAGAAATTTGTTTCTTCATTTTTAAAATTATTCCTATATTTATATGAATTTTCTTCGAAAATCATTTCTGCAGCATATAGGCAAAATATGTAGAATATAGTTTGGTTTTCTTTTCGTTCGATTTTGTAATCCAAACATGAACTATTAATCCTTCCAGACATGATTAAATTATTTCTCTTTGAATAAAAAAAATTCTTTTGATAATACAAATTAAATTTACTATGAAAAATGAAATAAAAAACTGTGATTATTGAATTTTGGAGGAAATTGTTTTTCTTTAGGACATAAATCAGGGCATCAGTGTTGTACGATAGTATAGTAATTTTTGTGCTCTGATTTGTTGACACAGAGTATCAAAATGTTGGAATAGCTATAGCTTTAGCAAACTACTCCTGCCTTTTATCAGATAAATCTTCAAATCACATTTTTGCTGCTCCGTTTTATTTGTCTGATGGGACATTTCATTGTGCAGGCAAAACGCAGGGCCTATCACACAGTCTAAGATGAATACGCTTGACCAACGCTAGGCACAAATGCCAAAACTTCACTGTTGCATTTTTACAATGATGTTTTAAAAAGGATACGCACGGATTACATATAAAATATGACACTCAAAGATGCATTTCATTGAAAGTTTCAGCGTACATATATATATATATATATATCGTGGATATAATTTGTAACGCGGCAAAATGGGTAAGTATTTCTTTTTGATCAAATTAAAATAAATTTGTTTTTAAGTGACATTTCTCATTTGGTAATATTTTCAGACATTAGTTGGTTTTCAGACATTAGTGAAAAATAATATCAGCTTTTACCTGTTTATTAAATTTTTGTACTTTTCTTGTCAAGTGTTATATCGAAACAGCTAATTATCATAAAAAAGTAAGATTTTTTTCGTGTGTGTTTTAGTATGGTAGGATAAAATGCGTATAGAGTTAGGATTACTTAATATGATATTCCCAGTCGCACCTAATAAGATTTATTAGTTTAAAATATTGCTTACTAATATCTGAACGTACAGGCTAAAGTAGAAAAATAATATAAAGCAAACTATTTTTGATCGAAATTAAATTCCTACTCATTTAACTCCCCATTACCCTGCAACAACGAGATCTAGAACCAAAGTTTAACAGCCATCGATATATTTCTAAATTGTAATAATCTGCAAGTTATGATAGAAAATAAATAAATATTTGGTAAAGTGTATTAATTTTTGCCTTTTTTAAGTCTAAAACACATTTTACATGACTTGAGGCCAATTTTATCGCACTTTGATTGGTTAGTTCTTAATAATGTTTAATCTTTTTGCATGTGAATTGAATTCAAGTGTGAAGGTGACGAATTCATTGATTAAAAAAAGCAACAATGATTAATGCAAAAATGATGAATGTTTCACATTATTAATAGCAGAAAGCTGCCAATTTACAAAATGTGTCTGTTCAAATACCGAATTTACTGCACCTTACTGTAACGAACAATCTGGATACATGCCGATAGTGTCGACTTTAATTCTTTGGCGATTTAAGTATGCACATAATCGATATTCATATCCATTATGGATCCCAATAAAAGAGTTGTCTATGTATTCTTAAGCATAATCCTTGATAGATTGTCGTATTTAGTACCGTGAAATATTCCATCTCGCCGTGGCGTCATATATGCAAGTTGTAACATAAATAATTTCATGTTTTAATTTCAATGTTTAGTTACAATGAATAATTTCATATTCCGATTTCAATATTACAGTTGCCATAAATGTTCTGATATTCTATTTTTAATATCATAGCTACCATAAACATTTTGTATTCTATTTTTAATATTATTGTGATTGAAGTTGACACTTAAATTGCTAAATTAATCTAAAAATTCAAGGCAACAAAATCTGTAAGATTTCCAAAAGCTATTTGAAATGGAATTTTGAAATTCACATTTCACTTTAAAACATTTTCAAGCTTAGTTTCTGCATTTTTTTCTGTTATCGCCCTTTGCAGGGACTTGAACAATCCTGTGTATCCACGATTGTTAGAATTTTCTTCCGTTTAACTAGAATAAGGAAAACATTTCTATTTATTGTTATGTTACCAATATTCATGTTGGTGACATTAAATATATTCATTACAAATAACCCTAGCCATCTGAAACAATGTATTATACTTATTTGTTATTTTAAAAGCTATAAACTTTCCCTCATCGCTTTTCAACAGAGCGTTGAACGAATCTTTAGTAATTAGCTAAAATTAAAACTTTTCAAACATTTTATGATTATTTTATATATTTTTTTAAAATAAGATATTGTGGAACAAGTTATGTATAATTTTAAATTCGGCCGCACGAGAGTGTGGGAAAAAGGTTGAAAGATGATGATGTAATATTCCATTTTTGCGTTGTGTTAACAGCAGCAACTCAGATACCACTCCTCCAAGTAATCTTGAAGTTTTTTTTTTTTTTGAATTAAGGCAAAATTTCACAAAGTTCTTGAGTGTCAAGGGAGCGGGGAAGAACGACATAATTTGCTGCTACACGTTGCTAAAACTGGAGTTAAAAATGTTTTAAAATCCTCCTCTTCAAGCGAAACGACTAGATTTATCCTACAAACGTAGCGGTGCAGCGCTTAACAAAACAAGACAACAATCAAGAGAAAATAGACGCACACATCCGGAGTGCATAAGAATAAATTGGTGCATTACTTTTATCAGGTTGTAACGAAAGTTTTCCGCCATATCTGCCTGAAAAACTAACTTCTTAGATAACTGTATTTGAACTTTCGATACGAAACCTGCACAGTGCCACATTGTACAACAATAGTACTTAAAGCTGTACGCATAATTTGTTGATATTCTAGAGCTGACTTTTTGCAACACAACTGGAAGTTAATGATGGTTCTAATCCTCTAGAGCTATAGTTCCATTTGGAGACACCTTGTACTTACTGATAACTATATTTTTCAGAGATTTCACAACACAGTGTTATAAAGTAACCCTCTTTCTTTCAAATGTCAAAAATAATTCGACAAAATATGAGCAAATACGCCAATGCGAACTGTGTTCTGACGATGTTTGCGGTGGCGGGAAACTTTCGTTACAATCTAATATAAACCCAAACTATAAGGTGTAGAAATTTGAAAAACTTACCAAAACGTGTCAATGAATAAAATCGCCAAAGATTCAATCGTGAGAAACTGCTGGCTTTAGAAAAAATTGACAGCCTCTCCTAAAATTTAGCAGCTGCAAAGAGAATTTATTTTTAACGTACTGAATAAAAATTAGCAAAGATGCGGTGTACAAAAAACCGAAATGCATTGAGCGGATGTAGGAAAGGGGAGCTGTATATATCATGCACCGACCAAAATACAGGGCAAGGATTCATATACTAGTGCCGAAAAACATTATGCGATGTCTGCATTATGGATGCACTAGTATGCAATGTTACATTATAACTGAAGATTGGTATGAGACTTAAAAATAGATTATAAAATTTATTCAGACGCATTTTTCTAAGTCTTTAAGTGCTCACACATTTACCAATAAAACATCTCTTTCTGCATAGCGAGTTAATATGCAGTGGAATGTAAACATTACTTTTTTTTACCAAATCATAGTAGATATTATATTCATAAGGTTAAAGAACATTTATAAAAAAAACATTAAAAAACATAAAACTATTTGTACGTTTGTAAATATTTGATTTTAACCCTATGAATAACTTCAACTTTCCTATCGGAAATCAGATTTGAATTTCAGATAATCCTTTATATAGTATGAAAAGCTTCATACGCGACTTTTGATTGTCTGTAAAAATATTTCTATTGTCTGAAGTGCTGTACTGCAGTGAACTGCAAACAGCGATTATTTTCGAACAAATATCGAAATTTGACGGCATAAATTTTTCCGTTTGCACATTTTTTTATTAGTTAAATATTTACAAATCTATAAATGTATGAATTCGACTATGATCCGAAGGGTAGAACAAATAACGAAATTCCTATATGTACTGGTAAACATAAAAGACAATTCATATTATTTGTGAAACATTATGATCTATATACTTTTCAGTGTATTAGAATTTTATTTGGAGAAAAATCTGTTTTTACGATCAAGGGAAGGTTTCATTTCGCAAAATGTATTCAATGGGTATAAGTATAAACACGTATCTAGTGAAGTTATGAATAATATCTTTGTCACTTACTAGAATTAGGAGCAAATATTTAAAACTTATAAATCTGACTACAGCTGAAAAGGACTAGCTTTGAAATTCTTCTTTCAGAGACTAAACATAAAAAATGTAAGTGATATCGTTAGAGGAACACCAGTGACTAGATATATTTCACCGCATTTTACCTTTATATGTTATAAAGACTGTTTTAGTGTTAAGAAAAGTTTATGAAGTATATCCAGCTCTAATGACCGATTATAAATGTTAATTCATTTAATCAATTTGTGTGATCAGAAATTCAAAAGGAAGTGGAAAGAGCAAAATTCTGGTTTGTAACAAATAACTTAAAAATTTAGCTAATGTGATTTGCGAGCGAAAGAAAATATTTCTATTTACTGTATTTTAACATCTTATGCATGAAAAGTACTTTTACAAGCAAGTACCTGAACACTCTAAGGTTTGAAAAAACGTGAACCGGACATGCATTGTGTGGTAAAAAAAAAGAATGTTAAAATAGATTCTAATATAGGGATGTTTGATAAAAAATGTGTTGCAGGGAAAACATGATTTCAGAGTAAGGAATTTCAACATTTCAGCCGTTTAAAATGTTATAGTGATTGCAATGTCTTTCATAAAGTGCAGATTGATATTTTTCAGATTTTATTGCTTGTGCTTCAATTGAAATTTCAGAATGTGCACACTACCTGAAAGATCATAAATAATTTGCTTACTACATACAATTTTAAATAAATTTTCTCGAAAATAAACAGCCTACTTTACAGCATTGCTTGTCGATTTTTAATTTAGTTTTATTTATTTATTTAATTAGTTTTTGTGTTTTCGTGTGCATGTGTGCGAGTATAATTAAGACATGTATTACAATTAATGTAAAATGTCCAGTGATAATATTATTAGATAAGAAAAAGAATAATATTAACCTATATATTATTTTTAGATATTACTTTACCAATTTAAATATACGAGTTCTTGTAAGCATTCAAATAAGTTAAAATTTTTCATTATGCAACAAAAAATTATTGTCTGCATCATTTTCACCACAAAATGTGAAATGGAAAAAACGAATCAAGAACATTTTTGAGGCAAATATTATAAATCGAGTTTTAACTTAAGTTTATTAAATGAATTTGAATATTTTACCGAACAATATACTAATGATTGCGCTACTGTGGGCTCTCGAATTTCATAATTGATGAAATACCCCTTTCGAGAATAAATTCCCTCATCAGTAACAAATATGATTAATGAATTCAACTCTACCTCCTTTTTCTAATATTTGAAAGCGGATGCATAGAAATCTATTAACTTCAAATGATAATTACACTTAAATGAACTTTCAAGATCGGAAATAAATAATGATGGGACTAAAATGGCGTAGGTTCAAACTTCCTTTTTAGTTTTACAATGTCTATTTACAGTACTTTTAACTGTACTCATGTAGCAATAAAGAGAATACAATACACGTCATTTATTTGCACAACAAATATTCAATAAACATTAGCTCAAATTGAGTTAATAAAGCTTTTAAAATGTTAAAACAATTTAAGAAATTAGAAAACTTTTGATATGTCATCCCGATAAAAGTTTTTTCAGTTGAAAAGTATGTATCCAATGGAAGATGATTCTTTATTAGTTTAAAATAGTTTTAGAATTTTTACGCTTATTTTGCGTTAATTTTTTCTCTCTTATGTAGTATGCCACATTTTTCTAGTAATGACACATTAAAATAATTTGGAAATTTTCAGATTTATTTTCGAAAACAAATTTCTTTAGATAATAAGATAATATAAATTTGATTTTTGGTGATATTTCATTTCTCAACAAGGGAGGAAGCACGCGAAACACAGAGTCACCCATCCTTAGAAGATCAGCAGTCATGGTGAGAATGGATATTTGAAAAACATTCATTCATTCTGTAACCTCCTGCCTGACACTCCTCTTCCAAGGAGAGTACAGTTGCAATATGTACAGCTATTTTGATTTGTTTTTCCTTCCTTTTGAACGATGCAATCGTTTTTTTGGAATATTTGGTGACTCAGTGACCCATGTGACCATTATTGCTTCGAAATTTATTAATTACATAAGGAAATCCAGTTTCATTCTCTAAATTATTTTCCTTGATTTTTCTGGATTATTTATAAAATAAAACATAAAAACTTTTATTATTATAATTATAATTATAATTATTATTATTTTAACATAATTTTGAAATAAAACTAATTGGGGCATCCTAGTCACACTGCGATATCGCCAATGTCAGTGTTTTTCGCACGATTTTTCAGAGAAAAAAAAATAAATAAAATAAATATATACAATCTCCTGAGTAAGGAAATACAGTTTTTTTTAAATTAGTTATTCCAAACTTTTAATAAGTAAATGAATATTTTACTTATAACATGATTTTTCAGTTAAACATTCAAAATCAGTAAAATCACATGATTTCCAAAATCAGTTTTGGGCGTATGCCTTCTGCTGGGTTTTAAATATGATTTCTGCTAGAGTATTAATATATTAAAAGCATTCATTTTCATTTATCTTAGGAAATGTTGTATGATTGCCTGCCACATATAAAAAAATCGATAAGTCTCACATAAATATGTTTAGCTAATTTAAATTATTTTAAAATTGAGATCTCAGGAATAATGGAATCCTATTTAGGGTGCATGTTCTTAAATTAACCTATTGCACATTTCTATGCATGACAACATATATTTTTGAATAAATAACAAATGTATCAAGATATCCTTAAAAATTAAAAACGTCCATGAAATTTTATCTAAATTGATTTTTATTAGTAGGTCATATTGATATGAACTGTAAAAAATAACATATTTACAGAAACTTTATTCATTCAAAAATATAGTAAAATCATTTATAAGCCGTATAATCACAAAAATTCAAAAATTAATCATAGTAAATCCACATTAATTTGTGTGCATTTTACATAATTGACATGAAAAAATATATAAATCACTAATGAAATTTTCCAACGTACATTAATTTCTTCTTTTAAATCAGAAATTAAGTATTAGGAAAAAAATATCAGTTTCATTTTTTTCTGATATTTATAATATGACCATAAAAAAACAATTTTGTATTAACAAAACTGACCATCCATATACCCACATGCACACACAATTTATTCCATTTCGGTCTCTTTTGGGCATTAAATCAAATCTAGTAGATTAGCCCATGTCACGAATTACCTTTTATGGGATTTTAAATAATTGTTTGTTTTCGGTTTTCAACTTAATTTTTTGTTAGTTTCAAAATTTAAATTAGAGAAATCATGTAAGTTACCTAACTAGCAAAAATTGACGACTATCAATATACATCCGCAATTTAATCAATACATCTTGCACATTGCTAAAAGTTTCAACGATCTTTTTATATTATCACCTGAAGGAAAATACCTTCGTGCTTATTAATTTCAAGGATATTTAAAATATTGCGAAATGAATGCAAGACTATTTAATTGATTAATTTTATACTTTTAATAAATAATTAAATAATAATGATTTACAAATAATATTATTACAACATACAAATATATATATCGCGCGACATTTTGAAACATAATTATTAAATCTCCTTAACTTCATATTACTCTCTTAAAACGATTAAAATAAAAATGGGAATGCACATTTTTTCTCACTTTTGTTTAAGTTAAAGATACACTAATGTGACTATAAAGACCACAGAATTCTGGTAAATATTACAAATCACAAAGTCGGCAGGTCTGTTATGGTGAAATGCAATAAACAGTTGGCGCCAAATTTCATGCATTATTATAAATTTCATAATGTTGTCAGAATTAGCCTGAAACTAAAGTCTATATTCATTACTACACTAACACCAAATTTTTAGTATGTGATTAGTTTTACGTTTAATGCTATCATTTCTTCAGAAGACCAATAGCAAATTGTTATAAAAAATTTGTGTCTACAAGTGATCACAGAATGTTGTATCTAATACAAGTATATAAAAAATTTTATAAAACTATCTTACAAGCCTCCCATCTGTATAGTCATCTTCAAGACGAATTTAGGAATTTCAGTTAGTTATAAAGACATTTAAACCTCCACAAACTAAAAGCAAAACTAACACCCGAATTCTGATCTTTAACAAAAGACTTTCTGCATTCCCTTTCCATTCTATTGCTCATTGAAGCAAAAATAAATCAGAGCGTCTTTTCTAGGTTACGAATTCCTAAGAAATAGCACATAAAAGCTTTTCTTGTTAAAGTTAATAGTACGTGTATATCAGGAGTTAATTGTATGTGTTTACGTTAATACTAGATAAGTGAAAGAAGGAATATAAGATGTACATTTGACGACTGTCACGTATACATGTAAAATATCAACCATTTTTTTTTTCAATTTTCGTCAAAACTGTCACTGATTTAGTTACTTGAAAAATGAATATCTGAATACTGAGCAATTTCAAAAATAATACTCGACTTATATAATACACTAACGCATGTGGTATTACACAAGATCGACAATATTTCCTCGCTGTGAACGGCAACGGCTAGATATAAACATTAGTGCAATAACAATAACGCATGTTCAAAAATCCAAATGAACAGTTCTGTGACATCCAATGGAGCAACACTTTGTCACGCAGTAGCAAGATTACAAAATAACAATAATGGATACACAAAAATTCATGATCTTTCGGAATTTTTCACAGCTTTAAAATATCGAATTTACAATTTTTGGCGCATTTATCGCCTATCTGAAAAAATCACCATGCATTGCGCTAAAGCACATTTTAACCATTTGCTGCTTCAACATCAGCTTTTATGATGACACCCGAAATATGTAACAACCCTTACCTAAAAAAAATAGCAAATACTGTTAAAACAAACAGGATTTTCGTTGAAATGAGTCCCGAAATTTTGTCAGCATTGCACTGAGTATAAAGAACAGTAAAATATGCGGTTGCGAAGCTGGCTGCCTTGGCGGCTAATACTAGGGATGGACGCGAGACGAAAAATAGGCATCTTGCGTCTCGCAAAACAGCCTAAAAGCTTTGTCTCATCTCGCAAAATCCTTATCATAATGTTAAAAATGCTTGTTCCGTCTCGCAAAAAAGCTGTAAATCTCTGTCCCGTCTCTCATCCATCCCTACCTAGTACAAAAGAATAATGTATTTTAAAATTAAATAAAACTATGCGTCTAATATTCCTCTGTCTAAAACAGCACCACTTTTTCAAAAATTTCCGCATGAATTCCCATTTATATAATCACCGAAAAGACGAACTTCTGAATGCTAATCAATTCCAAAGCCATTTAAACTGTCACCAACTAAAAGTAAAACTATTTAATACCCGAAATCTGTTCTTTCACAATAGAATTTTTTTTTCTTCCTGTACTCCCTTTTCCACTCTATTTCACCGTGAAGGGAAAATAAAGAACAGAACCGCTTCCAGTTTTCAAACTCCCAACAAATTGTAAACAAGCGTAAGTGCTATAAGAAATCCGGCGTGGCGCTGGTTTCCCCGTAGCGCAATCGATGAACTTGTCTTTGTAAGGAGCCCGAACTCTCAGAACAGTTCTTGCCACTGTTGAGTACGGTTGCAGTGGACTTTCTTTCTTTGTGCTCATTGCCTCGTTGGGAAAAAAACTTTAAAGGAAGTTTCTTCTTGTACTTTGGCTCGAGTATATGAATTTTTTTTCTTTATTTTTTGGTTTTGTGACCGAAGTATATTACTGTGAGTTGTTTGAGGAAGTTGGTGTTTGAGATTTTAACAGTTTACTTGGGAGAAAAAAGTTTTATGAATTCATGTTCGGCTGTTGGTAAGTTTCTTTTTTTACGTTTGTTGTTTCAGAGAAAATGATTTACTTTTGCTTTAAAACTATCTGGTACAATTTGGAATAATTTTAGAAGAGTTTAAAGATAATTTTCAAAACTTTATTTGGCAAAGAAAGTATTTACGAGAGCTGTTTTAACCTTATTTGCGGAAACAAATAAATAAATATTTATGTTGCGTTGAAAGTTTTAGAATTTGTTTAAACTCTTTAGGTACAATTATAAAATGTTTGAGTTATAAATATATTAATGTATGATTATCATTATTTTTTATCTTTTACAAATTTATGAAAATATGTTGTTCGATTGAATTATTTTTCTGTAATACTTAACTTTTAGAAGTTTCATACATATTTTCAAAAACAAAATTTAACTATTACTGCGTTTCAATTTAAGTTGTTATTTATCGAGTTAACTATAAAAACATTTTGCAATTCATTTTAAAAGTCATAAAAGTTAAATTGTATTATAAAACTAAATAAAGAAAACTTTTATTTAAAATGCTCACATTTTAAGAAATAAAATTTATTTTATATAGCAAAAAATATGTGATTCTAAAAATTCATAAAAACTATTTTCGCTGTAAAGTATACACATATAATGTATGCAGTGTGTCAGAGTGACATGTAAGAACTCCTGTAAAGGGCATGCTACAACAAGAAAATTTTTAATTGCGTACCAATTTTGTTTTCATGGTGCCGCTTTTAATCTCTTGAACAAAGTGTTGGTGTCGTAATGAAATTTCTTCAATAGGTTTTATTAAAATTATATCATTTAAAAATATTATTATTTATGAATCATCAATTTTGTGAAGTTCATTTTCTAAAACTCTTATTAAAAATGTCCCGAGTTATGAGAGTGAATTTTTTTAAGAATTCAACATTTATTCTATTATTATAATAACAAGTGTTTCATTAAACTTACTTTTGTGACACTACATTAATATGTGACGTATGATATTTCGTTTATTCTGACACCCGTAAAGTTTATATTTATCTATCTTGAAATCCTATCTAACTATGTCCTTTCAATATATATATGAGAGTAAATTCATGCATTCAATTACTCGTATGTCCATATTAAGGAATTTCTTAAAAAACGTAATATTTTACATTTATAACGCATCCACCTTTATAGTCATAATACATTTATCAACATCAAAACTGAATTTTATTATAAAAAGCTAACGGTAATATTTCCATTAAAATTACTTAAACTACCAGGTAAGTTATTTTACTGGTGAAACATTTATTATGACTATGTTTATCTACGTACGATATTACTGTATGTATAATTAGGAAATGGTTTCCTAACATTATACACTTTGTAAAACTATTCCTTATTCTTGTAGGAATTAAAAAATCATACCGAAAGCATACCAAAAACATTGATAACACATATTACTTTTATAGTCTGTGATTTCCATGCCATGGACTTGTTCCTTTTATTGATTTAATATGATAAAGTGGAACTTTCAGTCATTATATAGTTTTATGCTACGTTATATTTCATTTGAAATGGATAAAAATAAGTATTATAGTCAAAAGCTATGTATTTCTTTTATAATTTGTAATGAAAAAATATGTTTATATATAAAATAACAAAGCAATTCGGCTAACGTGCAAGCAATTTCATTATTGTCTGTTAATGATTTTAATACATTTTTTATATTGAAATATTACACGTCGATTTGTCAGATAAATATAATTTCAAAATGCTCACTAAAGGAGAATTTAACTATCAAAATATAACTACGAAATTCATGTGCTAACTTTTGTATGCTGCATAATTAATTTAGGTAGGTCGCTGGTATATTTAAAATTACTGTATGACTTTATCAATTAATTTTTAATATCATGCTGTTTTTATATTTTCCGTGCTGGATAATTAAAAACGTACCATTATGTGTAAAACGTTGATACAAAAAACCATCAATATTCTTTAAGGGGAATCATTAATTTTCCTGGTGCGTTTCAGAATTTTAACTTACTATGATGTTAAATATTTAGATTACCATTAGATTTCGCTCACAAACGGAAGAAAATAATTCAGACACCATAGCAATTTTTAAACACGCTCAGACAATGAAAACAAAATCTATTTTATATGTATTATCCGTTTGAAAAGTAACATCCAAATGTTTTTACTTTTTCTGCAGTCTTGGGTAATCTCTTATAGAAGCTCCGTTTTTCTGGACATTTCTGAAGAAAAAGAAGTCGCAGAGGGCCAGTAAAAGTTGTAATTATTCGCCGACCAGTGATTTGCACAGCATCGCAAAAAAGTCTTTGGGCAAAGTGTTCTAAAAAATAAATACACTATGCAGTCGATGAATGCATGTTAAAATTTTATTTTAATTTTATTATTATTTCAAATATTTTTGTTTTTATTATTAGTTCAATTTTTGGTTTTATTATTTACTTACGATTTTGAGAAATGTTAAATATATTTATATTTCGCTTTTTAAAATAATTCAAAATATTTTTAAATTAAACAGCCCAACTTATTTTAAAGTTATGTATATATTTTTTGAAACCTGGTTTTAGAGATTAAGTATTTTGCTTTTTTATACTTTATGGTTCTAATAGAAACATTATATGAGTTTAATTCAAAAAATAATAAATAAGGAGCATTTCTTTTTACGGTAAGCTGTCTTCAATGAAATTTACTTGCTACATGGAGTTTTTGTGGACTATTTTGTTTAAGAAATAGCGTTTTTAATTCTATATTTTTCAACATGGCCAATCAACTATGAAAAACTTGGTTTGTTGTGCTTTTATTACACTGTATACGTTTCAATTGTAAAAATCTGTACAGTGAGGATCATTTTGCAAAATGCAATTTTCAGAAAATTTGAATAATTTATATGGTAAGAATTTAAGGGATAGTTTGCATCTTTAAAGATTTATTTGGGCTTCCATGGAAATAGTTGCAAGTCCCCGAAATGAAATTTTCCTATAGAATAAAAAAAATTGACACATAAGACCAAAATATATAGCATTTATGTAAAAGAAATTTTTACTGCGGAAAAAAAACAGTAATTATACATTAGAATATAATGTGGCCCAATGAATTGTATTGAGTATTATGACAATGCTACTCGAGGGATATCTGCCAATGGAAGGGTGCCTTGGGCGGTAGAATTCTTGAGGGATTCTAAAGCGAGGGGCGGGTTTTATAATAAGGATTTGGACCCATACGTCCGTGTGGCGTGGACAACTTATGAGAGTAGTTGAAAGAATGAAAGCTGTACAAATTGGGGAGGGTTGGATTCTTCGTCTATGCTTCAACATAATTTAAGGCCCATGCTGACTGTTGCTGCGTCTAACGTGACTGCAAGGGGTAAGAGAAATTATCATTGCGAATTTTACGACTTTTTTATGACCATTCAGGATCCACCGACAAAATATTTCAGCACTAAACGGCAAACCCCGTCCCCTACACAATGAAAAGAGCAGCGACAGATTTCTTCCCGTATCAGTATCCCGCCGTCCATTCAAATACAATCTACTAAAGTGGTTGCCTTGGTAAAGAGATCGCCAATCTATAGTGAGCACTTTTATGCAATTTCGTTTTACAGCCATCACACTTTACCACCTTTGTAAGGTGACCATCTTTATAAGGTGACCAGTTTTGTTCTTGAATAGAGATCTTCCTTAAACAAAATTTGCAAAAGAATAACATTTCCCTTCACACTTTACATTTTTAGGATTGTAGATATATTTCTTAATATATTGGCGCGTTTAAGGTGTTAGTTTTATTATCTTTACATTATTTTATCCATAAAAATTATTTTAAGTTTCCTTTAAAAAAAAGGTAGTATAAACAAGCAATACAATAAAATTAGGTTTTAAGACAATCAAAAAGAGTCAACTGTTTCATTTTTCGCCTTCATCGTTATTCTTTCTTCCGGATTTTCTAAAATATGAAATGTGTCAGTTTCCATATTATGAATTTTTCTAGCGAACCAGCCGAAGTCTGAGAATTTTGCATTCCAAATTTTTATGCCAGAACAATAGCATTTTCATTCAAGAAATTACTTGATTTTATTTTATTTTCGGAATACATAGACCTCTCTCTTATGCGCTTCTCAATTATACGTGTCTCTCTTTTATAGGCAAATGTTGGAAGGTTCCATCTCCAGGAATAGGAAAATAATGATATAGGTCTCTCACTTATAAGCACCACTTTGAATTGTGTCTCAGTTATATGCGAAAATAAACAGCGCAATTCACAAATTTTGTCACATTGATATATACTTTTCGCTGTCGTCGTTAAAGTCAAGGTATTTATAAAACACAAATGTTAGGAATGTTGATAAAAAATAAAATATCAAGTAAACTCAGACATTGAAACTGTTTTTGATGAGTTACGGATGAATACGTTCATAAATAAAATGGTAATGGCGCAACTGATCTTTCTGTCCCTTCTTATGGTTGGCCTTCTTCACTGATTGGGCCTCCAGAAATTGGAGTTATGGGTTATGTGATGTTATGGTAAATCTAGACGACAGGTATCTGCATTCTGGGGTGGCTGCCTTTGTTGGAGGAGTTTTTCAGAAATTCTAACGTGTATCGCGTTAAATCTGGTGAAAAACGACCAAAACTACACACCGTTAGATCGGTAGGCGTGCGGTCGGCCCAAAAACGGGATCTTCACACGTCAGCCGCCTATTATGTTAAGTATCTTATCCACTCGACCATGGTGGAGCCCAGAAATTGGAATGTTGGATACTCTTGCTTCATGAAACCATTTGTTTGCAGATGTGCCTTATCAAACTATTCTAATCGGCCACATTGACTTTTCGGCCATTTGGATTTAGATTCCGAACTAAATTTTTTGCTCCTTCAAGAATTTTCTCTTTGTTTCTAAAATACCTTTGAGAGTAGACTCAGTTGAAATTGTCTTGCGAATTGCACTTTTGACATTTCCCAACACTTTTTTCCGACTCTTAAAATTTTTCCCCAGTTCGTGTAGCGTAAAATGCTTTCGCTTTGATGTCATTTGGCTCTGCTGACCTGGTTTTCGTACTAGTATGAGCCTACTACGCACAGCCATGAATTCTCTAACATGAACACATAATCAAAAGACCCTGGAAAGTCCTGGTCTGCTATTGAAACCAAACTTAAAACCGCTGCTTCAGGTAAGCTGAAAAAAATGTTTATCGTGTTAAAAAAAATCGTCGTTAAACAGAAACAACGTCGTCTTTGAATAGAAATTCTTTACATCCGAGGGGTCGGGACTGAAATATCGTCTTCAAAAAGTCATCGTCGCTAAACAAAGAGTCAATTGTAAATACACTTCCACATTTTTAAATGTTCATGTGAAAAGTCGATACACATTTCAGTTCATGTGAAAACTTACAAAAAAATTAACTTCCCTAATTCATAGTGTATCTAGCCCTTGGGGTGGGGCTCGAGCCCCCGAGAGCCCACCCATTGGATCCACCACTGGGCACAACTGACCTTCGACTCAAAATTAAATATATTTTCAAATTAAAGGCAAACAAATTAAGCATATACTATAAAAACAAAATACCACAAATCTAAGTTTCCGTAACATTATACCTTTTCTGCGAAAAACACTTTTTTTTAATAGTCGGCGGCACAATACGTAATTGCAACAATTTCTTTTAAAGGAGTAATTTTTGTCATCCTTGGGAATTAAAATAACTTATCTACTTGTGAGACTATTCGCTCTTTTTAGGGTAAAGAAAACTGGCGAATACTGAAACAATGCTTATTTAAATATACTTTGTGTTTTGATTTGACACTTTGTGTTTTGAGAAAATTTGTTATAAAGTATTTTTGGTAAAGAAAACAAGCATGAATTTCGTGTCTAGATATATTTTTCCAAATTTTTGCACGCGTTCTATGTGCTTTGAATCTCCTATAATAAAAATTAATAAATCCCTGAAAGTCAAAATTAATAGAAATTCAGTAGAGCTTGACGTTTCTTTAAGAAACATCAGTAATTCAGTAATTTGAAGAATGACAAATTTGAAATACATACATATATATATATATATGGTGACAATATTGTTTTTTTCATGCCTCTCGAGTGTCACATTATCATACTTTTTAAGTTTTAAAATTAGAGTGAAATATTTCAATGCCATGAAGAATGTATCAAATATTTTTTTAAAAATAAATGCATTTGAATTTAAAATACAATGTTTGTATTTCCTTTTTTTAAAGCCATACCTTTCTGAAATGATGCAAAATAAATTTATAATACTTTCAACGTTCTTCCTTCTTTATTCATTTCTCGCTGAGATTTATTTTTAAGATTCCTAATTAGCATTTCAGCTTGTTGAAACAGAATTGCAAAATACATAAATTTATATTTTCCTGTTTTTTATATTTTTTTTCCGAATCCGTCACTTTATTTCCACGTACCGCTTTGATAGCTGTAATTCTCTAATGCTCTTTCAGAAAAAAATGTAAACAGGTACACTCACTAAAAGAATATATTCATGCAAACGGATCTTTTTATTTGTTTTAAAATAATGAAGTTAAATTTTCCTTTTGTTTTACAAAATATTTTATAACTCAATTTGTTCAGTATTTTCAAAAAGCACTTTGAAAATTAGAAACGATTTTTTTTCTTCTTTCCATCACTGTTATGGTATGCCTCACACTCAAATTCACTAGTGTCAAAAATTAAGGTTACAAACAGTAAATCTTTAATAAATGAAGAAATAGTCGGTTTAAAATAACGAAGTTTGAGACAGAAATATACTTTTTATTATAAGACATACCAAATAGCATCATAAGAAAAAAGATGAATTGTTTTTTAATATCTTCTTCAGACCCGACGAAAATCTCACATGTCAAATAAAAGAGCAGTCTCATAATTATTTAAAAAAACCTATTACATTTAAAAATGACAAGTAGAGAGCGCTTTTTCAAAATAATTTTTCGAATAAAAGCTTCATTCCCAATCACTGTTAACTAGTAGAAAGTGTTTATCACCCACAAGGGAGGAATGACAGGAAATTTTTACAGGTGAAGGATGTCCTACAAAATTTTTTCATCTATTTGAATTTCTCAAATAAGCAAAAAATATATTCACTATCATTCAAATATTATTTTGTGTAACGGCAAACAAAGATAAAAATAACGGCAAACAAAAATGTGTGCGTTAGTGCATAGGATCACAGATTCACATGTGCTTATGTGCGACCATTCAGAACTACAAAAAATCTTAAAGAATTGTTTTAAGAATATAAAGAAAACTATCCAAATATGTGTACCTCGGGTCTGTGGGCCGCAAGTATTTCCCAACACCCATTTTAAAAGTATGGCAGTTTGTTTTGAGGGTGGTATAGCAGAAGTGCATTATCCACGCACTAATTATGTGGAAACTCTGATATATCCATATTAGATGGATATTTCAGATGATATAATGCATCATGGTTAGACCGTTTTTGACACAACCTGTGCATTAAACTATAGCAATTCGCAATTAGTAATTGCATTATGATATATTTTTGTACCAAATTGTTTTGCTATAAGTACAGTGAAACTTCTATGAGCGACCACCTCTATTAAGCGACCACCTCCTCCATCGACTAATTTTCAAAGCATCGATTTTTTACCCTTTCTTCTTAACCCATTTATGCCTATCGTTCCTTTTTTGGGTCAGTATTTTCGCTATCAGTCGAAAACGTTATTTATTTTCCCTACCCTTTATTCGCGAGTATTCAACCTCAACTCCACAAAATATTTTAACAGGACTCAGTAGGATGTTGACTTTCCAATTTTTATTCATAATCATTTTAAAAGAAATCATCCTTTGTTCAAGAAGTTGACATCAGAAATTTATCTATTATCGCTGGCATTAGCAAAAATCGAAGAAAGTCGCAAAAATATCTGGGAACAAATGGGTTGATGTTAAAAAAATCGTCTAGAAGTGACCACATAACCCTCTACAAGCGACCGGTCCTGGTTCACTGTACGAAGTTTTTGTTGCAGTTTTCCAGAAATAAAGTAAATAAATACCAAATTCCAAACCAGTCGCTCTACTACTAATCAATAGCAGGTACAAGTACACGCTCATCGCGTACTGATCCTGTAGAGACATGTCTAAGAAATGACTGATTTACTGTGGAAGAAGCGCATTGATGTGATCGAGTCACACGAAAAAAAGAATTTCAGAGAGAAAGTTAGAGGCTACTTTTGGCTGTGCGAAACCCAAAATGCAAAATTTAAAGCTAATTTATTATGGCAAATTCAGAGTGCCTGAGGAATATCAGGATAAATGGTCTTTTGTCAGCTGTAAGAAATAAAGTAGAGAGAAAGAAGTATTCTCGGAAAGTGAAAAAAGAATGACACAATCCGAAATTTCTAAATATTTTAACAAATTTTAAAAATATGTTTGTATAGTTACTTATGTATTTGTGTATATTTTCAAAAATAACATTACAAACAAATATTTTTAGTGCGTTTTACTTACTTATAAAATGTTTATACTTCTTTGAGCAATCATCTTTCTTAAGGCTGTTCCACTTGAAAATCGTGCAACTTTAGATCAGCTTAAAAAAAAAAAAATCAATTGTGCTAGAGACTCGCAAAAATTTAAAGAATTTCTTTACAAGTTATACTGTAAACTGACAAAAACAATGAACCTATAGGAGTTACGAAACGCTCAGTAAAAAATGCTAAACATACGAAATTTCTTGATATTTAAAAAACGGGTAACCTCTCGGCCCATTTTTGAAGGCAATTTTTGTTCTTACGAATTTTTTTCTGAAAGTTGCATAAGACATACAGCTCAACTGTTGGTGTCAGTTCATAGTGCATAGGGTGAAGCATTATTAATTTTTTCGGTTGTTTAAAATCATTGGTTTGTTTTTAAATCTGATCAAAAGTCCTGAGACGACGATCATTCTTCAAGGAGAACACCCTTAATGACCGATTTTTTGAGGTATTGAGGGTTGATCGGTTCCAAGAAGTTTCACTGTAGTTCTTCAGTTATTACGGATTTTGTGTTTGTAGCCTTAATTTTGAACATAAAAATACAAAAGAAATAAGACAGATGTTGATTTTACAAATTTAAATGATGGTATAGTGGACTCGCTCTACAATGCGGTCTATCTTACATGAATGGGGTATGACGTGAGTTTTTAACGAGTAACGAATCTCAGAACTAATGCGAACCTCTCGCCGCAAGATAAGACTTTTCGCTAGCAGTTAGAAGCTCAAACCGGAAGTGCGGGCTGTGGAATGAAAGTATCGTCCGCATGATTTGCTACTGGAGAAGAGAGCCAATCAGCGAACGGTATTTCAACCCTCATACCACCACTGAAGAAGAAAGCACTCAAGCAGTTGCAGTCTAAATCTGGCTTTATTCATTACTTTATGTTGGAAATAGTAATATACAGTTAGATAAAGGCTTAAAACAGTTTGAGGGTATTGATAAGGGTCTAAAGTAACTGTGTATGTGTTTCAAAAAGTGGTATATGCTATGCACTCTACCTAACAATACGAAAGTTTCACTTACGCGAGGAATCTTGGAAAGCATCCCTCGCCTAGGCTGATTCTGGGGGAGTCACCGCATCTGGGACAGATGCCGCACCAGTGAATGCAGTGAAAATGTTCACGCAACTGGTTGTTAAATTCCAAACATTAATTTACATAAAATTGGTACGAAGTTACCTAGTTTAATTTTTTTTTCTTTTAAAAGAGGATGAAAGGAATGTTTCATCATATGTCTTATTATGAAAAAATTATCACGGATAGATACAACAGTTTAAAAATTCTTTTTCGAAATTTTTTGTCAAAAGTGATCGTTCTTTAGAATTTTATTTAAACTAGAAATAAAGTTATATATTCAGAAGAGATTTTTTAAAGAGTACTTACGGAATTACCTAGTTTATACTCTTTTTTTTTTCTTTTAAAACAGGAATAAACAAATGTTTCATCATTTCTCTTATTATGAAAAATGTATGACGGATCGAAATACAAAAGTGACCGTTCTTTTGATTTTTTTTTAATCTGAAAATAATGTTATATACTCAGAGCAGAGAGAGAAAGAGACAATGTTCTCTTTTAAAAACTATCCGATGATGTAAACATTGTTTCTGTGCCAACTTAATTACCACCGTTAATACGTATTTCGGGAGAAAATGTTCTAAAAAACAAAAAAATTAACAAAACTATATTTGAATATCGTAAATGTACTAAATATGGTATATCTTGGAACCTCCCCGCCGTCTATGGGATGAACAGACAGAGAAACATAAATATCATGTGTTATTTACATAGATTAATTTTAGGTCAAGGAATTTATTTTGTTATTCTATCTTGTGAATGGAAACAGATAAGCTTGTTTTTTTCAAGACATAATGCACCGATGCAATGAAAAAGCGATCTTCGTTATTTGGTTATGAGAAAAGACATCTCCGAAAACAGCGCAGACATAAATTTAATAAACCCACGCCAACAACTCAATGAATGAAAAGTTGTTTAAGACAATGTTCGAGATCAGGAATGCTTTAACAACATTTGAATAGAAATCTTGTGCAGATTTTGTATTCGAGTACCTAATAGTGCCCATATTGATAAGTATTAATAAATAAATTTTGAATTACTGAATGAAATTCTGTGTAATGTTTTCATTTCATTTTTAAATCCTTTTTCGACGTATAATTTATGAGTACACTATATTTTAGAACTTCACTCAAATAATACCGAAGTTTAATATTTTTTGCAATTTATTACTTATTCCAAGTTTTACATAATAAAAAAAATCTTTGTTTACTGCACATTGATACGAAAAGATCATAGTTAAATACAGATATAAGTTTCAGAAAATAACTTTTTCCCTGCTCATTGGTAATATGGTATTTTTTATGGTTCATTGCAATTTTAATACATAAATCATATATATTATAAATATATATATATATATATATATATATATATATATATAAGGAATCATACCGTAAATTTAATAATAATCCTTCCCTATGGCAAAATAAAAAAAGGTGTTATTTATTTTGCTCTACTTACACAAGTTATACAGCGTATAAGTTTCATGGCGCATATAATTAAGAAAAGTATAGTTATTAATTAGAAGCGTAAATTTGAGCTCCAAAGTTATATTTAATTAAAAATTATGAAACATTTTTCATCAAACAGCTTTGAAAAAATTAAATTAAGCATTTTGCACATTATGCTTTAAATCAAATTTAGAATATTTTCTGCTACAACTTATAACAAGTATTATGTTAGCAGGATGGTTTTTAATAATTTTGATAAAATCTAAGTTATGCAATTGATTTTGTGAGCCAATAATATTTCTAATTATAAACGCAAAAATTAAATCTTCCAAAAGGAAAATTTTAACTGAAAATATTTTTAGCATTTATCAATACATTTAAAACAAAAGATATATTAGGAAAAATGTGTTGTGGGATTAAGGCCAATTATCTACATATGGTATCTAGGCCTAGGGTTGAGGTGCCCTACGGGGGTTCTTTCTAAGGGGTCCTAACCCGTATTTACTCTACGTTTTAGAAGAAATCAAGGAAACTCCGAACAGTTAGGTGGGCGAACGCGACCTGGTTTTGAATTAGGGACCTTCCGTCTCCCAGTTCAGAGTGTGCTGGTTGGGATGAAACCGCGTGAAAAGATTGTGAAACACTATATAACACACACACACTCTTAATTTCTCTGAACACCTTGAGGTCAAACCCCGAGTGTCCCTCGGTTCCAACTCTTACCACTCTAAGGTATAAAAGTACCGAATTTACAGTTTGTCCGCTAAAATCCGTTGTTACACCAACAATTTTAGAATGGCGAGAGCTATAGTCCTAAAAGTAGTGTCTAGTTATAGTAAAATTGACATGCGCTACACCAGGAAACAGGTTACAGCGCCAGCTGGCGACTATACTCGGAGTTACCGTTCTTATATCAAAAACGATCCGAAAAAAAAAGTCAATGCAAACTTGTTAAGCATCATAGATTTAGTAAGAAAAAACACCTGAATGTGCACATGATGCTCATTAATTCGCACAATAATGCTACGGATGGAAGGCATAAAACGAATTTGTTTGGTCGAATTTTCCAAAACTGCACTAACCTAACAATGAGCTCATTTATCCTTCATGCAAAAAGTGTTTTCCGTCAGCAACAGTACACATCTGGAGTCTGATCTGCAATCCCGCTAGAATTTGCTCAATATGGCTGGTGATACGCTGGCAAAAGTATCAGTAATTCGTTTTTCTACCTTTCATTTTATGCATTCAATTTTTAACATTAATGTGCTCAAGATGTCTTTGCTCATGTGCTCAAGATGTCATAAATCGGTGATGCTGAATAACTTTGTGATTGAATTTTTTCCCATATCTTCTACCGCTTTTGAGATAAGAACGCTAACTCCAAATTTAGTAGGTAGCACTGTAAGTGGTTTTTTGCGTAGCGCATGGCCGCTTTATTATACTTAGGAATAACCAGCTAAATGCGCCACTTTTTCTCTCCATTACTGAAATGGGTTCATTGCGAAATTTCTCTTCAAGTTAATAGAACTATGTTCACTCCACCTATTTCTTCACTATGGTTTTAACACATTTTCCTGATTAATTTTTATTTACAAATAAAACTCATTTTCAGGTATTTGTTGAACACTTGGGTAAGTTTCATTATAATCAGTCCGTAAAATTTTCTTTTAAAAATTATGTTTATTCTGTGGAACATTTTTTTTTTTACTCTAAAACATGCATTTTCCAAAAATTTTACGTGAAATATTAATTCTTTGTATATCTAAATAGTTCCTCTACTTTCATCATGGCCACTCTGTATAGATAAAATTTATAGCGACGTATTTGTACAAAAATTGGAATGGCTTATTTGGGCTTAGTGCAGATTAATTGCATTTCATTTAATTTTAATGAGGAAAATTCATACGAGATACGAGTATTTTTACTGATGACCACGGTCAAAGAACGAGTTAAACTAATATATCAGCGCATTACCCTTTTTAATTCAACGTAAGTAGAAATATTAAAAGGCATTAATTTAAATTACTACAAAACACGAAAAATAAACCCCGCAAAAACACAAATAACGCAATTGCTGTTGTGGAGTCAATCTTCCCTTACAAAAAGCATTTCCTTGGTCAGAATCGTGCTATGAGTCACACACATATGGGATAAGAATCTATCATCATAATCCCCTGTCATGTTTAGTAGCTTATTAATTGCTCTGTTGTTGATACCTAAACCAGCTAGGCATTAAACAGTTATTCCCAGAGGACAGTCATCAAACTAACCATAAAGAAGCCCTGAATCTCTATGTGCAAATCTCTCTGTTTGTAAATCGAGAAAAACCCACCGTCATTTAATCAGGACGTCAAACATATGTTTCTTTTATTTTGTAAATAGTCAAGGATGTTGCAGTTATTTAAAAATACACTCTGCAAACGATTTTGATTTGTGGTCACTGATTTGTAACTCCTCAGATACACGACATATATGCATCTTTCTGATTAAGTATGACGTATAAAATTATTTGATTTTTTCAAATGGTTTTTGTCGAAAGCACGTAAAACTTCTTACCTTTTAAACATTTCAATGAAGTGCATATCTAACGAAAGTTCGGATTAGCTATTGGTCACATAGCTGACACCCGTATAGGTAATGATAAACTTTTTACGCAAAAAATATCTAACAGATTTTTAAGCCTTAACAACCTCTCCAAATAAATTAATTGAAAGGTTATAAGAAAATTTATTATTAATCTTAGAGCAATGATGCCAAAAGAAGGTACATAAAAAACAAATAAATCGGAAATTTTTCCAATTATAAATTTACCGCGCAAATTTTTGAAATTTAAAATTTTATAAATCATTTTCAGGTAATTAAATTAAATGTATTCTTTCACACAATTCTAATACTTAACATTATTTAATCTCGAATTTTGTGAAACAACTGTGATGAATTCCTGTACATTTTCACTTAAAACACTTTTCTCTTTTTCTTCTGAATGTAAAATTTTTAGTTAAAAAAACTTTTATGAAGATCAATTTAAAAAAGTAAATAGGATTAATATATTTTTTAATTCTAAAAAAAAATTAATGTAGAAGACCTAAAATGTCCACTGAATTTGAATTTCAATGTACTGCAAAATGTCTTTTTTGAGCATAAAGATGACAGTAAGGCTCTAAAATATTTCGCCCCATTCTTACTGTTGTAAATGACATGAGAATGATAATATCAAACATTTTCCTTCCCTAAGTCACCCACTGACGTTTTCTTAAAAAATGTTTACACTCTTTTTATAGTTGTTAACAACATATTTTTAATAGTTAGACCGCACTTGATAGAAATGTATATCAGTTTTGGATCAATGGGATCTGAATTAGATTTTTTTTTCCTCCAATGAAATCCTGCATTTCTCGAAAACGTAGGCATTATTTATTCTTCCATTAATGCGATTTGCTTGTCAAAATATTTCTATGCAGGAGGAAAAAACACCACCCGTTTCTAATATACTTTTAGGGTGATTACACGGATACATAATATTCATAAGTATCACGAATTATACTTAACAATCTACACGTTCCGGAACATATCATAATGCAAATTAATACCCCAGCATTCAGCGGATCACTAGGATTAAAATCGCACTTATGATTATAGGGGGGAGAGAACTTTGTCCCATGTAGCATAGGCGGAAGAAGTGGGGGGGGAGGCTCTTTTCTTATTTGATTGCTTATCAAATCAATGAACATACCCTGCCCTCAAGTTCTTCCCACGGTCACGCCCATTTCATGTAACGTGGTAAGTCTGTCATCCCCCTACACAAATGTCCAAGTTTGGTAATTGCCGAGGCACCCGCTACTAATGATTAAATTGAGATTTATAGAATATTGAGGAAAAGAGATAGGAGTAGTATATAGGCAATTAAAAGTAATGGAGAAACGGGCCCCAAAAAGTCATCTGAATCTTGGACATGTGAAATCCGTATCTTGTGTTTTGTATTTAGTTATATATTTAACTGCAAATGGTGCACATTTAGCAAATGGTCTATTGGTTAATATTTAATTAGTTTTGAACAACTCATTTTGCTGTATTTATGCCTTCACTTTAATCATTGCCACTCTGCATACATTAAATTTATAGCTATGTGTTTATAAAAAATTGAAAATTAAGAAGAATTAATTTAAATTACTAAGAAAACACGAAAAAAATATAAATAACGCACGAATAACACAATTTCTGTTGTGAAGTCAATCGCCCCTGCCGTCAGCAGTTACTTGGTTAAAATCGTGCTATCAGTCATATAAACATGAGAGAAGAATCTATCACCATAATACCCCTGTCATGTTTAATAGTTAAGTAATTGTTCTGGTATCGATACCTGAAAAAGCTAGACTTTAGGAATTTATTAATAGCGGACAATCACCAAACTAACTATAAGTAACCCTGAACCTTTATGTGTAGATCTCTGTAGTTGTAAATCGAGAATCATCAACCATCATTTTTAATCAGGCCATTTATTTGTTTGATTTCGCCCTACGGAATACGTAATTAGCTTTATTAAATTATTTTTATAAAGAAATTTTGAAAATATTACACGAAATTACATAAAATGTTTTGAAATTGTTTCACTTTATAAATTGTCCCTATTAGCGTAAAACGTAATGTCACAGTGTCGCAGGTTGTAGCCGGCTTGTGACCTATATCTGACGTCAATTAGCATCATAGTGTACTTTGTTGTAACTAAGTGTTTTTGATATCACTGTGAGGTCATTTTGACAAACCGTGTGTAATGAGATACTTTCATCAAAAAGCCACAACTTTACATTCAATAATTGACATTGTAACCGCGTAACGTTATGCAGAGACAATGCCTCGAAAGAACATTCGATCATTAAGATGACGTCACAATTCGTCAGATGTGACGTTATTGTGTTATTAGATGAGCAGAGCTGGAATTTAATTCTGTTAGAACGGATCTTGTAACTGAACATATCAGTTTAATGACTTTTTTGTGTGGTTTAAGTAATGCTAACCATAGTTTTTAGATATGTTCCAAAAATCAGTTTTCAACTTCCATATCGTTAAAAATCATAAGCAAAAATGTTCGTGTTTAAGTTATTGCAAAATTAAAGAGAATAAACAGCACAAATTTGTAGAACTGAATGATCAAAACGTTTCGAGAGTGGCACCATCTGATCGGTCTTCACAATACTAATCACCGAACAATCAACTCTATCTTTCTAATGTATTAAAACAGAGAATAATCCTGACGCATTAAGCTAATTATGATTTTTGGTCTTGAACATTCGGGATCATAAGAAGTTGCTATCGATTTTTAACTTAAATTTTCGATTTCTTTCCACCTTTTATAAAACGGCGCAAAAAATGTAAAAAAAAAAAAAAAATGAAAATGTAAACTCCAGCACAACAGCAATAAAAAGAAAGTTTGCCGTAATACAGCTATAAAAAAAGTACTCAGTTTAATTTCGTTTATTGTTTCAATAAACTTGAAAAATGTATAAGCATACATATTACCTTACAGATTCTTTTGAAGGGAACAAATTTAGCAAGAAAAACGTTGTTTTTTCACATGAAACTTATTAAAAAAAATAAGTCTACTTACTTGTCCATTAAGTATAACTAGAAAAAAAAAGTCTCCAGAAATTCCTTAAAACGTTTTTCGACATTCTACGTTATTCAAAGAGAATTATACTTTACGTGCTATGCTATCATCATAACAAAAGAAAACCACATTCTGCTACTGCAATTAGGCATTTTACTATGCATTTTTTGCTTGCATGTATTGCAGTAGAAACGGCATTCTGTACTCTGAAACGACCTTGAAGTTAAACATGTAATTTTGTGCTAGACTATACATTAAAGAAAGCTCAGACAGAATGTTTAATTATGTTTCTTATATTAGAGATTTTGGTATATGTATTGAAGAAAAAATGGCTGGAAAGATTTACATGATGTTTTTTTTTCGTATACAAACACGAATTAATAAATTATTTCACAGGAGAAAAGAATCAATACTTGAAATAATGCGCACCAATACTATCCTACTATATAGTTACTTTGATGTATGGCTCACTGATTCACTTATTCTATAAAAATTACGATTAACCACTGCAAGATAAAATTTTTACACCATTACCTCAAAAAAGATTCACCATTACTTCAAGTTACCCATTACTTCAAGTTAAGCACAAAAAGTGCAATGGCATCTACACCGGTTGTACGGTCCGCTTGAATTTTTTCATAATTATGTATAAAGACATAGAAATCAATCTGCGTTACTTTAAAAATCCGAAAATCAGCCCGTTCCCTACTTTTTAAGTGATTTTTCTCTATTTTCAGCTCTTTTTTATTTACGAGAATGAAAAGAATTAATCCTTTGATTGATAAAATTAGCTTCGCAAGTGACAGTTACTTCATACTGAAATCACAATTATCAGGACTTAAAGTGAAAATTGCTATTATCATTCGTTTGAAGCAGTTTTCTGGACTACGCAGTTATTTTTCACAAATAAAATGATTTCGTCTGCATGAAACATTGATTTAAGAGTGAATGTTTCCAGCGAAACGAAATCTTCCGAATGCTAAAAGTTTTTCCTCGTTTTTAGAAAGAAATGCAGTTCCAATTTCTGTGTATAATAAGACTTGAATAGGGTGTTATTTATTTTAAGTGGACAAAGATTAAATATATTGAGGGTAGACATGTTTTATTAAATGTTTTTTCTAGCGCGCATTGTAATTGACTCCACAATGGAATGTACCTTCTAGTAGTGAAATATATTTCATTCGGCCTTTACAAAACTAAATAACGACTATAGGAATACATTCCAGGCATACAGGATGCTTTACCACCAGTAAAAAAACTTCTGAATGATATGTTATACAGACGAATCAGAGTCACACAGAAATATAGAAAACAAAACGTCGTCTTAGTGCATGTAATAATACTCACGTTGAGATAAGTATTGAAGTGTTTGTCTGGCTTCATCTTTCTCTGCATAAGAATTCAATCCAGTATAGGTGAATGAAACATTTATTAACCCCTTCTAAAAATATTTTTAGTAATTATTTTTCAATAACTTCAATTTTTATAGACTCTTTTCAATAAATATAAAACATTCTATTAAACAAATACTATATTTAATTTAATTATGCCTGTAAAGTTGGTTTTCAGGGAGTTTTATTTGACACATACCTTCCCTTCATATCAAATACTGTATAATTTTGTTATCTTTAGATAGAAAGTCTATGATTTTTTTTTTTAATTTCAAAAGCAAGTACGATTTTTTCCCTCACCAACAATCTCTACTGCAGTACAAATTTTTAGATTTGAACTGCGTGGCGTAAACTCCAGGTACAGCACTGCATTAAGCACTTTAAATAGTTGAAATCCACTATTATTTTACAACAGAAAATTACAGCATATATTATATAAATAAGTTATAAAAGTATATATATACTCATAATTTCAAAATAAAGATAAAATATGAATGTATGATGAAACTTTTGAAACTAAAATATGTGTTGCGTTAGGTTGAATTGGAACTGTTTGTATAAAAAATTATTAATAGTAGTAATTTATTTTGTTATATTGCATGTTGCATGTACTGAAAGTATATCAAGAATCCTAATAAGTAGCTTTAATAATTACTGGTATACAGTATGATATTTTGTTGTATATATATGTATACACATTTTATTTTTTGCTAGATGCTTTTCTAAATAGCTCCTTTCAGACTTTTTGTGCATGCAACACCAAATATCTCATCTCATGAGACTTTAAACAGCGTTCGTTTCCATTAAATCTAGGTAATATTCGGTAGTGAAGCAGTCAAAATGTCTCATTTGCTGTGGTTTTTAATATAAGAAGTTTATTTTCTTCCCCCTGGCTTAAATCTTTTTTCAAAGAATTTTGCATCATTTACGATACGTAGGTTTCTTAATAGCTTCAAAATATGGATTTTGTTTCAATAAACTTTTTCACTATAAAAATAAATTATATCATTTAAAAAAATACTGTCCCCGAGAATGGACTAGCATGCACAATTCTCAGTTCCTGCAAATTTTCATATTTCACGAACAAAATATATTGAAGAGTGTTTTTATATATTATCATTAAAAATCTATCACTCGTGTATAACTTAGAAGCTGCTTCTTAAAATATTTCAGATAAATATTTTTTTCTAGATAAAATCAGCTGAGAAAAGAAAAAGCCGTGTATTATGTTTATAATAACAGAGACCGGGGATAGTAGGCTCAGATTTTAGTTATTTCATTTTATTAATTCAAATTTTTTAACTCAATTTTTTAATAAAATTGAACTGCACCTTTAAAAACAGATGGTCGGCTATCATTACCCAGGAATTATATGTGTGTAATATCTTTAGTGTACAACTAACGGAAGCCTGAACTCAGAAAAAAATGTGTCCCAACTTGCCTCGTTACGGTGCATGATACATGCATTTAACCTATGATACATACCCTGATGATACTTGCATTTAACAGAAATGAGCTGGATACCTCATATGCACATTGTATGTGCACATTGGTTAAGCCATGAAATGCGACAAAGTACCAGAAAATACACTGAAGTAATGTAGTGCTGTTAGTTGACACACCGAGTCAACTTGCCTCTTATTAAATGCGCTGACTAGCCCCATAAAAAATTTTTTCACAAAATGTGACTCATAACCATCTAAAGGTGAATAATTCAAATAAATGTAATGTAACATTACTTAAAATTTTAGGAAAAGTATCGTTTAAAATAAAATTGCCAAATATCCTTATCAAATACTATTGCATATAAATCGGCATCGGCGCGTTATGCAGGGTGATTATAATTAAAGTTCCATTTTAAAACGATCATAAAAGGAAAACTACTGGACAAATTGTCATCAAATTTTAATTGTGTAAAAGAAGACAGGAGATTTATTATCGGCAAAAAAAAAAAGTTCAAAATTCAACACCAGGGACAAGGTCGTATTTAAGGGCGGGGTCCAGGGCTCCGAACCTCCTCCCCGACGAAATTTTATTTTTTGTCACTAAAACGATAATGATATAGAGTCCTTTTAAGAAAAATACTGCATTTTTTAACGTTCGGACCCCCTCTGAAAATTTTGAACACCCTCCAATGTTCTTCATGGGGGGAGAGGTTGGACCCCTGTATGTGTTTTCCCCCTGGTGTTGAATTTTTTAGTTATTTTCCGCGGACAATAAATTTCCTGACCACCTTTACACAATTACCAAGTTTGATAGCATTTGGTCCAGTAGATTTCTTTTTCTGATAGTTTTAAGGTGGAACTTTAATTATAATCACCCTGTGTATACTATAGCATTTACCTGAGCGACAAACTTAAAAAGATGCAGTAGCGCTATAGATTTTTCTGAAATAATATATATTTTAACTGAGAAAATTAACATAAAACATAAAAACGATGAAAAAGATATGCTCAAAAATGAATAAATACAAAAAATGACCCATCTTTTAAATTTCAGCCGAAAAAATTATTTAGTTTTTTAGCAGAATTTACTTTAAATATTTTCAATGCGTTCTGAGAAACAAGATCTCCCTAAAACAGAAATAACATAGATATTTAAAAAGAAAAAAAAAGGAAATTAAAGATTTCTTATCATTATTTCTACTACAGTTATAACTTTAAAGTATTGATTTATGTTTTTAGTTTTGTAAAAATATGGAAAATACATTGTTTATATTTTTATTGCTGTTTAAAAACTTTCAAGTTTATTATTTTTACTACGACATTATTTTTTGTTATAATTGTAACAAAAGAAGCTTTAGTAGGAGTTTCAAATATCAGACCATTAAAATGAAAAACAGACACAGAAAAAAAAATCACTTTATCATTCCCAGAAGATACGGAATTCACTGTTCAATAAACAAAATATGTCTTGCAAAATTGAATGTGCATATCAGGTTCCAAAAACGTTTTCAAAAATATATAGCACAGTGGGCAAATCAAAGTAAATTTAAATAGGGGAAGGTTCCCCAAAATGATCCCCTCAAGGGGAAAGCTTGCATAAAATAACATAAATGTTAAATAAGCTTTGGTCCTTCGCCACATTATTTTACGCTATATTTTGCTGCATAAACATATTTTAATAATATTTTAAACCCAGACTGAGTAACAAAAAGAAAAAAATAGAATTTTTGAAAAGAGTCCAAGGGATGCTTTTATATTCATATTAAGGGCAAAATGATCCTTCATTTGAAAATAATTGTTAATTGTTTTTTATCGACAAAATAAAAACTGTAAAAGTAATTATGACTATAGATAATGAAATAAAATAAGTGTTACAGTCATAAATTATACATAATTTATTTTATAGAAATTTTAAAATAGTGTCACAAATAATAAAATTTCAAAATTATGATTCAAAAATTTGGCCTACAATAATCTCAGAAATAGATTAAATAATAAAAGGGGTAGTCAAGCATTTTAAGAACGTCTGAAGGGCTCCCATGGTATCAAGGACCCGGTACTGGAGTTTCTTCAGTCGATATATCATTTTACAAGGCATACTGCCTTGTAAAATTATAAGAAGGCTTCCCACTTTAGATCCTATTACTGGAACACGCCGAACTAAACAAGTTTAATTCACATCTAAAATCATACTCTATTCATTAAATCAAATCATATTTCTGTACATTAAAAAATGTATTTCAAAATAAATACGAATGTTAGGTTTGCCTTATAATAAAGATATGATAAAATCTCACTCATACACGTAATACACCGATCGCTTAAATATCCACATTGCTTATTCTTGATTTAGCAGAAGTAGTTTATATATTACCTGGTAGGTAGTGCTACATGTTTCTAAGAAAACATATGTGGATCGTTTTGCCCTCTAGTATCATTATGGGTCACGTTCCCCTACAATTTTTGCCCCAATAATATCCAAAGTATTTTATTTATTTTAAAGTAGGATAGATACCTTACATTCCTCTATAACGATGCTATGGAAAAAAAAATATTTTTAGAATTTCGTTGTAAGTTTCAATATCACTGTGCTAGAAAACAGGGTGAACTAAATGGAATAACCAGCACTTCCTTTACTGCAGTCAAACGCGTGATAGCATAGTAATGTGAGTCAAAATACTGAAAATTACTTCAGATTTATTAACTCTGCTACAAAGTTTACACAATATATGAAATTTACAGTTTATGCGATCCTAAATAGCTCCTTGAAATGATACAGTTTGACACTTTTCACAAGATAAATAAAATGTCTTTTTTTATGATCATGGAAGATTGAAATAAGAAACATTTTAACAGAAGCTTCGTTAAAATAATATGGGTTAAAACACGAAGTACTACAGTAAATATTTCGTGAATAATTAATTAAAAGAGAATGTTATATACACCATTTTTCAATAGGTGATTTAAATTTAAATAAAGCATAGATAATCCTAAGTTAACAAGTACTTCTCGGTAGTTTCAATAAGAAAGACTGCATGGACGATTTTGTATATTTATTTTTATGTTGTTTAATTTTTGGCGTGTCATAATGCGAGACACGCGTCACAAATGTGTCATGCCATTGCCATCCCTGATGTAGAGAAATAAGCTATCCATTTTAATTGTTTTCTTATTTTAGTATTGAATTTATTTTTCTTCTATCCGGTTTAGTAAATACTTTCCGACTAACGGATGTCTTGGGAAACTAACTTTTCATCTTCAGTGATTTATTAGCATCAAAAACCGTGTTCACATTAAAACACACTTACTTTCGTTAGACCGACATTTACGTGATATTAGCGGTAAAATATTAGTCACATTACATTGACTCATATCTCCTCTGAGAGAGTCGGAAAAATACTTCGCTACTTCTTGCTTTTTTTCAGCTGCCTGCAACAATAATATTCATATCAGTATTTCTTGTGCATCGTGACAACTGATGCTTGCTGTAACACTATGCAACCTAAATTAACCTTTTCTTCAATATATTTTAATTTAAAGTAAAGTAAATAAAAAACTTTGTTAAAAACACACATCAGATGTTATAGGTAAGAAGATACGTACGTTTCGGCCAAAAATTGTTTTGGCCTTCTTAACATCTTATGCGTGTTTTTTACAAAGTTTTTTATTTGCTTTATCGTTTAACACCAGTAATTTGAGGGTCTATACCGATATTTTGATTTAATTTTTCGACTTCTTTAAAATCCCACTCTTTATTATGCTTATAGCGAATTTAAAATAACTTGAACGTTCACTATAATCTCTTACTAATGTAAGATTTTACAAAGTCTGAATTTGCAATAAGGAAAGACCAAAAAGTAATTGAAAATTCATATTTACTTCGTTATGTTTGTGTAATATGTTGCAATATGCTTAAAATACTAAGGTGGGAACATCAGCAACATGCAAAGCTGGATTATTGCTGCAACCACGTTTTTATTTACTAGCACGCAGTAAAAGAATGCATTGTTAAATTTTGACGTGAAAATCCATTTTCATGAGAATTCTTCAAAAAACCGGGTTTTATCATATAATCTTTTAAGGTAAGCACTAACTCTCCTATTATTTTGAAATAGAGTCTTTAATGTACAGAAACATGAATTAGTTTACTGAGTGGAGTATGTTTTTTGATGAGAATTACCCTTGCTAAGTTGTTATGTTTCTCGGCGCCATCCAGTAATATGACCTAAAGTGGGCAGCCATATTCCCGGGTAAAATGATGCATCAGCTGAAGAAACTCTTGTGACGGGTCCTAGGCATCATGGCAGCCCTTCAATTGTTTGCAAAATCCGCGAGTCCCCACTACATTATTTAATTTGTCTCTGTGTTTATTGAATGCAGTAATTTTTTAATTATAATTTTGAAATATTGCATTTTATCGCTCGCAACACAGTTTTATTTTAAAATTTTCAGAAAATAAATTATGCATACTATATGATTGCAAAACTTATTTATTGATTATGTACAGTAATAATTCCTTTTAAAACTTTTATTTTACCGATAAAAAGCAACTTACAGCTATTTTCAAATGAACGATCATTTAATCCTTGAGGTAAGACTAAAATGAATCATAGAACACTCTTTTCAAAATTCTATTTTTTTCAGTACTCAGTGTTAGTGTAAAATATTATTATATTAAGTTTATAATGCAAAATACAGTTTAAATATAACAGCAAAGGGCGAAAGTTCATTTAAACATTTATGTATTTTGCATAAGTTTTTCTCTTAGGGGGATAATTTTACACCACTGTCCCCTGCATTTGACTTTATTCCAAAGTAAAAATTTCAGTTCTTGAAACTTATAAGAAATCTAGTTGCACTGAAAAAAAGAAAACGTATGTCTTGAATGCCATTTATCCAGACAAAAATATTTATCAGATATTTTATCTGGAAATATAAGCTACATTTGCATTAAGTCTCCACTTCTTCCAAAATATGCTATGCATAACAAATTAGGTTTGGTTACATGAGTAGAGCATAAATTCACGTTGCGTCTTTTATTTTACTTTTTTAATGATTTATACTAGTACTTTTAAGATGTTCTTCCGCACTCATAACAATAAAAATGCTACATAAAGGCGGCGTGCAATATTTATGAATTATAAATTTCTCATATTAGTGTTCCTTTTTTTTACCTTAAGGACAGAAAAGGAAAGAAGATCGTAGAATGAATTTAAAGCAGGCTGTATTCCGCAGAACAAATTTTTGATACTCTAATCGTTTATAATACTACTTTAGCCTTAATGCATAAGCTATAATCGTTTTCCTCTAACGGCAATTGTTTATAATTTTTAAAATGCATAAAATATCCTAAAAATGTTATTATGAATGTGGAATTTAACGAGACAAAATACATGACTTCTTTATTTCAAACAGCCTCTGTTCCTGCATAAATGTGCTATATATTTATAGTATGCTACCGTATTAATTTGCAATTTTATATAAATAAATACGAATTAATTCAGAAAAAAAGCATAACTCATTTGTGAAACTTTAATATATATCTTTTGACTGCATATGAACAAAACTTTAAATTTAAATTTTCCTGAGCAACACTTAAATATTATGAAGGAATCTTAATTGAATGAAAACTGAAAATCTGCAATTAAATTAAAACCCACAACGTTAAAGCACGTGACTTGAAATTTTGCAAAAACGAATTAAAAAAGAAACACCTGTCCTACTTTTAAAATTCGAAAATCCACTCATTCTCTGTTGATATTTTTTTCTATTTTAAATATTAGAAGGTAGCTCCAACAGAATAAATAACTGAAAAACTTCGAGATTTCGCTTATTGTTGGCAAATATTTGACATCGCTAGTTTAAAGATATTGAATTATAAGTTCTACCGTCAAAATATTTCATGATCAAAATAATTTCACGTTATTTACGATTCCAATTTGCTTAGAATAACACTTTCAACAAAGACGAATTACAATTACTTTGAAAGCTATTTCAACATGAACATGAAACAAACACTAGAGATAACATTTCGAATACATTGTCAAGTATCGTGGAATCAACGTTATTTTTGCGTCCTTTTTTAAAATTTTGTCGCGAGCAAGGTAATTTTGCATACTGTGAGATTTAGGAAAGTTGAGAATAACCTTCGAGAAAATTTTAATTAAATTAGTAAAATAATATAATTAACATTTTTACATTTACAATTGGGATTGTAGTGTTGGACATAACACGCGCCTGTTGCAGTAAATTCGCAGAATTTATGAAACTGGATGTTTCATTTACGTGAAACTGACACCAATCAGCAAAATTTCCTTTTCGCATTAGTTTGTGGATTAACGCCGATTGACTGCACTAGGGTCCCAGGCCTAAAGGGGGAATGCCCTCCGTGGGGACTTTCTGAGCGATCCCAGCCCATATTTACGCGAGGTTTCAGATAAAACCTCGGGAAAGTTCGAAGTACTAGGTAGACAGGAGCGACCGGGGTTTGAACCCGGCACATCTCGCCTTCCAGTTTCGAGATAAGAACCTCTTCTCAGCCACTGGTGGAGTCATTTCCGCTTTAGATAACTGTCATAAATAATAAATATGTTTTCTAAATTTTATTTATTTATTTGCCAAATACACTCTCATACAAAATATATATATATACTATTCTTTATACAACATTCGAAGACTAAGTCAATTTAATCTAAAACGACGTACGAACCGACGTAACAATTTAACCGTTAACATACTTGCCTATGCCGCTATGAGAGAACGTTGCGAGACATCTAGGGTTGCCATTGGAGTCTTTGGCGTGGATAGGAGCATACGGGGATCCTTGGGGGAGAGCAGAAGTTCTTGTAAAAAGCACCCTCCTACGTCCAATTGACCGGGCAGTGCGTGTGAAGACAGGGTGGCGTTCACATTGCAAAATTCGAAGATTGAAAAAATTGAAGAACAGCGGGTCGTTATCCGATTTCTGACAGTGGAAGGTGTTAAACCGGCCACTGTTCATCACCGTATGATGACCGTATACAGAGAAGGCTGTGTGCCCCACAAGTCTATGAGAAAATGGAGTGCCCGTTTTCGACAAGGAACTGGCCAGGTTCAAGTGGGTACAGATTGATCATCTGCCCCACTGTCCGGACATGTCGCCGTGGGAATTCCATTTTTTTGGTCCCCTGAAAAACATCTGAAAGGGAAGCGCTTCAACAAGCGCTTGACGTACTCAAGGACGCTGTGACGGACTGGGTCTCGTCACGGCCACAGGAATTCTGGGAACAAGGAATCCTGCGGCTTGTGCTCAGGCCTGTACGGAAGAAATATTTGTGAAAAGAATTTTAATATTATTGATGATGATGGTAGTGTTTGTAAAATAAATATAGAAGCAGAACCGTAGAGAATTAAAAATTGTGGCGCATGTGATCGATGATAGTGGTTAGTATTTGATGAATTGGTTGAACACAGGGTTTTTCCCTGATTTACGTATTTTCCTTCCAATTTCCTTTCAAACACACACACACATCTAGAATAATTGAGCATGCAGTAAACATCCTTATCGAAGGAAAAGAAAACGATCATCAACATGCAAGGTATGAATAATTCCTTGCACTAAATAAAACATCACTTCCGAACTCTATAGATGAAGACGAATGAAAATGGCACTATTTCTAAATCACCGTAAATGAAGAAAACAGATTATTGACGATAATGACAATTTTTTTTTATTTTCAGGATCACAATATCACAATATAGGCTTCTAGGTTAAATTGCACACGATCAATATTGAAGTAAGGAGCAACAACATATTTTCACATGAAATTAGAATATATTATGGGCACGGACAGAGGCACAAGCCCCGAAGGGCAAGTGCTTGTCCAAACCTCCAACGCAGCTCTACTCTGCTCGCTGACTTACAACTAACTGCCCATATTCAAAGCAGCACAGGGGGCTATGTCACGAGGTCAACTTTTTGCCGTTAAGCTATTACATATGTAAGAAAGAAAAAAGGAACACGAAAGACTGTACTAGAACATTCGATGCATGCAGCTGCACACAGAAAAGCATAAAGAAAAACAAAACACTGCGGTCTGGGAGCAGTGCAATACTGCAAGTTAGGCTTTCATATGAATAAGTGCGAAAAGAGGAAGGGAAGAAAAAAGTAAATAAAACAGATTGCAGCTGTAAATTTGATTAGCATAGCAGAAGGCAGGAAATCGAAATGATTAAAAGTGCGTTATTGCCTTACAAATAAAATGGCTGAAAGGAAATTTTAAAGCTTTAAAAAGAGTTACTGTTAAAAACTTAATATAAAACTTAATAATTAAATAATTAATTAAATTTAGAATACACTATTAGTTTAAATTTAGAAAATATTAATTAAGATTTGTATTAATAACTTTTTATAAAAGATATGCACGTTGTGTCAACATGACAAGACCCATGGTGTATATTTTGAATAAAGTCTACTTTTGTACCCACCGTGTCGTTTCGTATCTTTTCATTTGATCACTCCTTGTAAAATTGCTCAGTACGACAGCATTATTGAACTAAACTTGTGTCCGAAATTACGGTTACAAACAAAAAAATAGTGTTTTTTGTTTGTTTTTTTTGTTTTTTTTTAAGCAAATGATGAATTTGACCCGTTAATGCACGGTTTACTTGCCGTAAATCTTTATTCTTTGGTTTAATTAGAGATGTGGCTTGACTTTGATCTCTCATACTGGTCTTGAGGTTATAGATCATTCTTCCGAAAGCGCCGATTTTAATGCCTGAGTGGCCAATGTAGGGGTTTTTTCGCATGCAGTGGCTCTTTTCAGAGCATTCCACATAAGCTCTATGGGATTGGAATGCGGAGACTTCGCTGGTTGCATCAAACGGTGAATTCCATCTTCTTCATGATAATCGACGACTTTGTAACTTTAATTTTGGATTTCCTGTTTGATCATGCACATTATGGTATATATATTTGTTGGTATACCTTGATAGTCCGAGTAAAATTTTTGTATTAATTAAAAATAATACAAAACTTTTACTTTTACATTTTTATTCTGTAACAAGCAATAGATAAAACGCAGTTTTGTAAAATACAATTTTTAACATTTAATGCTGATATGTGTTTAAATCTCACTGAAATGTTTTATAATTCTTTAATTTCCAGATGTCTGGCAAAATTACACTGCTTAAGTAATCAAATCCGGATCGACATTTGACTATAACTTTATTTTTATCCTAAGGTAATATAATTAACATACTTTACGAAATCATTACCCGCACTTTTTTGGATGTCGCAAAATTCTTTTAGTCCTTTTTTGCAAAGAAATTTCGTCTGACATTCGTTAACCATTTTTGAGTCGGAGTTTTAACCTCGTCATCTGAGTAGTATCAGCAAGTTGAAAATTTTTTATACTTCTTAATTTTTAAAACATAGTTTTTAAATGTGATAATGATAAGACTTGCAAAATACTATTAATATATTCATTTAAATAATTGTGATTTAAAAATTGTCAAAAAATAGGTAAAAATGTTAGAAGCGTGAAGGTTTGAAAGTATTTTTTTTACAGCACATACTAATAAATAATTAAGTAACCAAATAATGGTATGTCACGGCGTTAAGAAATAAAATAACGGGAGTTCTTTTCTTTAATATTTATCTGAAAATATCATTCTATATTAAACTATTCGTTGACATAAATATGTATCGTTTCAAATTTTTAATCTATATAAATAAAATTAGACTTTTGTCTGTACATTTCTTGGAATTCAAAAATTTTGCGATTTCTATCCGTTTCAAGCACCCGGGAATCCGATGCGACCCTCAAAAAAAGTTTGTCTGTCATTCTGTCGTTCTGTCGTTCTGCCGTTCTGTCATTCTGTCATTCTGTCCGTGACGCTTTTTCTGTTTAAGCATCACGTAAAAACGGCGGAAGCGAATGATATGAAATTGGGTGTCATGATAGGTGGTAACTCAACTTAAAACATAGGCGTGGAATTTTAAAAAAAATCTTGATTGGATTTTGAGATTTTGCGAAAATCGTTTCAAATTGCGTAAATTTGTGTTCAAGCATCACGTAAAAACGACTGAAGCGAATGATACGAAATTGGGTGTCATGATAGGTGGTCAGTCAACTTAAAACATAGGCGTGGAATTTTAAAAAAAATCTTGATTGGATTTTGAGATTTTGCGAAAATCGTTTCAAACTGCGTAAATTTGTGTTCAAGCATCACGTAAAAACGACTGAAGCGAATGATACGAAATTGGGTGTCATGATAGGTGGTCACTCAACTTAAAACATAGGCGTCCCATTTTTAAAACATCTTGATTGGATTTTGAAGTTTGGCGAAAATCCTGTCAAACTGCGTAAATTTGTGTTCGAGCATTACGTAAAAACGACTGAAGCGAATGATATGAAATTGGGTGTCATGATAGGTGGTCACTCAACTTAAAACAGGCGTCGAATTTTTAAAAATTTTCATTAGATTTTCAGATTTTGCGAAAATCGTTTCAAACTGCGTAAATTTGTGTTCGCACATCACGTAATAACTCCAAAGGTGAAAAAATGATATTTGGTGAAATGATAGGTGGTCACTCACCTTAAACTATAAGCATCTAATTTTTAAAAATCGATCCGATTTCGAGATTTTGCGAAAATCGTTTAAAACTGAGTGAATCTTTGTACCCGCATTACGTAATAACGACTAAAGCGAATGATATGAAATTGGGTCACATGATAGATGGTTGCTCAACATAAACTATAGGTATCCAACTTTTTTAAGCATTTTCATTAGATTTTGAGATTTTGTGAAAATTCTCTCAAAATACGTTTATATTTCTTCAAACATCACGTAATAACAACTAATACGAATGATACGAAATTTAGTGATATGATAGGTAGTTGCTAATCTTAATTTATAGGCGTTTAATTTTTAAAATATTTTGATTACATTTGGAGATTTTGCGAAAATTGTTTTAAAATGGTGAAATTTTGTTCCAGCATCACGAAATAAAGACTGCAGGGAATGAAACGAAATTGGGTGACATGATAGGTTGTCACTCAACTTAAATTCTAGGCTTCCAATTTTTCAAAGATGTTGATTAGATTTTGAGATTTTGCGAAAATTATTTCTATATTCGTAAATATTCGTTCGCGCATCGCATAATTACTACTAAATTGAATGAAATATTACTTAGTGACTCTCTTAACCTGTAATATTTTAACAATACATAAAAATTATAACTTCGCTTTCTTTACTTTAGCAACATACTCCATCCATTCTGTGTACTCCTACAATGCTGACGAAAGTTCTTGCTTTTTGGAAATTTGCATTCACTAACCCGTCAAGGACGGGTACTTCAGCTAGTGTTTCTATAAAATAAATATTACTAAAACGTATTTTTGAAGGAAAACCTGAAAAAAATAGACCCTCTACCATCTTGGTATATTGACAGTTTTTCCTTTTCCTTGTATTTAGTTCTTTTTTACTCAATTAATGCTTTATTCTTCTTATTAAATATTTAATTACGTGTCAAATTAATCTTTAATGTCCTGCGTGACATGGAGTTCTAGAATGACAGACTCCATTCCTTTTACCTGAGTTGTTTCATTTAACTATTTAGAAGACAATAGAAAATGTAAATTACTTCACAAAGCTTTTTTATCTGGCTTAGAATTGGGTGTAAACGGTGCATGCAATAAAGCAATGCTTAAAAAAACTTAACTTTTAAAATTCATTATTAAGTATACTAATTTAAAAGTTTATATCTACTAATGAAATTTATGCAGTGTGAATCCGATATATTTCAACAAACTTAAAAGGATTGTACTGAGAAAAAGAAAACTGCGCTGAAGCATGGATCGCAAATGGCGTTTAATAGGTAAAAATTGCGTACGTATACAAGTACAAATGTACAAATGTACAGATTAAATACATATATCCATTTTTACAGTTGCTTCAAAATGTTTAAAAGTCGTAGGTACCTCATCATTTAAAGAGAAGGTTAAACTGTGTTTAAAAATTAAACTTAACGTAAAGTAAATGTCTGCAAAATAGTAATTACTATTTTGCAGTATAGGTAGACAGTACACCGGAGCGGCAAAGTACCATTGCGTTATAGCCACTGTTAATATACTATTGCATTGCACTGTGTGCAATAAGGCAATCCTGCACGAGGGTGTGATGTAAATCGCATATTAAATATTAATTATCATTTAATTTGTGTTTCTTTAATGTAATATATCCAAAATCAAGAATTCTAAAATACATTTCTGTCCTCATTTTTCTGTCGCTTCGGCTTTTAATCTGTATATTCGCTTTTTCCCGTGAGCATTATTCTTAATTGTTTATTTTTCTCATCAGACCTTTGGAGCCGTTCTAGGCTAAAAATAGATCGCATTACGCCCGTTTGCAACAGCAACGGCTTATTGCTTACCCCGTCTTTGGAATAGTGTTGGCGTTTTTTATTTTTTGTTGCCTTGCTTCTTCTTTAAAATTATTTGTTCTCTGTTTCATATTCTCGCCGAATAGTAATTCGGTGTTGGCGTATTTTTCAAGTCATTCCATCTTTATTTAATTGATCTTATAACGCGTAATACTTACCTGGCCGCCAGCCACCATTTCATACCAATAGTTAATTAATAATTTCTTTTGTTTAAATAAAAGCCTCTAATGTAATATTTTGCCTCATGTATTGCTCCGTGCCTGGATTTATTGTAACACATTTGTATTCAGCCACCTGTAAGATCACAGAAGTAATTTAATTGTAAAACTTTACCGCAGCCGCACCTTAAAGGGGTATCTTCCCCTCTAGAGGGGGACAAGATGGGGGATGCCTTGGTCAATAGACTTCCTAAGGGATTCTAGCTCGTATTCAAGTTACATTATTGGGAGAAATCCGACCAAAACTCCAGACCGTTAGATCAGCAGCTGCGCGACGGGACCTTCACGCTTGGCCCGTCTGCCATTTTGAGTGCCTTATATTAATACTAGAGAAGTCTCCTTATAGTACGGAATACTCGGCTAGGTACAGATACTATCAGTATCATGACTCCCGGCTAGGTACATCGGGGATGGCCACTTTAGTTGCGAATAAATTACTGTTTGAAGTACCTAGTCTGTGTTGGCTGTAAATCCTGGCTAACAATGGAAAGTTATTTTACCAGTACTTGTATGTTGCTGGGTAGGGGATTAAAAATAGCACGTCAGTCTTTTTCATCATCTTCTGTGAGATTCTGAATTCCCCAAAATGCATTTTACTGCTCAAGCTTTCATACACGTGTATTTATTTTCTTTATTTTTTCAGACTATGAGCGGTTTCCGATTTGGCCTCCACACATTTGTTGCGAAGTTTTCCAATCGTTGGTTAGCTAAGTTACAGTTCTCTTAGTTTTTTTATTTGTTTATTTTTATTAATAGAAAATGCTTTCGAAATGATTTTTATCATTTTACAACATATTTCTGTTATCACAAACCTATTAACAATAAAAGGACATGTTTAAAATTTAACATAGTAAAATTAAAACGCATGCGTGCTGCAAAAATATCCTTCAATTAGGGTAAGGTGACCTAAAATGATCCCCTTAAGAGAAAAACTTGCTTAAAAAACCGTAAATGTTAAATAAAATTTCGCTCTTTGCCACAATATTTTACACTATATTTTGCATCATAAACATTTTAACAACCCAAACTTAGTATCGAAAAAAAAAAAAAAAGAATTTTGAAACAGAGTCCAAAGGATTATTTTACCTGCACCCACGGGCAAAATGATCTTTCTTTGAAAATAATTGTAAATTGTTTTTATCGGCAAAATAAAAGCTCTAAAAGTAATTATGACCTATACACAATGAAATGAAACAAGTTTTACTATCATATAGTTTACTAGCTGAAGTACCCGTTCTTCGCACGGGAATGAATGGACTTTTTGATATTACGATTTGTGGTGATTACTATTCATTGTAATAAACAGATATAGCAAAGTGGATATCGCGTTATATTGTGTCCAATAATCATGTACACCGAATTGCAAGGCAATCGTTTGTACGGTGCAGAAGGCCATGCGGTGTAGCGCAATCTAGTGGCGAGTTTTAGCAAAACGGATACGGCGAAAATATTTTTCGCATTCAGATATCGATGTATACGAACTTTCATGACTATCGGCTGGACAGTCCTGAAGTTCATGTGTAGACGCGACATCTAGTGGCAAGTTATAGGAAAATGGATAGCGCCAAACTCTTCCGCGTGTTCAAATATCTATGTATACCTATTTTCATAGCGATTATTTGCACAGTCAAGAAGTGATACACTGCAGGGCCATCTAGTGGTTCAATAAAGTAATGATTTGCTACAGCGCCGTCAAGTGGCGAGTTATAGCAAAGTGGATAACGCCAAAATATTCTCATTGTTCAAATAGCTATGTATACTGATTTTCATAGCGACCGTTTGAATGGCCAAGAATTTGGCCTGCTGCAGCGTCATCTAGTGGCGAGTTAAAATAATAATGCATTGCAGTGTCATCTAGTGGTGAGTAACATCAAAAGTAACGCAGTTAGAATATATTCTTCGTGCTCAAATGTGTAAGTATAAAAAATTTTATGCCGATCGATCGATCGGTATAGAAGTTGATGCTTTGCAGCGCCATTTAGCGGCAAGTTACAGCAAAATGGATAGTGAAAAATATTCTCCGTGTTCTAATATTCGCGTGTACCAAATTTCATCGAAATCGGTTGGACGATATTCGCATAGCAAACGGCTAAACGGAATAGAATTCAACGTTGTGCTGCGGCACCAAGTGGCAAATTAAGGAAAACGGATAGCATAAAAACCTTCTCCATCATAAAAGACTTAGGTGAACCAAATTTCATCGTGCAACGGTGCTCAACGGTGCTGGAGTTTTTCAACCTCATAAACACATACCAACATTCATTTTTATCTATAACCAGTGTTATTATATATACCAGTCTCAAATAAAATCCAGTTTCAAATCTAAGCCTCGCCAAAGTGCCAACATACGCCATTTTGCAAGAGTTTTTTCAGGGAATCATTCGAAGCATTGACTTAGCAGCCATCAATATGGGAAATGGTTCGACCGCCAAAGCGTAGCACGCATTTATTTGAAAATTGGAATTCCTTAATACAGCCGATTTTCTTTTTAAATTATCAACTATAATGTGTTTTATTCATCGTTACTCCGATGTACTAAATGAGAAGATTTCAATTTTCTGAAATTTGGCGGAATTCCCCCAACTTAAATCAATGTACTCAATTGGCGAGAATTCTGAAGATAGATCGCTTGAAATCCCTTAATAACTGCATTATTTCTTCACGGATCATTAAAATTTAACGCTGTATTCTAATAAAACCTTTGCACTTGTTTTCAAAAATCTATTTCCTTAAGCTCTCAATAAATTGCGCCAAGCCGAAAACTGTGCAAACCGCTAGAACTTACTTACTCAAAATCCATATTTCAGCCATTTTATTTTTTCGCCAAACTAAAAAAATTTACACATTAGCCTCGGAAATCTTCAATTCTTATTGTTTTGCGTGTAAAGCATTACATTCCTGCTCTGATTTCCCATGCACACGATATTATAATTTAAAAAAAATAACCTTACGAATATAAACTAACAAAAAAGAAAAAAATCATTATAATTCTTTTATTTTTACTTGGAGAATTTAAAACATTTTATTCGGCAAAATCGCCACACATGGCAACCACGATTCTTATTTCACACTTTTTTCACTACAGGGGTTACAATTACGGAAAGCTTTTTGCGTGAAGAGCATAAAAAATCTCTTAAATTCCGGGAACGGGTGGACTTTCAAAGTTTTAAAGTGGACTACGATTTATTCTATTTTATTTTACATATCTGTGCTAAATTTCAGGCCGATAGGTTCATTTTTGTGGATTTGCATACGAACGACATTTTATTCGGCAAAATCGCCACACATGGCAACCACGATCCTTATTTCACACTTTTTTCACTACAGGGGTTACAATTACACAAAGATTTTTGTGTGAAGAGCATAAAAAATCTCTTAAATTCCGGGAACGGGTGGACTTTCAAAAATTTTAAAGTGGACTACGATTTATTCTATATTATTTTACATATCTGTGCTAAATTTCAGGCCGATAGGTCCATTTTTGTGGATTTGTATACGAACGACATTTTATTCGGCAAAATCGCCACACATGGCAACCACGATCCTTATTTCACACTTTTTTCACTACAGGGGTTACAATTACGGAAAGATTTTTGCGTGAAGAGCATAAAAAATCTCTTAAATTCCGGGAACGGGTGGACTTTCAAAGTTTTAAAGTGGACTATGATTTATTCTATATTATTTTACATATCTCTGCTAAATTTCAGGCCGATAGGTCCATTTTTGTGGATTTGTATACGAATCAAATCCACAAACAAACAAACAAATAAACAAACAAACAAACAAACAAACAAACAAACAGAATTTCATTTTTATTTATAAGATTTTATGAAAATTTCAAAATAAAAAAAGTGTCACAAACTTCAAAATGGAATAGTTCAAAATTATAATTAAAAACTCATGGCGTACAATAAATGCATAAATGAAGGAAATAATGTTATGGGGAGTCACGCATTTTGAGAACACCTGCAGAGCTGGCGCCATGACTAAGACCCGGTACTAGAGTTCTTTCAGTCGACGGATCATTTTACCCGCCAGTATGGCTGCCCACTTTAGGCCATACTATTGGATGACGCCGAGGAACACAACAAACTTAAAAAGTTTAATTCTGACCCCGAAACACGCTACATTCAGTAAACCAAGTCATGTTTCTTTACATTAAAGACTGTATTTCTAAATAAGTGGGAAAGTTAGTGCTTACCTTCTAAGAAATATGCGAAAAACCAACTTTTGGGAGATTTCTAATCAAAACACGTAATAAACCGACCGTTTAAATATTGCCATTGCTTCTTTTTGACTTGGCACAGCTAGCTTATGTGTTATCCGGAAGACAGCGCTACATGTATCTGAGAAAATATATGTGGATCATTTTGCCAGCTAGGATCATTTTGGGCCACCTTCCCCTATATTGACAAAAGGATACCAAAATTTAAATTTAACTGTACAATGCATGATTTTTTTAATTGACTGAAAAAAGAAATTGTAGATGCATTTAGTTTTGCTTATACTAGAAAAATATTTTAAAAAAATTCAACATGAAGTTTCCTAGAATAATCATGAAAATGTTCAAATTCGAAAATGTAGAATGTCTACCGTATAGCTTTCATTAAACCAAAGAAATTAATACAGCCTATTTCTATTTGATTTAGCCTTATACTACTATTCTTTAATAGTTTTTTATTTATTTTCGTTTGGCAATAAAATTTACAAGCAATCGGAAATTCTGCAGAAATTTTCAGAGAAACTGGATGCGCATGCTATGAATTCATGCTTGTTTGCTCAAAAATTAATACCGCCATGCATTTTTGAAAACAAAAGTTTATTTACATAAGGCCTTATATTTATTTTAAATGCATTTTTTAGAAACAAACTATCACATATTCTTTTTATTACAGACTAGTTGCGTGCCCGTTCTTCGCACGGTAGGAAACGAAAATGTTCCTTACATGTGTAATTCCACTTAATTCCAGTGATGGGAAATCTAAAATAAAAGCGAAATTATTTGACTTATAATGTAAAGTTTGCGTCATGAGTACTAACTTGGCATCATTGCAATATCATGACTCAAAAAACTACATCAGTGTCATTCGCGATCAGAAAAGTGAAAAGCTTAGCGGTTTGCAGAGAACTCCTGACTTTCAAAATGTGTTATTTCTATATCATACTGTTTTGAGGTTCAAGTTGTAGCATTAAATACCTCAGACACTACATGAAATGAACAAATATTTATTTTAAAATAGCTGCAAATTTCATTTTTAAAAATTTCAAGTAATCTCCTTTTTCGAAATTACTGCGGTATATATCAACGCAAATTAGAATTATTTATCGTTCAGTTGGTTGTAAAACAACCCTTGAAAAAGGATAAACAGAACACTTTTAATTTCATGAAATATTTATTAACGTTGTATATTGGGATTTATTCATATCATCCTGACAAATCTACCAATACTACCTATTACGCATATTAATACTATCTATCTTCGCTTCTCCCTCTTTAATGCTCAATTTAACGAAACAGCTTACATTATTTGGCACAAATGGGACCTTTATATTCTATGGCGATTCTTTAGCAATTTACGCATTACCATAAACATTATTCATTTCCCATAATAGTTGCTATTAAGGAAGCTCTCCATACAAATTTCATTTATGCATAGTTTTGTAGGATTGGCGTATTTAGCACCGCAAAATATTTAATCTCACTGTGGTGAAAAATATTCAAGCGGTGCCAACTTAAATATCATGTATCCAATATAAAGATATCTTATAAATCCTCCATAGTTCTGTCTACTGAAAACATCAAACTGTTCCATCTCGAGGAGCTATTTAGAATCGCTATAACTGTGACAGGACGTTAGAGTTTCAGAGTTTACAAATTTCACGCATTTTTAAAAATTTATGACGCCACTGTTTAACTACCGTAAAAGATACCCCGATTGGCATCATGAATTTCTCAGTTTATTTCTAAAGTAAGTTTTAATCAAAATATCGCCTCCTTCTGTTAAAAAAAAGCAGGGATAAATGAGTTAAATCTATGGCGATTCTTTAGCAATTTACGCATTACCATAAACATTATTCATTTCCCATAATAGTTGCTATTAAGGAAGCTCTCCATAGAAATTTCATTTATGCATAGTTTTGTAGGATTGGCGTATTTAGCACCGCAAAATATTTAATCTCACTGTGGTGAAAAATATTCAAGCGGTGCCAACTTAAATATCATGTATCCAATATAAAGATATCTTATAAATCCTCCATAGTTCTGTCTACTGAAAACATCAAACTGTTCCATCTCGAGGAGCTATTTAGAATCGCTATAACTGTGACAGGACGTTAGAGTTTCAGAGTTTACAAATTTCACGCATTTTTAAAAATTTATGACGCCACTGTTTAACTACCGTAAAAGATACCCCGATTGGCATCATGAATTTCTCAGTTTATTTCTAAAGTAAGTTTTAATCAAAATATCGCCTCCTTCTGTTAAAAAAAGAGCAGGGATAAATGAGTTAAATCTATGGCGATTCTTTAGCAATTTACGCATTACCATAAACATTATTCATTTCCCATAATAGTTGCTATTAAGGAAGCTCTCCATACAAATTTCATTTATGCATAGTTTTGTAGGATTGGCGTATTTAGCACCGCAAAATATTTAATCTCACTGTGGTGAAAAATATTCAAGCGGTGCCAACTTAAATATCATGTATCCAATATAAAGATATCTTATAAATCCTCCATAGTTCTGTCTACTGAAAACATCAAACTGTTCCATCTCGAGGAGCTATTTAGAATCGCTATAACTGTGACAGGACGTTAGAGTTTCAGAGTTTACAAATTTCACGCATTTTTAAAAATTTATGACGCCACTGTTTAACTACCGTAAAAGATACCCCGATTGGCATCATGAATTTCTCAGTTTATTTCTAAAGTAAGTTTTAATCAAAATATCGCCTCCTTCTGTTAAAAAAAGAGCAGGGATAAATGAGTTAAATTTGTGGCGTAATTTTTACGTATTTTAAAGCATTTGACGTCATAGATCTTCACTTGCGCATTGAAATTCCGATATCCCATTTAAAAAATCGATTGGTTGGAAAAAGAACATTTTTTTCTAATCCTTTTTGTGGCAACGCAAATAAATTATCACGTGCCATGATTAATTAATGTAATAACGTAAGCTTTCCTTTATGGAGGAACGTAATACAACGTTAAAATAAAACTATACTCGCAACCTGCATGCATACGCTAGGCAACGCCTGCGCCATAATTAAATGCCAAAATAAAAATAGTAAATAGAAAAATTTTAATATATCGCGCTTTGAAACGAACTTTGTAACTTTTAAAATGAACATTTTCAGCACCGTGAAGACATTTCAATTTTTAAATAAGCACCGGATTAAAATACCACTTCTAATAATAATAATCGTGAATTTATTAGTTTATTTCTACAGTAAATTTTAATCAAAATATCGTCTCCCTGTGTTGAAAATAGAGCTGGAATAAATGAGTTAAAATTATGGCGTAATTTTTACGTATCTTAAAGCATTTGACGTCATAGATCCTCACTTGCGAATTGAAATTCTGATATCCCATTTCAAAGCTCGATTGGTTGAAAAAACCCTTTTTTGTAATCCTTTCTGTGGCAACAACCGAACATAAGTTCTCGTGCCGCGATCGCAATGTAATGAATGGCGTAATATCGTGTTGATGCTATTAAATTCTAAACATTAGGCTGCATTAAAATTCGTAAAAAATCATCTAATTTACATAATTTTTTCGTTTTTATTTTAAAAGAGGGAGAAAAGAATGTTTCACGATTTGTCAAAATATCAAAAAGTTATGACGGATAGAATTCAAGATGGCGACAATTTTAAAATTATTTTACGAAAAATTCGCCGAAGTCGAAGCTTAGTAAAAAAATTCCTAAAAATCGGTAAATTATGTTACGTATTCAGAACAAACTGTTTTTAAAAGAAAAATTTCTCCTCTATCCGATGATACAAATGCCGTTTTGCTGCGAGCGTAATTTCCGCCGTTATTACGAATTAGGTGAGAAAAAATGCCAAAAATCGCATAAAACATAAAATAAAAAAAATTCTAGGTCGAATTTTGAAAAAATCGCTTCGAGGTGCACAACTTCATGTGTAGATCTTCCCGAGTGCCAAATTTGGTGTTTCTAGGTGTAGCCGTTTGTCCGTAACGCCGCCGACACACAGACCCACAGACCCACACACAGACATCTTCTTTTATAATAAGTAGAGAAGAAGAGATAGAGAAGAAAAATGACGGTGTTGCCAATTAGCTATAGTATGCACTGTAGGGTTAAACGCAATTTTACAAAATACGAAAAAATTATGCAAATCGACATATTCTTTGAAAACAGAAGTACATATACTCCATTTTTTTCTGTAAATGAGAACAGGTAAATATGTGTGTTCATTGTCAAAATAATCCAGGAGGCCATATACCTTTTCTCTTATTCTGAGTTATTTATAACAGATATTTATGCTATAAGAAATGTATGGAAAGTCTGTATAATGACTGAAATAATTAAAATTCAAAAGAATATATTATTGCAAAACACTATAAAAAGGACTAAGTTTTCAAAACACGGAAGCTATCGAGATCTATCTTAGCGATGTAAAAGAATGGTGAAAAGGACGAATTAAAACCCATTTGTGCTCAGATGTTTTTGTGATATTCTTCTATGGGGATGATTTCTTTTAAAATCATTATGTATAAAAATTGAAATGTCAACATCCAACTTGGTCATGTTAAAATATTTTGTGTAGTTGAGGTTCATTCCTCGTGAATAAAGGCTAGGAAAAATAAATGATGTTTTTGACTGATAACGAAAATGGCGTCCCCAAAAAGGGACACTAGGCAAAAATGGGATAAAATCAAATTATTTTTAGCAAATAATAAGGTTAACCAAAAAAGGAATTAGAAACAAATCGTATTTCATGGGTTATGCTCAGCACATATTGTTTATGTTTATTCCTCAAAAATAAGCCCATTACATCACCTCACCTGTTAACTCAATTTCCACTCAAATACTAGACAGAATAACAGGTATCGATGCTACAATTCACGATTTGAGCCTTTTGACACTGCTACTTACTGTAGTCCATAATTTTCCTTTAACGGTGAACTCTTGGCAGACCTCGCGGCTCGCTGAACAATATGCCAATAACTTAACGGTGTGATGAACTAAACCGTCTTGCTTAATGTTGCTTAAATTTATGTGCACCTGCATCGGCTTAAGATTTTAAGCTCGTTAGATCACAACCGTATCTGCTTGTCGATTCTAATAAATACCATCAGCACTGATAGAATAATATTCCTATTCAGACCGAACAGATTTTGCCCTACCTGATTGTAGAATAATCTGTTCAGAGATACTTCCCCGAAGTTTAATATTATAATTATTATTATAAATTAATATTCCTTTTCGATTGATAATTTTTATTCGTGCACACTGAAAATTTTAAGGCTCGCGAAATTATTTCGAAAATTGCAAATTCCACTAGGTTTCCGATCTGATGAAATATATATAATTGGAATGCAATAAAATGACAAATATTTCACTTGTTAAATTAATGCTATTCACAGTGATAGTAGATTAAGCTATCCAGTATAGATTTTAATAGTATTTTGTTTTAATTCTTTTATCACAGCATAGATTCGATTTGATTTGCAACCTTCACGATTGCCACGCACGAAATCGTTTACATATTGATTACCTTAGTTTCTGAAATGATAACTTAACATTTTTACTGCTTGTTTCATGCATTTCTCTCATTTAAGATGCTATGTACTTCCAAATGTAAACCGAAAAAGCAGATTTTGTTCAATTGATAACAATAATTCCTGATTTGTACTTAGCCTCATCGATACAATATACAGAGCAATAGTGTAGCAACGTGCTTGAGTGGCACATTCCTATACACTCTGGAGATTTATTCCAATGGAGAAAACCTATTTTTTTAATTTTCAATCCGAAATATATTGAAACTATTAAGGAAATCTTCGACTCTTTGACCTTTTAGCAGTATGTTACTTTTTGAATAGAATAAATACAACTTCAGCGAATATTTAAAACACCTTTAATTAGAAGAGGGGTATAGTTAACACAATAGTATTACAATATCAGAATATGCTCAGAAATACATTCACTTAATTTTGAATTGACGTACATCACATCACAAGGAAATGCTCAAGCTAGGCAGTCTCTATTATTACTTGTATTAAAAAAATATAATTTATAAGCTCACACATAAAAGTATAATGTGATAATTTTAGTATTTGATGAGTAGTGTTCCATCTTTCTTTTCTTCGACGTTGCGTACAGTTATATGCAGGATTTTAAACCAAAAATAATAAATCCGTCGGGTAATGTGCGTACGTACGTACACGACTACAGTACTTAATAAACTTCATATAAAGAAAAGATTTCAGGAGGACATTTTAATAGTTTGAAATGGGGAGTGGATGGTCACCAATGAGAAGGCAACTGTACAGTTTACGACCTCTCTGGTACTGACAAAGAATTTTTCCTAAATGAATGTTGATCACTAAAACTAAAGAAGTGATTAGAAAAATAACGTTTTACTCATGATTGTATCGCTATTTTATAATTTGAGTTCACTTAAGATTAAGCTATCTAGTGCATCAGTGATATCAGACTAACCGACCGGGAGGCTGTCTGGCACTTGATTGTAGATGGCAGGATCAAGTCATCCATATTTTTGACCACTGACATTTTCTGGGATTTTCAAAGGTTTTGAGATCAGAGCAAGTGTTGCAGTGAGCAGCATTCCCCTCATCATATTCTTGGATTCCTTGATCTCTATAAGCAGGATGTTTCTGATAACCCATTGTTGGCTCTGGATATTCATAGGTTGAACAATGTCATGGACCTGATTTGGCACTTCTGGTCTCTCGGGATGACAAAAAGCAACAAATTTAACTAGGAAAAAAAGACCAATAAAATAATAGTATATTTTGTTGAAACTGTTTTTTTTTCTCCATCAATCTATTTAATCTACTTGCTGAAACTCTGAAGCACCTTTATTATTTAGCAAAATTCTAAAATTTGTTGTATTTTGTTGCAATAAATCCTTATTCTTCCAACTAAAACAACTAATATCTTTCTGTTTTCGTATGCAGACGATATTTTGATTGAAAATGATGTGATTCAAGGTTATTCAGTCACTTTTACGAATGACAGTTTTTGCCCACTGGTTAGATTTCAGAACATAGATCATTTTATATAGCCACAATTACAAGCATGACATTGATGATGCTTTTTATTTTCAAGGTTTTAGTTAGTATCTTCCAAAGAATTCGAATTTTGTAATTTAAATCAGCTGATTAGTAATCTGAATTTTTCTCTATTTTTTTTCTCCCTATCTCGTGCTTGCATGCGATCTGGTTCCTGCGTAATCATATTCCTGAAAAGGTTAACCCCTTTCGGTTCTTCTGTCCACGAAACTATGTTTAGAAGTAACCCTGGAACTTCCGATGCTGTTGAGTTGTTTTTTTTTCCTTTGCGTAGGACCACTATAGATTCAAGGAATATTACGTTGAAAGAATGAAAACTATCATGCATAAGATAAGGATTCAAGGCAAAACCTCAAACACAATAAATACCATCAACGTTTTCATTAGAAGACGTTACTTTAAGGCGAAACTGAGAACACATGTTCGACCACATGAATGAAAATAAACTATAAAAATATTTAAAAACTTTACTCTTGTCGTTGTAGTTACTAATTCCCTGTCATAACCGCAGAGCAGTGCCAGATCCTTCATCTAGGTCAGCGATGGGCGAAAGGGATCGGCTTCCATTTTTATGAGTGGGACGAAGACCGACTTTGCTCGGGGGTCTCCTAATTTTGAACCAAGTCCACATGAGAGACCTAGCTCCTGCAATCGGCACCCTTAGAGGTATCGTTTGCACTTGGATGATGTTGGAGGCACGACAGATTCAACGCACACCTGCTCCCATTAGCGTACACGGTTATAAACTTTGCAACACTAACTAAAATTGCGCTGTAACTAAAAACAGCAACCGAACAACAGTAGATAAAATTGTTCTTACATATTAAATATCATGAAAGGTATGTCTTTTATCCGCACATACGTAGTGCATTTTATCAATAGAGATCCACACATACGTAGTGCTTTTTATCAATAGAGATCCACACATACGTTGCGCCTTTTATCAATAGAGATCCACACATACGTAGTGCCTTTTATCAATTCGTCTACACATACGTAGGCAGGAAAACAAAGGCAGGAGGTAAACCGTGATCTCAAAAGGTATACGAGTATATGTCAAATATCCTGTGTCAGGAGGATATTTAAAATATTGTTAAGGATTTTTGGAGTGACCCGCTCATTAAACTAGCCTAAAATTTGAATTCTACTTGTCAAATAATTAAAATTTACATGTTGTTGCATGAAAATTGGTTAAAAAGAATGCGAGAAAGTGAGTTTCGGGAGTTCCTATTGTTTAACAAAGTTTTCTCATATTTACGAGAAATAATGGCGCTATCGCTTAGCTGAATTTAATTTGGGGGATTTAATTTTAACGCCAAATTTAGCGATATTTTACCGAAAAGTCACTAATTTTGGCAACATTTGATCCGGTTTTAGTAATGGAGTCTGTAATTTTTGTTTCCTTGCATCAGTATTACGCAGTAGTCTGGTATTACATAATTGTGTTTCTATTACTCAATCAAGGCTAGCGGTTGATTGGAATTTTTGTAGTAGTAGAGTCGTGGAATGTTCGTTTGAAACTGTAATCAAAATTGTCTCAAAAGTGAGAAATATGTAATTGTTTTTAAACTGACGCTAATAGTCACTCGCTAGACACAGTTCACTCTTCATATCCTAATTTAGCTAGAATTTTCCTGTAACGCATGTTTGGCACAGAGTATCTAGTGAAAGTAACCTACACCATTATTTTGTCATTCTCTTTTACACTTTAAAATTCCTTCTCTAGAAGCGGGATGAAATTAGTTCATGACCCCTTAAAAAAGTAAATTATCGATAATTTCATTAAGCAGTACCGATCATTTTAAGTAAAACTGCACATATTAATTTTGCACATTTGAACGCGTTAAATTGCTTTTCCCAACAATGGGATCTTAATTTATTTATTTTTTTTCAACTCATAGTTAGTCCCCTAAAGTAAAGTTTTTTTCACCGGAAAACCGACACCAACACAGTAGGTAAAGTTGTGTTAAGTCATCATTTTGAAAATACATTTTCTCGCTAACAATTTCACTTAGAGACACGGGATTTCTTTTATTATTTTTCTTAGACAAACAGCAACATTCTTCTAAATATAAAGGGTGGGAAAGGAGGGGCCGCATAAAAATTAAATTTCGTATTTTAATATGTATACAACCCCCATTAAAAATGCCATATCTGAAAGCTACTCTTAATTTGACTATTTTTTCTAATTGAAAGTATGTTCCGATCACTTCCGATTTAAAAAATTATCGCCTTGACATCTATTTTGAATCACCCGGTATATATGTGTTTGTGTGCGCGTGTATATATATATTTTCGAATTGAAGGTTTTTCATAAACTAATTAGTTCTTCACAAAACTATAATAGGAAATTCGCCCTACACGGAATAATTTCTCGAGTGTGTATACGGAAAAGGAGAAAAAAAAACTTTTTTTTTTTTCAAAAGGGCGGGCACTGGCCACAAGCCTTTGCCACTAATAAAGCCCGAACTACTGGCACTTTCTTATTGGGAGAGCCAATTGGTGGCCAGAGTTACTTCCTATGAAGGGACGGACAATTCAATACCCAAGTCGGGAATCGAACCCAACGCGTGATAGAATGGTTCTTAAGGCACTGCACGGATGGCAAAGAGAAAAAAATAATCGAAATTAATTTTCAAAATCGTTTTGAAAAAAGAAGAGATTAAAGTAAGTAGTAAAGAATACATTTAGAGGTAGCAATGATTGGAGATTAAAGAAAGTAAAAATTAAAAGGTGTAAAGTAAATTAATTAATATGAAAAATGTAATAAGAAATTTAAATAATCATAAAATAGATTATACAAAATATACTAATAAAACAGAATCAATAAAAGACCATGCAGTTCTTTTAACACACAATTATAAAGAACAATATATATGCAAAAAGAATATCACCTTGTACAGAATTTTAAAATATTAAACGATGGGGTGGCGAGAAACTGAACAAAGACGATAGCCTATGTTTTTGTTTCCAGGCAGAATCAATGAAAATAATACAAAAATTGTCGCTGATGAGGAAATTCATGTATAATGCGAGAGAAAATACTTATAAAAAGTTGAAAATGGACAAAAATTGAGGAAGTGTACAAATTTTAGTGTTAGAAAGTTGAAACTTGATTAGAATTCTAGAGACAAGATGCATAAGTCAAATTAACTAAACAGGTTTTGAAACTATCATACTGACTATATATCCTTAAAAGATTTTTTTAGAGTTACTCTATTAAAAGGGAAAAAAAAATTGAAAATGCGAGCAGTTAAAATTTGTTCGATTATATCTGGAAGCAACTTTACTTACAAATTTTCTTCTTAAGGGTTTATCGCATGTTAAAATTGTAAAAGTACTTCCTATACACTCTAAGTACTTGTTTCTGTCCCTTTAACCTTCACATAACCAATCACAGTTAAAATCAAAATTATTTTCTAAAAAGTAAAGAAAAAAAAACATAAGGTTTTTTTTCTTTACTTTTTAGAAAATAATTTTGATTTTCTAAAAAGTAAAGAAAAGATGTTTAGAAGAATTGCATGCACAGCTGTCACTCGCTTGATTCTTTAGCAAAATATTTAGATTACATTTAGATATAAGTACAAATTTCAAATAAATTTGGCAGTGTTATTCATAAACTACACATTTGTATTATAAATAAGATCAGAAAAAAATATTGTTTAACTGTTCACATACATTTTTTAGTATATTTCTAAGGTATTCTGCAACATTTGACGATGCTAATGAGCAACGTTTAAGCAACTTTTTTCTCAAACGTGACAAAAATACTCCATATTTTGGCAGTAGACAGTGCCAATATGCCGTAATATTATTTTTTCCGTGACAGGAATTAGAAAATATCACAGTCTGTGATTTTTCGGAATTTTATTTTAGTCTATGCAGACGAAGCAGCCGCCAGAATTTTTTTATTATGAAGCAACAGTGAGAAATTTATATGTATAATATTCATGATTACATTCTGCTAGCAGTCATTCAATTATTTTGCACTTATCAATTTTCATATATTTCAAGAAAATATTAAATGAAGTCACCAATTAAAATGCTTTCAAAGTTTTTCAGTTATGTTCAAATATATATATATATACTAGTAGATAAAATCAGTTGTGGAGAGAAATGGAAACGAGGGTCACGGCCAAATATCTACTCTAGGGATCTAGGCCGGGGATGGTATTGTTATCCTTGGGGGATTGCCTTCTAAAGGGTCCTAGCCAGTATTTACACGAAGTTTTGGAGAAAACCACGGAAAACTCCAAACGGTTAGGTCTGCGGATGGGACCTGGTTTTGAGCCAGGTACCTTCCGTCTCCGAGTTCAAAGCGTTAGCGCAATGCCACTGGTGGGGCTGATTGGTGGGGCTGTTGGAGACAATTGCAATGGGTGCTAGAAAAATTATTTGAGAAAAGAATATGTCTACACTCAATACATTTAAACTTTGTTCACTTAAATTGAACAGCTTTATATTCAGTTTTTAAGATGAAGTTTCTGTAACAACATTGTTGCAGCTCTGAGGTTAAGCTAATGCCAAATTCAAGACGTCATGCAGACAGAAATCTGGATAATTTCGAGAAGCTTCAAACAAGCGGTTTTACTCTGAAGGTCCCGGGTTCGGGTCCCATCGCGCGTCCGTCGACCTAACCGTTCGGAAATTTTCGTGGTTTTCTCCGAAATTTAGCGTAAATACGGGTTAGGACCCCTTAGAAAGACCCCCACGGAGGGCGCCCCACCTTTCGGCCTAGAGCCCACACGTAGCTAATCGACCGTAATCCCACAAACAAAAACTCTGCTAAAGTAATTTCATCAAATTAAAAATAAGGTATTTTTAGAGTTTTTAAAGTAGTCTATTTTTCTTATATTCTTTTACGTTATTTAAGCAAATTTCGAAGCCTATCGGTCCAATGTTGTTTGTTCTACATTATTTTAAGCACTTTTTCAGCTTACATTGACCACTTATCTCTGATGAATGAAGAATTAAAGCGATTTTTTTCAACTTTTTTGGGACACTCCACACACAAACACACGCGCACACATATATAGATATATGTATACTGAAATATTTCGTCTCAAAACGTGTTATGGAAATAAAAAATTTCTTTCAACTATATTTAGCGCGACTTATAGCATAAAGAAATATTTATTTGAAAAATGGTAAAGTATTTGGCATAACGTATCTTACTTGATCAGTTTATTAAGATTATATAAATATCTCCATATCACAAGATAATATTGTATAGAGATAGACATACCACAAATTCTAATGTGCTAGTCAGAATAGCACATTAGAATTTGTGATATGTCAGAAAGAACAGCGCAGAATACGTAATTTTTTAAAACTATTTATTACACTTGTGCTTTAATTTTTTTTATTATATAATGTAAATTAAATACAAATCCTAATGAAAAACTATATTACGAATTATTCTGTGGAATACAATGCAAAAACCGCCTAAAAGAAAACTATGCATACGTACTAGTCTAACATTTTCACCTACCCATTAATTAAAATAAATATTTTTACTCTAAGTGAATGCTTCACAACCATATCCGAGTACAGAAAAATCATAGAATTTTTAAAAAATTCTTTCAGAAAATTAATAAGTGAAAAAACATTAATGGTCAATTAAGATGGGAATCTGTTTATACAGACGTTTCATTAGCCTTTGCTGGAACGCTTCAATTTGCACGTCTGAAAACTTAATTACAGGTTGTTCACAGAATTCATTAAAATAAATTAGCTATATTTAATTCGTTTCAGAGTCATATTGTAAAGTGACTGCGTTAATTAGCAGAATATAGAAATAAAAGTGAGGTTTCGTGAAAGTTAGAAGTGGTGTAAAATATTATAGTCCAATAAATGCAGTTTAAACGAAGAGATGAATTTTGCATATGTATTTTAAAATTGAGTAGATATATATTAATTGAAATAAAGCTTTTCAAGGAAAATTTAGCATATTGCTAAATAGAAATTCAAAATAATCCTTTATAATCAAAGAAAGTAGTGAAGTTTATATTAAATTTAAAACTAGATGTTTAGCATTTTCTTTTAACAGATTTGAATAGTTTTAGTTTCTTTTATAAAGACGGTGGCTACGAAAGTATTTTTATAATTCTTATTACTGTCAGTGTCCTATTTATTTATTACTTTCCGAACATGTACCATGTAAGGAAGGTAATGTAAATATGAAAAAAATCGATTTCGAGATTTTGGTGTATTTACACGTTTTGAGGACTTCTGAATTCATTTATGCCATTTTTACGAGATGTATGTATGTATGTGCGTGTGTGTATGTGAGTGAACACGATAGCTCCTAAACGGGGCATTCGATTGAGCTCAAATTAAGTATGTATGTTATAAACAACCGTCGCAAGACCGGTAATGATTTTAGTGTGTATAGGACTCATAGTTTTCATACAGGGTTACGACAAAGATTTCTTTTACATTATGGCCTATGGGAGCAAATTCTTGAAGTGCGCTAGCGTTTAAACGGTGCATTCGATTGAGCTCAAATTTGGTATACATGTTATAAACCACCATCGTAAGACCTGTATTGATTTTGGTGTGTATAGGTCTTACAGTTTTCTGCAGGGCTACGACAAAGATTTATTTTAAATTATTGCCTATGGTGGAAAATTCTTGAAAGTGTGCTAACGTTTAAACGGTACATTCGATTGAGCTCAGATTGGGTTTATATATTATAAACCACCATCGTAAGACCGGTATTGATTTTGGTGTTTATAGGACTTTAATTAGTAAAAGGGACTTTAATGATGTTTATAAGATTTCTTTTATGTTATGGCAAATGTGAAGAAATTCTTGAAAGTGCGCTAGCGTTTAAACGGCGCATTAGATTGAGCTTCAGTTTGGTATATATGTTTGAATGATTCATCAATTAAAATTTATTTAAATGCTTGGTAATGATCTTAATCGTAAGTGTTCAGAAAGTCCAGTGGAGTCTCTCCAGAAATTTTATTTTAATTTATAACGCTTTTACAGTATGACAAAAATTAATTTCTAAAGAATGCATATGGTAAATATTATTCAAGTTACGATTTAGAAAAATATACTTTTGCTTCACTCTGTATGCCGTAATATATGCATACAAATATGACAACTTATTCTGCTGTGATTGATTTTAATAATGCGCAACAAAGGAGCTTATTGATTTCTATATGTATACCAATTCATTCACCCGGGTATCTGTTGTCACCTCTGCTCCAATTACCATAAATACATACTGATGGTCATACATGTTAAGCATTGTGCAATTATTTCTAATGAAAAAGGTGAATCCATCTTACACATTTCTTTCAGGAGCACATATTAAAATTGCGAGAAGCAGTTTTTGTGGTTATTAGACACTAACATACATCCAACAAATTAGGTTATTATGTGCTTATGAATGCATGATCTCCTCTCAGTATCTAGTGCGTATAGGTTAATTTCTGAACTCTTATAATGAAATGTTTCGGTGAATATTTTAGCAATGTTGTGAAGATGTGTGAATTTTCATCTTCGTGGTACGTGATTGCCGATTCCACAGTCCGTTTTGTTACTGGTAGTTAAACTGAGAGATGGCAATGGCTGCAATTTTTCAGCGCTGGGTAGTATATCAAGTTATGCTACTGTATCGATGTGAAAATGGTTGTGCTTAAAAGAGTTAAAGTGGTGTGGATATTATTTTATAACTTGTTTTCACGAAGAATACGACACGTTTCAACAGCAGTGTTCTTCAAAACAAATTTAATGAATTGAAACTTCCAAAAAAGTGCTCTCTTTTGTTTCAAAATTTGGCATATTAAATACAATAAGTAACGCGCTGCTTTCCTAAATTAATAATTGTGGCGCCGCACAGCCAGCTATGTCAAAAATGGACTCTAGGTCTGTGGCACGCGATGGGTGATTCGATCGACCGCCAAGTTGCTGTTAGTTAAATCGAGAGATAGCAACCTCTGACCTATTTTTCAGCATTGGGCAGTCTATCCAGTTGTTCTTCTATATCAATGTATTTTCATTGTATTCTCCAGTTTTCAGCAGATGCCAGTGCTGTTAAAAATCATGCTGATGCTTTTACATGTAATTGGCAATTTTTACGCGAATTGATCTTCTAAAAAGTATAGGATTCTTGTGTAACTATGTCACCCTCAAGTATTTTTATGGAAATAAATTTATTCTTCGTGATGACAATAGCCAAAACGTCAGAGTTTGTGTCCTTACGGCGAGGACACCGCGTGTTGAAAGGTTAAATGCAACGACGTAGGCAGACTAAGGGTAGAGATCGTTTTGGTAACTTAGCTGCTGCTTGAAATATCATTTAGAAAGGGGCCTTTTCGTAAGTCCCACATTGATCACAAGGCACACGAGAGCTCGTTTGTCATAAATCCGAACACACACCGAGAATGGAGAGCCTCTACCATGGCCGAATGGGTAGGCCTCTAAACGTGGTAGACGTCTGAAGAGTGACGTTCGGGATTACTGTGTGTCTCTCGATCTAATGGTTTAGGAATTTTGGTCGGTTTTCTTCAGATGTAACTTGAATACGCTTTTGAACTGCTTAAAAATTCGCTGACCAAGACAACCCTTCGTAGGCAAATGCCTCTTGTGTAAGCTTGCCATACAAACAGACCGAGAATGTTTACCAGCTCTTTTTGCTGGTGTGTCATGATTCAGTCCACAAAATGATTTTCGGTGAGTCTTCATGCCCAGAGAACTAGAAGTTCTATATCATTGCTCCAACGCAAGGGAAATCGACCAATTTGATGGCAGGGGAATCCCTGATTAGGGAGGTAGAATAATCCTTCGGTTGGTCACTCGCACACCAGTGAATGACTTTTACTTGAGTTGTGTCGTCATACAGCGCTATGTGAAAGCGATATCTGATGGCTATGTGAGATTTTTTTTAGGTGCTGCAAGTTCGAACTTACTTTTTAACGTGAGGCCACACAGATGGTGTGGCAACAGATCGTTGATGATCTCTTCTACAATAAAAGATTATTCGCTGCAATACACGGTAGCCACATTGTACTTTACATGACCATTCTTCGAGGTATGGTAGATATAGATTTGGCCGTTTTTTATCCAACCTGATTATTAACTGAGAACTCAGATTTTTAAAATAATATTATGTTATATCCTTACTAATATGTTGTATGTATATAATAAATTTTGTTGCAGTAAACCTAATATTTCTAAATTCAATTTATCACATATTTTGAGTAAGCAACGTTAGTTATGGAGACCTGTATATATTGTTATTTAAGTTTCGCACACCGGTGTACGACTTTCACTTGGGTTGTGCCATCGCACAATGCTACGTGAATGCGATATTTGATGGCTATGTGAGATTTTTTTATGGGTGCTGCAAGTTCGAACTTCCTTTTATGGACGATAATCTGAGGCCACATAGAGCTCACATCGTTGATGTTCTCTTCTATAAAAAAAGATTTTTCTCTGTATAAGCAGCCATGCCAAGTCTCTTGTTCTCAGTCCTACAGAAAACGTTTGTTAAGATGTAAGAAAGCCGTTTATCGGCGTTCACACTCCTTGCAGGATTCTTCAAGTGTTAAAATCCTCTCTTTGGGGAAAATGGGATTTATATCCGAAAGCATTTCTCTGCACCCTCATTAAGCATATGACGCTTAGTTATGAACATTGAATAGAAATCCATGGTGACTACATTCCAGCCATTCTTCGATGTATGGTAGACAATGATTTGGCCGTTTTTGAGATAACTTGTTTATTAACCGAGAACTCTCATTTTTTAATAATATTATGTTATATGCTTTCTAAAATGTTAATATATATATATGTACCAAATTTTGTTACAGTAAGCCCAATATTCCTATATTAAATTTATCTCGGATTTTGAGTAAACAACGTAATTTTGGAGACCAGTAATTAATTGTTATTTAAGACGGATTCTCCTGTCAATTATTATTTTTACAAAAGCGTCAAGTGTGCTAGACCCATTAAAATCAGACATTTTTGTTCACTACATCTGTGCAGAAAGCACATAGAAATAAAAGGACTGCTGTGTAGATTGCTTCAATGGCCCAAACTCTAAAAAAGTGTTGGATTTGCCGTCGATCAATTTCACTACCAGCAACATAGCGGTCTAATGATCATCTATCGCATGCAACACAGCCAGCTGTGTCAAAAATGTCGGTGGAACGCGATGGGCAATTCAAGGGACTGCTATGTTGCTGGTAGTTAAATTGGGCAATGACAACGGCTTCACTTTTTCAGCATTGAGTAACTTATATATTTTTTCTATATCAATGAGAATGCCATGCATGTGTAAAGGTCGGAAATTGACCGGTGTCTCTAGAGTAATACTTTCAAAGAGTCATACAGAATTTTTAGAAGACATTTAGGCAGTGTCAAAACAGTTTGATGCAAGGATACAACAGAAGAGATTCCCAACCATCTCAAGCGTCCTATTTCAGTATTGAGTAACTTAAATATTTTTTCTATATCAATGAGAATGCCATGCATGCGTAAAGGTCGGAAATTGACCGGTGTCTCTGGAGTAATACTTTCAAAGAGTCATACAAAATTTTTAAAAGACATTTTGGCAGTGTCAAAACAGTTTGATGGAAGGATACAACAGAAGAGTTTCCCAACGATCTCAAGCGTCCTATTATAGTGTTGATGCATGGATGTTATACTGTGTCACCTCAAATTCCGAATCGAACCTGAAATAGGAACACCGATAATAGAATAGGAGTCTCACTAACAACATGAGCGAACAGTTTAATTATCCATTTTACTTCACTGAATCTTTGAAAGATAATTTTGAAATTGCTTTATATCGGACGTGTTATAAGTTATCTTTCACGTTTATTGATATTTTAATTCACATGAGAGAAAACAATGATGTGGAGGAGCAACGTGATATATATAGAAAAATATATAAATAATTCAATTGTTTTTCATCATTTGCTTTATTATTGTATTCCTTTAGAAAGAAATGCTCTACTTGGAATCAGTATAACGAATAATTTTTCTCATTTCAATATACAGGGTTGTTATAACTAAGCTTCCCCTATAAACAAAATTCTGTTGATAAACACCTAAACAGATCGCTACCAAATTTCGTTTATGGGCTGTGCCAACACCTCCTAGATATAGAGAAGGCCTGAAAACTGAAGCTTTTACGTCATCACTAGGTCTTCTAAGATGACGTCATCACATTTTTTACTTTCAGAAAGTAAAGCTATATAAAATTTCTGGCGAGTGATACAAATTTTAGAAACTATCTTAAGTTGAAGATAAAAACTAAAATGCCTTTATGAAAAATAATTTATTATTTTCTATATTAAATCATTAAAATGTTTAATGCGGCAGTAAATTCACCTCAAACTTAAAAAAAAAATTTACTTTGTGAAAATAAATGTTTGATGACGTCATTTTAGCGGACCTAGTGATGACGTAAAAGTTCCTGTTCTCAGGCATTTTGTATCTAGAAGGTATTGGCTGTACGCGAGATGCGCTCAAAGAAGTTATTTTAAAAGTTTGGTTCTAAAAATTTCCACTAGATGGCACTTTTCAAGGACATTCATCTAAAGCAATGACTCAGATTAGTTAATAATTTTTTCAAGCACTATTGAATAAATGTTGAAATTGTTTGTACCTTTCTAGTTATTAATTTCCATTGTTTTTTTTCATACAAAACGTCAGCTAGTGAACATTTTTATCTCTTTTTTGCGAAATTTTTATAGAACATCTCATGTCCAGTCTATATTCTAAATTTAGTTATAATCCGCTCGTCCCATTTAGCTGTAGAACCCTGTTTTTAGGAAAGTTTAATTATAGTCACCTTGAGTAAATTACCTTATAAGAAAAATATTCACTCGATGACGCAATATCAGTTTCATCCATTTATTAAAATAATTATGAATACCCTAATTAGACTCTTCACACCCGACTTTGATTGCTCGAAAATCAGAGAGCCATTTAATTTAATTTCTTATGCTACTTCAGCGCAAACTAATAAGATGAATAAAGATAAATGGTCAATTAGAGACGAGGTGTGTTTACATAAACGTCTCATGAGTCTCCGATTCGACAGTTTAACTTGCGAGTCAGCAAATTTAATTACAGTTTATTCACAGAATACATTAAAATAAATTAGCTCAATTCAATTCATTTCAGAGCTGTAGAATAATAAGGTAACTGCTTTCATCTGCAGAATATCGAGGTAATGGTTTGCTTGCGTAAAAGTTAGAAAATATGTAAAGGATACTGATCAAGTAAATGTATTTTAATGACGAAATTTTCCCATAATCCACGCTCAATTAAATAGACGATTTTAAAATAATAGCCAAATTAATGTTTCGAAATTGTTAAAGGATATATTGGTATTTCCATTTGCGATTGATTATTTCTTTTCAAAAAACTGAACTAGTCAAAAAATATATTTGTGCATATGAAAATTATTAAAAAATGAGAATAATATAAGCACATATACAAAAGCTCAAAATCAAAATATATGATTTTATATCAATTTTACTTCATTATTTAGTAGTGAAACGGCTATGTATGTTGTTCGGTAATATAAAAGGAAACTGTTCAGAGGCAATTTAAGGTTGAAATTCAAAAATAGAAAGGACTGAATAAAAGAAGCATGAATTAAAACTAAAAGAAAAGTGTCACGTAGAAGGATAAAAGTTCGTGCATCTGTTTGTATGTGCTATGCGTAAATTGAAAAGTCTGTTTCCAGACATTCGAAGGAGAAACTGAAAGATGTCGCAGTATCTGAGAATTTTGAATGCTCCTCTAAAATAATGTCTGTTTCATAAAATGTATTTTCATTTTTCTAAACATAGAACTCAACATAAAAATTAGCTTAGTTTTCATCTTATTGTTGAATCTGGAAGCTTAAGTGGCAGTAATGGAAGAGGTCGTACTCAAAAAAAAAAAAAAAAATCGGAGGGGATCCAAATGGTGGAAAATTACAAAATTTTTCATAAGAGGATTTCATTATCATTTTGTTAAAAGAAATTGAAATTTTGGAAAGTGAGAGAAAAAACGCCCCCACCCCTTTAACCCTCCAAGCAGCTGAGACGTAAAATCCCGTCTACTTCACTCCAGTTTTCACTGCAGTGCATCTATAATTTAAATTATTTATAACACGAAGGCATCATAAAATATATTTCGATATTAAAGCTTTTAGATATTTTAGGAGTTAACTTTTTTAAAATTATAAATCTTCCTATCAAAATTTTATTTTTAAAATAATTTTAAAGCTGCATGAAAATATTACCGTGAAAACAACTTTACATTATTTGCCCATTTCCAAGACGCTCAGAGGGTTAAATATGTCCTTAATGGTTATTACAATAAAAATTATGATTAAGAAATTAGCTTTTAATTTTAAATTCCAATCGTAAATGAATTTGACATCATTTTGGTGTTACGAATTTTAAATTTCATCACAAACTTAGTGAGGGTACTACTTACTGCTACCTTAAAGAAAATATTACTTCACTGGGATTTACTTTTATGACAGCCATGATATCCAAAAAATTCCACCAAACAATGAATATTTCATGAAGATATTTCTATTCCACGATGTTAAGACTGTTTTAAGACTTAAGTTTTAGTTAGTGTTGACTGAAATTGTACATCGTTTACGCTTTAAGAAATAGAAGACAAAATAAAACACTATGTGACGTTATTTTAGAGCTTAACACTTAATTGCATGAATTTTAAACACGTTTGCTGCCGATCTTGCGATAGTCACGAGTGTAAGCTAAATTTCCTACTTCAGTTTTGAGAATAGCTAATTAATTTTCCAAAAAAGCACGTAATTTGAAAGAAATGTGTGAAATGTTTTATTATTCACGATATGAATAATTTATTATTGAGAACTATATTTTGCATGTGACATTGACATAAGATATTTGACTTGTACTCTAATCCGGCAGGGACGTGTTTTAAACGTATGATGCAGATATGCATCACTATGCTTTTAAGGATTGATCCAGATAATCAAAAGTTTGTCCTGCAGAAGTCTTTTTGAAAGTGAATTGATGTGTTTGCAAAACAAATGTTACGTTCTGTGTTGTCTCAAATAACGCTCACACAGTTTTTGTGTCATTATTTCGTAGTTACGCTACGTACCTACGTATAGTTATTTGTAAGGTAAAGTTTATGTCACGAGTCAAAGAATTTCTCGTATTTTGAAATTTCGTATAGATGGAATTAATTTCACTTATATGAGTAAGAAAAACATTTGATTCCGTACGAAGAATGGATACGCAGCTGGTATTTATTAATTATAGATATAGATTGACTTTTTGTAAATTGTCAAAAAATATTGAGCGTTTAAATAAACTGCCTTTAATCGTATTTTGTTACATTCTCATGCAGCTACAGGATACCAAATGTTCGAAGTCATATTAAATCTGATAGTCACCGAATAAAAATGTTAATAAATTAATAATTGCAAATAAGTATTACATTCATAAAAGACATTTGTAGCGTAAAATATTATTTTAACACATTCTATTTAGAATTAAAATTGTGACGTATTTAATGTAGCGCAGTACGAGATTGGATTCTTTAGATATACATATGAACTAATTTTTATACTTTAATCCTATTCGTCTATAATGTACTTACTAGAGGTATTTTGTACCAGCCTCGAACTTCTTCAAAATAAGAAAGTCATTTAATTTATTTTTCGTCTATTCAGTAAAGTATAAAGATAAATAAAAAAATGGCCAATTAGAGAAGAGATCTGTTTACATATACGTCTCATGAGTCTTTGCTTCGACAGTTTAACTTGCAAGTCAGCAAATTTAATTACACTCTTCGTATAGAGTGTGTTAAAATATATTAGTCCAATTAATTGTGTTTCAGAGTAATATATTAATATAACACCGCTAATAAGCAGGATAATTAATTTAAATATATAAAATAAAAATGTGCTTTACAGAGTACAGGGTAATGAAAATTAAAGTTACCTTGTTAAGACCAACGTAATGCCCGTTCTAGTTGATGGATTTATTTCCTACTAACTTGGCAAATACGTTATACGGAAAATGGGAAACAGAAGCTTGCAAGTTAAAAAAATAATTTACATTTCAAACGATAGATGATGCTTTTCATGTGGAAAGGACGTTATGCAAGTATTGGTTCGTTTTAAAAAAGCCAGTAGTCAATGTCGCGTAGTCAACGAGTTTTATTTTTTAATCAGAGCTACAATAAGTTATCTGCGGCACTGCGAGAATATACCAGCTTGAAACGCTTACGGAAAGGTGCGCCTGTCAAGGGTAAATATTCTGGCAGTGTGATTGATAAATTAGTGCAGTTCTGTTTTAGATAAAAAAAAGAAAAGATAATACAGCATTGACTACTGGCCTTTTTAAGACAATCCAAATTTGCATAGCCCTTTTCTTAAGTTTTTTCAAGTGTCAATATTCTCGTAGTGCAGTTGCTGAATTTTTGCAGATATGCAGATTTAACTTCACTCGCTTAATATTTAACTTCACTCGATTTAACGCTGATTTAACTTCCCTCGATAAAAACGATTTTTCTTCGCTAAAGGCATGGTGAAAAATAGTTATACGGCGATAACTAATTGCCCTTCTAAAACTCTCCAAATTTTCATAAAATGTACGGTTTCAACTTGAAAAGAGTGCCATCTATTGTTCGAAATTTTTATTTTTTTCAACCCTCCTCCAGGCGGGCATATGTGAGAGATACACTAAGTAAAAAAAAATAATAAACAATGTTTTCGGCATTTATAATTATTAACCCTAAGATACTTATATCGTGATTTCAATATTATAGACACTCTTGACAATTCACATTTTACAATAGCCTATTTAGGAAATACGCACGACCTTTTATGTTGTTGGTAAGGTTAATAACAGATATTTCACTTCCTTTTGGTTCGTGCAACGCATTTACCCAATTTCAACAGAATACGTCCACCATAAAAGCCTCTACGAAGGTCTGAACTGAGTATTTTTAGCTTAAATCTCATCATGTATAGTGATGAACTTATAGTAAATTAAATAACATATACGTATAAGTGTTTTAAAATTTCAGTTCGTTAATTTTAGTAGTATGAAAATTATTTCGCGAAGAAGAAATGGATATGAAATGGTTTTTCGCAAATGAATTAAGTTGAAATGTCACATAATTGTAATAATAGATATCATATTTTTCAATTATTAGCAGGTGCCAGTACTGACTAAAGCATTTAAAACATCAACTTCAAGACGGATTTGTAGTTTTCCTTTAAAATTAAGTGCTAAAAAATAAGGATTTTGGTCATATTTAATGATGCCACTTTTTAAGTAATTTGTGAAAATGAAACTGACTATTCGTGTAAGTACAAAAGTAAGAAATTTGTATAAATCTTGCTACGTTTTGAGCAAGCTGCTAGAGATTTTTATCCTCACAGGGTGGATACTAGGCTAAAATATACACTCCCAAAATATAAATGTATATAAGTCCTCAAATATAAATTTACATAAGTAAATTTATCATGGATTTGCATAAACTAGAACAAGCACTTTTACACACAATTTGAATCTTTTTAAGTATATTAACGAATCTTATGAAATTATGTTACTAAATGGATTAACGGTGCCACTTTTTACGTAATTTGTGAAACATAGTAAAATGGATTTTTTATTTGTGTGAAAAAGCACTCTGAACTTCAGTTTTCGATACAGCATACATATATTTTTGTTGCATTGTTTAGTGGCAACTTTAAAATGGAACGAATATTAAAAGTAATTAGTCACGTGTTAATTGAAAGTGTAAATTTGTGCCTTTCCTTTTTTCTACAATTTTCCCAAATAAGTCCGCATGTCACCGAAAGTTATACAAATTTAAAACTCGTATGTCTAATGCATATATGATATATGATTTGCATTACACGAAAACACATACACATGAATAGTGACAATATCATTTTGCCTTTCATTTGTTACATCCCAAAGCACTCTTATGAAATTTATATATTAGTAATTTTACATCTAAATAATTCTATCACACCCAAATATTTGAAAAGCATTTCTTATACTCCTTTATCCATTCTCTTTAAAACAGAATATACTTGCAACAAAATTCTTATGCCTTTTAAATAATACTGAAAAAAGGTCATGGAACTACTTGAAAAATATTACTAAATTCCAGCAGGAATATTTTCAATTGCATTCCCAATATTTCTACATTTCTGCTTCATTTTAAAGAAAGCCTCCGTATTTTGAATTTGTCGTGCGATATATTATGCAATAATACTGCACCTATTTTTTCAGTGAAGTAATTTAACCAACTAATTAAAGTATGGTAAATAAATACTAGAAAATTTAAAGTAATTTATGAAATTAATTGCCCGCACTTGTAAAATTTCAATTTAAAATTTATTTATTTAATTTAATGCATACGTTTAAAAAGTTTTTTACTTTAATCCATGACTTGTTTTAACTTTTAAAAACAATTCGCTTCAATAGCAATTTTAATTAATTTAACAACATTAGGTATTCAAATTAGTATTTAAATGTGATCAAATATTTGTTACAAAATATATTCAAGAAATTATTTAAAACCATATGGTTATTTATGAGTTTATAATCGGTGCCTCCATAAATGAGCTGTTGTTGTTTACTTAAAGCAAATTCGTGCATTGTAAATACAGATTACTTTCAAGCTCTAACATTTTAATGTCTCCTGCCTAATGGTTAGAGTGGTTAGCAGATTACTTTAATTACATTAAACGTATCTATGTATATCTAAACCAATAAGCCAGCGATACGTACGATTTTATAAAGATTTTCGTTTTATAACAAAGTGATATCCCAGCCCAAGTTTAGCTATATTTACGATAATCATTCTTTATTTTCTCTTCGTTGTTCCTTAAAAGGGAACCTCAATGAATATCTATAATTTGCAGTAGTACTTGTACAAATTAACTTTGATTAAAAACATCGTACTTAAACTCGGATGCTTAAACAAAATATTAAGAAAATATATCCATGTAGTGTATCAAAAGTATTTGCACAATTCTTTTACATAAAAAAATCCCAATAAAATATTCCATGTAATGCAAAATAAATAACATCTGCACGATTGGCGCCGTATGTCGCTTTTCTAGAAAATAGTGTGGTTTCTTTGAGCTGTTACCAATTAAAAATTTCCTTCCCAAAAATAATTTTCAATCCGTTAACTTTGATTCCATGCTTAAAAGTTAGCAGTTTGTCTACTTCCGCGCATGGTTTGCCTCTTATATTATTTTGTGGAAAAATTTAAATTATAAATCAAAGTTTAAAAACATGTAAGGGAGAAGAGAGCAAGTTTTGTGAAAAGCAAAATGTAGCCTGCAATAGGTGAATGAATCTGAGACAATAAACTAAGAAGATAGACTAATAACAAAACACTGATTTTATTAAAGGGCTATCATTATCAATATATTATCATTAATCCATGATTATTATGACATTTAATAAGTTAAGTCTGTATAAATTAATATTGTATCATTCCAAAATAGAAATATGGTGATGGTGTTACTGATGATATCCATTCTAAAATTTATTGCATAGCGGCCTACCACGTGCAAATAAAGCCATTATTAAAAAGAGAGGACAAATATCTCACTAAAGTATTCAACTGAACACCCTAGAGATTAAAAGAAGATAACACCACGGTTTTTTCCGGTGAAAAAACCCAATACATTTGATTGCATTCTTACAAAATTACTGGAGATCAACAATTGGACATAATTTTTTTTATCAACTAACAGGAGCCACCGGGATCAACTCATATAGGGAGATCACTGTTAGATATTGTTAGATTACTCCATCTAACAATAACAGGAGAGCTAACATGGGATGCTCTGTACAGTATTCAAATTTCATACGTTAATGAACAATATTATTAGTTTATTTTTCGGCATAACGAGACAGGGCGAGGGAAACAAGGTAATAAATGATTACAGCAGATATACTTCAGAAAGGCCCCACAAAATTAAATTTTTTACTTCTTACTACACGAGTTCAGGAAAACTCTGAAAACTCAACAAGTGTGGTAAAGGAGAGGAAATTTTATGAAGTTGGTGGTGATGATCGGAAGACTTGAAACGATCAAAAGCAGTGGACAATTCTAGCCGTCTTTGTTACTGAAGACGGTAATTTGCAGATGCTCCTATATCTGCAAAGGTAGAATAAAAACATGCATTCAAAATCCGAGTAATTTTATAGCAAGATTAAGTTCATTTAATATTTGTTTCATACTAATGTATATTTCTTTTCCGATTAATAATTTCATTACTTGACACTAATATTTAGAAAAGACCTCCAAAATAATAAAAAAAGTCATAAGAAACTGTTGTTAATAAAATAATTAAAACTTTTGTAACAACACTCAAAAAAGGTACTTAAAAACCTGTACACGTGTTGCGATGGAAAACAAAATGCTGAAAATGAAAACTTTTTCGATCAAAACATGTGTCCAGTTGGCTAAGTACCTTTTATTTGTGTTATTTTACAAAGTTTTAACCATTTTATTTTTTTAAAGGCCCTCAAAATTACATGAGTTTCCGTTTTATGTAAAATTACTGAAAACTTACAGCTAAAAGTGCAAAACTCGAAGCTTGCTGACTGAAGCCCACAGATGGTGGATAAAAGTATGAGTTGTTACTATATTGATGAGTATTCTTAGATTTTAAACAATGATCTCAATAATTTGAAAATGACAATGGCGAGTCACACACATCCCCTTTCAGCTTTCAACATTTCCCCCCCAACTTTCCAGAAATAAAAAACAGAATTCATTCACTTAAAACAATTCATTTTATACGTATTACATAAATATGTAATTCTTAGGGATGCTCACAAGAAAACATATTTTTTTTCCATTCTATAACTTCAAAAGTAGAAAATAACCGAACAAAGTATGTACTGCACAAAACAGGAGAAATATTTTTCTGTGCTATTTTGAATGGAATGTCATGCGCCTACAAACACATTAAATTTGAACACGCACTAAAAAATTTAAACGACTTCCAAAACAACTTGATGAATGTTTCCGAAAAATTGCAGAGCACTAAAACATAGAAAATGGCAAAGAATTCATTCAATGCGCATTGCGTTCCAATAGAATTCAAAAAAGGAATTGAAAAACGAAGAATAAAATTTAGGGAAAAGGATTAAGTAACTTTTTATTTCAGACAAACTTTAGCAATTTATTATGGTTCGGTATTTCCTTTCAAATTTGTTTTTACCATTCTGTGCTGTGTTCACGATAATTTAGGAGTGATGAATATTTAACTCAACAACTGCGATAAAAACTGCAAGTTGTAATTTTGTGCACTCAACCTAATATAAAAAAAGATACATGGAGAAATGTTCCCCGCTTTAGTATGACAATTCGTTAAACTTAACACATAAATTTTTAAACCGATAAATTGTCTTAAAGCAGCTTCAAAGTGCTAAAAATCATGAAAAGAAAATTCCGACAGTATGAATTCTCCATAATGTGCTCCTTAAAAAAGCAGAGAAAAGTCAAAGGAAAACAAAACTACACATACAAAATTAAAAATGTTAGATTTTGTTTGTTGAAAAAAATGTTTTTATTACAAACTAAATTTTTAAACATAAATTATTAATGTGGTACTTTTAGCAAGACATCATAATTTGCGTGGAAAGCTAGATGTCATTAATTCTCATTGTTTTGAACATACTGCGCATTTTTTGAGAAAGAACTTGAATACCATCCCATTTACTTGACCAGTATCAGCTTGCCTTTTCTGGTAAGATTTATTTACTGTGCTAAAATTAAAATAAATCAGAAAGGTTTATCTTTATCGAAGTATTAAAAATATATGGTCTTCGTCAAACAAATATGGTATATATAACAGATGTGGGAAAATACTTATACGGGGATAGTCACATTATAAAGAAAAACATGTTATTCCTAGAAATGACTTTTTTCTTTCTTTGTCTTGACTTGACACCCAATTTGTATATAATATACAGCAAATCATTATACCGTTTCATTCACTAAAGACGGTTAAGTCACACTCATAAAAAAAAAACCGTCGGCGGTTATATTATTCCTTTATTGTGTTCATATGTTGTTTTTTCAATTATTGAATCTATGGCACCAAGTTAGAAATTTGTAACTCCGAATTTATTTCAAATTTCTGAAAATATTTCTCTAATTGAAAGAATTGTACGTAAACTCTTGATAATCCGGCTGTTGATTAGTCCAGCACGTTCAATAATCCGGCGCTCTTGGGAAACACATATCATATTGTATTCCTGCTTTTTTACCTCTTTTGTCATTGTTTTCTACTTCAACTAATGTATTTTGTAATATATTTATCTAGTATACTGCAAAGTGAACAAACGACAGCACATGACTTTAAGTTAGTGTCAAAAACAAGAGATCTCTTGTTTATCCATAATTTTCGATAATCCGGCGGTTATCGGGTCCGATATATGTCGAATTATCAAAATTGTACTGTAATAATTTTGTTCGAAATAATTTTGAGTTATAAGCTTTAATGATACAGAATTACCCAGAAATGAGCTGTATTTCATTATTCAAGCGTATATTAATCAGCATTCTTGTCTTATAAAGATTCTCTAAAATTATCTACTATAAAGCAGTAACTGGTGAAATGCAACTGTCACTCATTGCTAATTTGGCCGGTTTCCTCAAGATGTAACGTGAATATGAATTAAAACCCCTTTAACAGACAACCGTCCACGGTACCCCCTACTAGGCAGATACCCCTGAGGTAGGATTGCTTTAACACAACACATCACACAGCGCAATTAACTTTTTGCTTCTTTTACAACCAGTTCTCCGCCTAAAAATACCAGAGATAAGACGCCTAAAAATTGAGAGATAGTCAAAATGCTCCATTCGGTAAAATGTTTCATAACTGCTTTAGGAATAAGTGATTTCTTTAACAGATAAGAAACTACTGAATACAGATTAATTGTACGATGGAAATGGTTGTGGTATGATAAATTATCGGATTTCTAGTGATTTATTTAATAAGTTTAAAAAATGATAAAAAATGTTAATTTATTGCACATTTTGGCCTCCAACAGTTGTTGATAGGTACTGCTCTCGAAACTGTAAGGCAAGGTGCCAGATACAAAACCCGGTCGTGCCTGTCGGCCTAGCTATTCGGAGTTTTCCGTGGTTTTCTTCAAAATCTCGCTTAAATACGGGCTAGGATCCCTTAGAATCTCCCCCATGGAGGGTATTCCCCTATAGACCTAGGACCTTAGTGCAGTCAATCGGCCTTAATCTACAAACATCATTGCGCATTTTGAGGACGAATATCTTGAAAGCTGTTTGAAATATGATAGTTGTTATTGTAATAATAAAGCATTTAAAATACTTAATAATTTGTTGCATTTAAGTAATATTTTTTATTGATTCTATTTTGAAATCTTATCAAACAATCATTGATTCACTCAAAGGAATCAAGTGAAATATTAAAACCTCTATTATTAATTTTATTCCATGGGGTTATGTAATACAATAATGTTTCCCAATTTCAGCTGTGTCGAAGGTAGCAAGTGCTTCGCAAAACAATTTTCTCGTTATCTTAACCTCAAATTCACTGAGATTTACGAAAATATGATTCACTGAGATTCCGAAAATATTCAAAGAGCATCCAAAAGTGCTATCAAAAAGCATTGAAAAACCGTGCTCTTAAGAAAGTCTTAAAAACAGTTCCAAATATTTTTCACACAGTTAATCAGTTTCTGAAAAAAAAAATATGGCCAAACATGCGGTATTTGTCATCTACACATAACAATGCAGTTTTATAGAAATCATAATATCTTATATATTAGCTAAGCTAAAAGATTTGAATTTCTTTTCTACCAGTGTAGCAGTTTTGATGCAGTATTTTGATATTAGCTATATTTTAAATATCATTTCATAACGAATCGTGAAATCCATTTCACTTTAATGCATTTGAACCGAAATCATTAAATTGAGAAGTTTACCTTTTAATGGTCGAAATTTAAGTTGGGAAAATGCATTTCTTTTCCTTTCTAATCTGTTTCGCATGCAAGCATTCGAACACAAACAATCCTAAACGACAAAGAAATGGAAATACATATATCGGATACCTATCAATGCAAAAGGACGATGAATATGATACCTTGTATAGCGCACTTTAAAAATTTAAACATTCAATTGACAAGATAAATAATTCATTCCCGGCGATAACAAAAGATCTTTACATCCATTAACCAGGTTTTCACACTAATAACCTGGCCGATCATATCGGCGTATTTATGTACACTCCATTAGGACCCGGATGAATTACACTCCACTCTTTGTTCTTTTGGTAAAGATGTCCCTAATGATCGAACAACGCAAATGATGCGGTAATTTCTGCCTCGTCTTTAGAAGCCTTCTGTGGGAGCATCATTCCTATGAGGAACTAATATCACTTCATCGGATCCAAAAACTATGAAAGAAGAGCCATTTTTTTTTTTTTTTACCTGGAAAGGATTAATTTCGGTAAATGCATGAAAATAGGGAATAGATGGTAAATGATGACTTTATCCAGTAATTTCATAAAAAAAAAACTTGTTTGTTCGAAGAATGCGTTCATATACAAACGCTGAAACGAAGTAAATAAATTTGTACAGAGCATGCGTAGGAGTGTAGCGCATGCGTAGGAATGTAGAGCTTACGTTCAATTCGAAAAACATAGAGTTTTTTTTTTTTTTTCATGAGTAAGATAGCATCTCGTAGGAAACCTGAGAATCAAACAAAAATCAAGAAAATTGACAGGAAGGACCTGGGGAAAATACAGGGTGTCAGAATTAAAACGACCCTATTTTTAAAGATATCTACAGACGAAACCATTGTTGAGAATGTTATGCAATTTTCTGCAGGGCATAATGAAGGTTTGGGAATTTGTTTGAGCAATTAAAAAAAAATAGTCCAAATGTTCATCAACAGAGAGCGTTTCTAATGAACGAACTATATATTTAGCTTATATTTATGATAGTTTACAAGTATTATTACGACGAAGCATGCTCAAATATGACGGCCATCATTGCCAACTACCATCTGGAATCGTGTTCACAGCAAGTTCCACAGCTGACCGCAGTGCGTTCTGGGAAATGTGACGAGCATGTGGAAGAATGCTGTCTTTAAGATCAGGCACAGGTATTTTATTATCACGACTTATCCAAATGTTTCAAACTCCCCCTAAACCAAAAGTCGAATGGATTGAGGTCTAAAATATCATAAGTGCATCCAAAATGCGTAGTTCATTAACCCCCCCCCCTGGTGGCGAACATTGGAACTATTTTTTTATTATTATTCGCTGAAACTCATTCCCATACCTTCATTATCTCCTACACAAAAACAATAGTTTCGTCTGTAGCAACTTTAAAAGTAGGGTCGTTTAATTTCGGACACCTGATTAAATGATTAAAACAAAGGAAAATAATATGGCGGAAGCAATAAAAAATCATTATTATATTCAAATGTTTTAAGCATTTTGTTTTCATCTGTTTTTCTAATATTTTCGTATTCCGTATTGTTACTTTAGTTTTAGTTTATACTAACTGATATTTCTACACTTCTTGTTTTTTTCTTCTTCTAATTTCAATAGAACTTTAGGCTATTTCCACATCTTTTCTTTTGGTCTTAGAAAATCCATCCTGTTATTTTCGGCAGTTTTTCTTGCATCTTCCCCCTCTTTCTAATGGCAACATTATCTTTTTATCTAACATTTCATTCCTTTAAGTTAGCTTGTAAATACGCACAGTATATTTTTCTCTTATTAGCCTCTCCAAAAAATATGGATGTAAAATATGTGCGTGTTCTTCACATAGCCTCAAGACAGGTGGTCCTAGGCTTACTAAATATAGTATAGGGGTTTACTGGGACAGATCTTAACCTAATTTAAAGTGATTTTTTCGAAATTCTATTTATTGTTTTAATATTTTGTTATAGTTTTTAACAATTTTTTCAAGTCTCTCTGACAGTGGCGTAGCCAAGAGATGGGGTTTAGGGAGGTCATACCCCCCATGAGGACTTTTTTGCCATAAAAATTTGTATTTTCACTCCCTTATCCTACACACGTATACATATATATGAGTTCCAGTAGTCGTACCCCCCCCATGAAAAATTTCTGTCTACGCCACTGCTCTCTGATATCGAGTAGAAAACAAAAACCGAACCATATAAGATCTACATTACACAAGTTGAATATTTTGTCTTATATTGCAAGTTAAATTATAATCTCAGATCAAACTAGGGAAGCAGGTTTACTTTTTTAAAATAAAGTTAAACCAAAAAAAAACATAAATAAATAAACATAACAAAAATAATACCGTAAAAATATCTAATTAGTAAAATATAATGAATAAAAAGTCTTTCAAATAACATTGTCATAAGCAAGAAAGCTGAAAAAAATCTAAAATGATTTAGTTATACAAATCCCCCTCTCCAAAGATTTTACGCGTGACTTTTACACATTTGCGATACAAATTAATTTCATCCATTGATTTTCCATCGTTACGATACTTCTTAAATCAATAAGTAAAGAAAACTGCTAATTCAGAACGGGGAATCAGCGAACATAAAAAAAAAAATAACAAAGGAAGAAAAAAATAAATAAAATTTTCACTTGACGAAAAACTATGGATTTTATTTCTATTTCATCCGGACCAATAAATTAAAGCGGAAAGAAAATTAAATAACGACAGTGGCAACAGATGCGTACTTTTCCAATGAATTGATCTGTTTGTGGCTGGTTATGCATACACCCTTTCTCGATTGCGACGTAAGAAATAAATAGTTTCATGGATTTCAAAAATGCATCAGAAATTCATTTAGATTCGCAGTTTAAGTGTTCTTTCATTCAAAAATATAATATTGATTCTAATATCTTGAATAACGAAGAGGGGGGGGGGGGACCAAGCCTGCTTTTAAAACTCGATTATTCTTGATTTTCGTGACCTCTTTTTAATGCGAATGTATTTCCTCCTGCGACATTGTATTAAATAGAATAAGGAAGCTGGTTTTCTTAATATAATGAAGTTTGTTTAGTGTTTGCAATGCATACAAGTCAAAAACAAACACATCATGTTTGGCTTGAAAATATTTACTATCCCAATTTTTAAGTGTTGAGTCTTGTTTAAAATTCTAATTATGTGTTGTTGTTGTTTCAACATATTCGTAACAAAATTATTTATTGTATATAAATTTGCATATTTCTGTACGTTAAACAGCTACACACCTTATAACTCACAACTCTTCATCGCTCTGCTTATTTTAGTTTATTTTAGAAATAAAAACTTGAGTAACGGTTTACCAAGCTCAAACATAAATTGCTTTGTTTTGAATAACTAAACATTTAGCTGTTGATGATTATTTTGGTTTATATGATAATTATTTCTTCGAAGGAAAACGTATCAGTGTTAAAACCATTTAAAATCAGTATAAATAAATGCAGCAAAAGAATAAAAATTAGAAATAAATGGAATGTTGATAGTTCAAAGAAAAAAGAGAGCATAAAGACAATAGAAGGGAAAAATTGCTATGAAAATAACGGAAGTGTGAATAATTAAGGGAAAGTGGATTAAAATGATCCCAGCAAGCAAAATAATCCACATGTGTTCTTGGATATAGGTAGCGCTATCTACCGGTTAACATATACACAAGTTGGGCCTAGTGAAGAAGAAACAATCGCTTTATTCAAGAAATCACAGTATTAAGCGTCTAAATAGAATTCTTTGAAAAATTGGGTTTTATGGCATCTCTTTTAAGGTAAGCATTAATTTTCACATTAATGTAGATGTACTTCCATGTACAAAATATGCCTTGGTTTACTGAATGGAGTATGTTTTTAGATGGGAATTACAACTACTAAGTTTGTTATAATTATCAGCTACATCGAATAATATAACCTCCACCGGCTGTAGCAGATCTAGAAGTGGGTTCTAGCCATCATGGAAGCCCTTCAACCGTTATAAAAATGCGTGACTTCCCCAAATCATTCTCTTTAATCCCCGTAATATCCAACAATTGTCAAAGAAAACGGAATCACGTGCATCGGCAAAAACAGATTCGATGGTAACTACCATTTTAAACAGCAATCCTATAAGAATCAACTAATCGTGGAAAAGAAAAATAAAGAACAAAAATAGATGACAAAATACGCTGCAGTTAAGAAAATCCAGTTACAAAAATGCTACATCTAAAAAGATAAGCCTGAACAAGCAAAGAATAGAGCGTAGAATCAAAGCAAAGACGTATTCCCATACAGAAGAAAACCGTGTTTAAAAACCAATATTTCGAAAATAGTGTAACATACTTAGAAGATGAGCACAAGTGTACTTCTTGGGATGGACTATTTTCCTCCTCTGCAGCAGCTGAAGTTAAATACAGTGTCGCAAGTACCTAGGCGGGTGAATGATGCATGCGCAGAAATAGCTGAGAATGATGATGAGGTGTATCTTAGAGAAACGTGCTCAAATATTCGAAGTTTCCGGAAGTTGCGGTAATAGACACTAATTTATTTATGCCTTTATTCTCGGCCATAACATTTGAATTATAATTTTCAAATATCCCATTTTATTATTTGTGACACTTTTTTATTTTAAAATTTTCATAAAACAAACTATGCATACTATAATTAATGTAAAACTTATTGTATTTCAATATGTATAGTCATAATCAGTGGCGTAGCCAAGGGGGGGATAGGGGGGGTGTCACAACCAACTACGAGGTATGTTTGGCGTTACAAAATGTATATTCTTCACTGTCTTATCATACACACGCATACATATATGTGAGTTGCAATAGCCGAAACCCCCCCCCCCCCATGAAAAAATTTCTGGCTACGCCACTGGTCATAATTACTTTTTCATCTTTTATTTCGACGATAAAAAAATTACAATTATTTAAAAATAAAGGATAATTTTGCTTTTTGGTGAAGGGCACTTTCTCAAAATTCCATTTTTTTCATTACTTAACGTACGTTTAAAATATTATTAATATTATGATGCAAAATGCTGTGTAAAATTTGCTAGCAAAAGTTTTAAGTTTCATTTAAGTACTAGCTGAAGTACCCGTCCTCGACGGGTTAGTGAATGCAAATTTCCAAAAAGCAAGAACTTTCGTCAGCATTGTAGGAGTACACCGAATGGGTGCAGTATGTTGCCAAAGTAAAAAAGCGAAGTTATCATTTTTATGTATTGTTAAAATATTACAGGTTAGAGAGTCACTAAGTAATATGATTTCATTCGCTTTAGTCGTAATTATGAGATGCGCGAACGAATATTGACGCATATTGAAATAATTTTCGCTAAATCTCAAAATTTAATCAACATTTTTGAAGAATTGGAAGCCTAGAATTTAAGTTGAGTGACAACCTATCATGTCACCCAAATTCGTTTCATTCCCTGCAGTCTTTATTTCGTGATGCTGGAACAAATTTTCAGCATTTTGAAACGATTTTCGCAAAATCTCGAAATGTAATCAAAATATTTTTAAAATTCTCTCTCAACGCCTATAAATTAAGATTAGCAACTACCTATCATATCACTAAATTTCGTATCATTCGTATTAGTCGTTAAGTGATGTTTGACGAAATATAAACGTATTTTGAGAGAATTTTCACAAAATCGCAAAATCTAATAAAAATGTTTAAAAAATTGGACTCTTATAGTTTTCGTTGAGCAACCATTTATCGTGTGACCAAATTTCATATCATTCACTTTAGTTGTTATTACGTAATGCGGGAGCAAAGATTCACTCAGTTTTAAACGATTTTCACAAAATCTCGAAATCTGATAGATTTTTTTTAATTAGATGCTTATAGTTTAAGGTGAGTGACCACCTATCATGTCACCAAATATCATTTTTTCACCTTTGCAGTTATTACGTGATGTGCGAACACAGATTTACGCAGTTTGAAATGATTTTCGCAAAATTTCAAAATCTAATCAAGATTTTTTAAAAATTCGACGCCTATGTTTTAAGTTGAGTGACCACCTATCATGACACCCAATTTCATATCATTCGATTCAGTCGTTTTTACGTGATGCTTGAACATAAATTTACGCAGTTTGAAAGGATTTTCGCAAAATCTCAAAATTCAATCAGGATTTTTTTTAAATTCGACGAATATGTTTTAAGTTGAGTGATCACCTATCATGACAACCAATTTCATATCATTCGCTTCAGCCGTTTTTACGTGATGCTTAAACAAAAAAAGCGTCACGGACAGAATGACAGAATGACAGAATGACAGACAGACAAACTTTTTGTTGAGGGCCGCATCGGATTCCCGGGTGCTTGAAACGGATAGAAATCGCAAAATTTCTCAATTCCAAGAAATATACAGACAAAAGTCTAATTTTATTTATATAGATTTATGTTATTTCATTCAATTTTCTCCATAAGGGGATCATTTTAGGCCATCTTTCCCTATTCTTAATGAATGACTCGACAATCAGAGGATTGAAGAAGAGTGAGTATTCATTCATGTTAGATTAAGAATTTGGGTAATTCATAATTTAAAGAATTAGCCCCTTGAAAAGTAATTTGTTTTAGCTAAGCAGATTTTTACAATACTTAGGATTAAACTTACAACATTGATTATACTGAACTTCTAAAAGACGTTCCATTTTAGGGTGTTTATTTATAACACCCTAAAATGGAAAAAAATGTTGTCTGAACTAGAAATAGAGGAACCTTTCTTTATTTAAATTTAAATCGAAAATAAAATTAAACAAGGATAATAGCAACAAATGTATGCCATTTTCTGGTGATTTTTTTAAATCAATGCTTCCTCTGAAAATCATGTTATTATTCAAGTTGGCGATTCCTGTTGAATGTATATATATTTTGGTTCTTGACATGCGTGACGCAAAATAAATTAGTTTTTTGTTTGAACTTATTCTGGTGTTTATCAAAGGAAACGTGGGTGCATCAGTAAGTCATCCGACTTTCTCATAGCAGCATAAGAAACATGACATCATTTCACTAATTAAGAAGTGTCTTGAGTTAATTTAGATTTATATCGAATAAGCAATTTTTTTCATTGAAAAATATAATTTTAAATAAGAAGAAAAATAGAAATATGATGGTTAGCATTATTAATTTTGTTTTAAATTTTCACAACTTTTGTTTGACAAAAATATAATGCTGTGGGACCTGTTATTAACAGAATACAAGATGCTTGTTTTCTATGAAACCAATTCTGTTTCGAATATTTAAAAAAATAATTCGGGCTTAACTGGTTTCATAGTTGATTCTACGTTTAGAATTCTAAAGTGAATTTTTCAAACAAATTATTTTCTAAACGATTTTTTCGAATATCAAATCTTTTCAAAATTCTGTATTTTTAACTTATCATTACTACTTTTTCATTACGAATTTTTACATTGGTATTATTCATTTTATCATTTTACTTTTATTCTCATAACCTACAATAATTTGGTTAGAAAAATGCCAACAACAACAAAAAATCCAAAGATCTATTTAACTTTTTTTTGTTGTTGTTTAAAAAAAAAGTAAAGCATTATTATTAAAAAAGCTATTCTGAAGGATGGAAGAATTATTTATATGTTTGCTTTGAAAGATATAAAAATGGATTAGAAAGAGAAAATAAAACGTAAGGCAAAATAAATCTATGTAAAAAAATAATCTAAAAAAGAAAAAGTGCACTTATTAATTAAAAAACAACAAAAACAAAAGGGCTGTAGCGAGTAATGCCTCAACGGATAGAAATAATAAAAAATGTTAGTGTGGAGACATTCTTCATTTGCTTCAGTATTATTATAAATTAGCAGGCCTATAAACAGGATAATCAAATCCTTTTTTTTCTTGAGATTTCTGTTTTGAATGGCAACAGACCATGATTGCCCACATTCTTTTCTTTACATTTTTCTACATTCAATTCCTTAATTTTCGCGCGGGTTTTGCTCACATATTGATTTCGACAAACGAAGAATCTTTGTACTTTTCGAGACTGTAATCAAGATACTAACTCGTTTCGGTATTTATGGAAAGAAGATCTAAAATATTCGCATTCCTCCAAATTTTACCCCATAAAAAGAAATCTGCATGACCTTGTAAGAAAAAGAATTGTTGAAATAAATTTTATGGAACTAAATTACTTATTACTCACTTTCCCATTTGTCCTCGCTCGATTCTGACTAAGAAAGTAATATTATCATTAGAGATAAAAAATGAATTACTGTATTATAATCTGTATTTTAGTATGATTTAAAAACCTTGTATTTTGTACACCTGTGAAGATCTAAGACATATAATTAACTAATTTTTGTAAACAGTAATTTTTGGCTTGGAATATAGCAAAATTTCTTCCGCTACGCTTTACAAGATATGCTATTAAAAAGAGGGGTTGTCCCCCAAAAAAGGAGTTTTGCTCAAAATTGTACGGTGCCTGTAGTATGTCTTACAAATTTCTATGCAGTAAGCAATGAGGTAATAATTTAAATGAGTGAAGAATTCAAAAAAGAGTGATACAGTGGATAACAGTCAACGAATACAGCAGCTTCGACAAAAAGTAGCTCTTCTCATTTATACCTTCTTATCATGGAGGTTCGTGTATTTCTCTATAGTAGAAATATGTACACCTTTTTCGGTTGCGTAATTATTTTACTATACGGAAAAGCAAACTTAATGGGTCATGTTTCAAAATACGTCTTATATTGATAAGTCTGGTGCCAAAAATAACTCCCTAAAACTGAATCCGGCTTAAATTCGATACATGGCGTAAAATCACCATACCCTAATGTTATCCAATGGGAATTGCTAAGTTCTGTATTTTGAGCTTCAATTAACATATTTACAAGCAGCAAAATGAAATTTTTAAGTATATAGCTTACGCAATGTGAGTTTTAGACCAAATTACATCTTATGGGAAGAGATAATATCGAAATTAGTAACATTATCTATAGTTTACATGAAGTTCAAGATCATCATGATCATCATCAACTTCATGATGATGCTCAGCCTGTTCTGTCTTCATTGGTCAATCTACAGCTTTCTCGGACAGCTCTGGGGAATCTTGTTTATGGCATGCGTCGTGCATAGTCTTTCCAGTTAGTACGATATTCTTGTACTCTATCACATAAGTTGAATATATTCAATTCATTCTCGATGTCTTCATTTAGGATCTTGTCTGCGATTGTGCAGCCCTTTATTGGCTTAGCTGTCTCATTTATGTTGCCTGGATTCTCAGTTCCTGGCTCCTCGAGGTTCCTGTCTCTGAGCCGTAGAGCAAGACAGATGTAGCCATGATTTTTTTAAAGCTTAAATTGAGTTTCTTTTCGTGTTCTTCTCTTGGGGTTTTACTCAAGGTTCCGCAGATGTATTGGAATTTGTGCAATTTCTTTTGTATCTTGTTCCCATTTGCATAAGTAAGATCACATCCTAGGCAGGCGAAGTGTGATACTTGTTCTATGACTTAGTTTTCAATGACAATTTTTGAGCGAATAGGTTCTTTACATTTGAAAGTCATAGATACAGTTTTTATTTATCGAGATTTTCATTCCATAATCTTGGCAGATTTTGTAAAGTCTATATGAAGTTCAAGATAATTCATCAAAACTTACTGAAAGTGGGAAAATTATATGAACCAATAGAAAACAAAAACAGAAATTATGAAATACATTTTTCATCTTGTGAGGATGTCTTAGAAAGCTTTTTAAGTAGAATTTTATTTGGCGGCCAAATTTGGATTTTATTTCTCATTCACACAGACAATTAAGAAGCAAGAAGAAAATTCAGTAAAGTCTGTGGCAACTCTGCACTTTTCCGATAAATTGATTTGTTTAGTGCCTTTATAGCAATACTGCGGACTCTGTCATAAGAGTTTAATTCTTTATTAAATTCTAAATTTACATAAGAAAACCAGCAATTTTAACTAGCATACGTTCATCGAAAAATAAAAGATTGATATAAAACGTCTGAAAATTAAGGAGAAAAAATCTTTTTTGGGGGTTTCATTTTAATGCAAATGTATTTTTTTGCGTAGCTTACACAAAATCGCATAAAGCTAGTTTATTGGCAAAAATTAAACGAATAGTGTTTAACTTTTACAAAAAATACCGAAACAAATATAGAAAGTTAAATGTTTGCTGAAGGACTTTTTTTTACGAAATACTAATCTCTTCGAATTTTATACATATCGTTCTTGTTTTACAAGTGTTTTTATATATTTACGCTTTTCAACAAAATTTGCATAAGATACTTTTGATTCCTGGGTTTGTTTTGCGTTTGAAAACACTAATGTTATTGACAAAAATGTACGAAATAAATAATTTGATTTTTTTAACATATGCATAAATAAAAGACCGAGTTGTAACTTCTAAAGGTTTGTTTTGAGCCATGCATTTGATTCTTTTTTTCTGAAGCAAGCGTAACGGGTAGAACATTTGCAAACAAATGTAAAGTAAATTAAGAAAACGTACAGAGAAGTAACATTAAATATTGCCTTTCCGACAGCATAAAAATTTTAAAAACACAGATTAAATATAAAGAGATACTTCATGAGTAAAAGAGAAATGCATGGTTGAGGTTGAGTAAAGGAAAAGTAAAGACATATGAATAAAAAACTGTAAAAATAAAAGAAATGTTTTATTATCCACGTGTCTAATTTTTTATTGCTTTTCTTAGTTTAGTTTTGTGCTTAGTTAGTTATTTATCTTGCGTAGTTATTATGTTTTTCTGTTATATCTTGACCAATAAACACCTTTCATTCTAGAAACAGTCTTTAACACTCAATAAATAAATTTTAGTTTATAAATACACATACACGAGCATTAGGTATTACAGAACATTCTTTATATTGAGTTTGTAAGATAAGGATTAATTTGTCCCAACTTGTACTATACGGATAATTGCAAACCAATCTATACATTTTTATTTTAATTGTATTGAATTGATTTTTTTGCAAAAAGCTTCCTTAAATTTGTGTAACTCAAGCAGTGCATATACATAAATAAAGATAAATGCGATCGTATTGATAGAATGTTTTAGTTACAGTAGACCACCCATAGCACGACTTCATATAAGACGGTTTCGTATAAAAGGCGGAAAATGTGTGCTATTTTTCCTATAACACGTTATGAAAGACTGGTACAACGTGGGGAAAGAATGAGGCAGATATTTCTGTATAACCTGCTTAGCACTGCTGATGATATCATGTGTTTGTGTTTGTGTATACAATACGGATCAAAATAACAGGAAACGTATCAATCGTTCGTATATTATATATACCGTACCGTTATAGGATGAGTCTATTGTTAATCTTTGCATGTGATCAACTGTAAATATTCATCAATAAACGACAAAAATGTGAAACCAAAGTAATTTATCTGTATGCACACATACTCACAGTAAACGCAAATAATTTATAATCTTCTCCATTTGAAGTCACTTAAAAAAGTCTTCTGATACCAGGTCATTACGAAATTCTTCCCCAGCAAAGTTACGCTCCTAAAATACTTAGATGGGCCTGTGTTCTTGAACATTACATATACATTTAGAAGCAATCAGGCCCATTAAGAAAAGAAATTGAAATGTTATCGAAGATACAAGTGGCAGCATCAATCAATAGCGTAGAAGTAATAAATTATTTTTAGAAGATAAGGAAAATTGTAATTAGAAATACGTACGAACAGATTTGTTAGTGTTAGATGGATATCATTTTTAGAATGATTGAAATCCTTAACTAATTTACGTATTTTAATTGCAAAGTTTCACTCCTAATTAAAGTTTCGTTGTTGAAGTTCTGCTCGAAAAGATTGTCATCGAAAATGTCTTGTGATTTTCGATAAATAAATACAAAATAAAAAGGTTTTGCATATTACTTTTACATTATACGACTTACTACTATATGAGGTAAAGAAAAATTTTAACACCTCAAGCTTTTAAAAAATAGATATAATATTAAAGTTATATTTAAAGTTATATTTAATAAATTTTCTGAGTACCTCCTCCGATGCTCGTTACGCAATGTTTGATTTATCTGTTGCAATAAATTTTTGAGCTTCAATAGTTTTCTCTTATTTTAGACCATCAAGGGCGAGATTCAAGTGAAACACAATTCGAACGTTTTCCGCGTCGAACAGGGGAAACTTCGAAATAAGTCAATGTTTCTTATTCAACTGAAACAAAACTATAGTGTTTTGATCACGTGACATCGCTATAAGTTTGTTCATTGGAAGCATGTTGGGGACTGAACTGAGAACTGGGGACTGAAAAACGTTCCATTCGAACTCGATCGCGCGCTTTTCACTTGAATCTCGCCCCTAGTCTATCTATGAATAAAAAGCTTGATTTAAAGACTTTTTTTTTATCTCAATTGTACATAATTCTTTTTAGTCTGAAAATTATTTTTTCTTGACTTTACTGTGCTGAGGCGTGGACAATGATGTAAGAGCGCTGCATGTAACAGCTCACTCTGTAAAGAACGCGGTGAATTTAAATTTTAATTATTCTACGTAAGAAGGAGTCACCTAAGAAGGTACAAAATTTTACGTAAAAATGTGTACTGTGGGAGTCTCTCTCTTGTAGAAGCCTCGTGGCTGCAGACCCTGGTTTTGATCCTTTAAATCGTAATTCTGCAGGGCCTGCTTGTGCACGCCGTTGAGTCATTCAAAGAGGCCTACGGGTGCTCACTTATTGGTTCCAGCACTTAGATACGTCATCTAATGGTCGAATCTAACCAATGAGGAAACGTCCGTAGGCCTCTTTTGGAGTGACCAAAGCAGGCACGGTAAAATCACGATGGCTCGGTTAAATCCAACTCCGATTCGCGTTTGGATCAATGCGAAAGCATTTGAATTAAGGTAACAATTTACTTATCTTCCTAAGAAACTTATGATGATTGTTGAGTAAAATATTTGTATTTGCTAGTAAACTAAAGATTATACTATTGTAAGAGCTGTGAACAGACAGTTTTGAATAAAGCTCTTTTTTCGTTGAGTCAAAGTTCATTCTGTCTGCAAGTGCGCATGTTATAAAATGTTTCGGGTGGTAAAAAAATCCACACCAAATCAAAACTAAGCAGAAGGCGAGAAGAAATGTCACTACACTTCAGATCAATGGCGGCTCGTGGGTTATTTAAATGGAGTTTCACAAAACAAATTTCGAAAATTTAGTGCGTAAATACGGCGCAACTTACAAGTTGAAATATATTTGTAATTTCAGCAGTTAATGGAAAACAATGAATGCAACTTAAAAAGAAGTAATCTCTAGTCTTAGGTTTTGTCATATGGCTAAGTTTTAGCAAGGGTGTTGGCTTGAGTAATTTTACTTCAATTTTTTTTCCAATGTTGAAAATGAAATTGCTTTTGCTCTGAAACACTTTTCTCACTGCCATTTTAATTATTTACACAAGTTTCTAGAAATATTGTACTGAAAAATGATAAAAAAAATGAAAATGATAAGAAAATGGATTAACTAACCGAATATAACTCACCAAGAGAGAATTTGGAAGAGATAACCGCAAAAGAATGGTTCGTTCGCACACTGAAAATATACGTACGAAATGATATCAGCAACGCCTTAACACTACCGCATCTCTATCTGCTTCTGGTCTCAGAAAGTGGTTCAGAAAGGCATTTCTTCGATCGTACGTGTGATCGTGAAAAGACCTGATATTTTTGCTGCACTAACCTACAGTACAATACGTTAGCTATGATAAGCATATTTAATAATCGTGTGTGTGGGGGGGGGGGAGGAGGAGAAAAACTCACGTTTTAAATTCACAAAAATCTAGACGTGTAACTAATATTTTTTTCTTTACTTTAATTTGTTTATAAGCTCATTTTTTATTTTTTCCTTTGGGGGTTCATGTGCTCATGTGCTCGAATAGAGAAGTCGACATTGCTTCAGCAACACAAATTTGGTCTCGGTGACATTAATATACACCCCCCTCAAAAAAGTATTCGAGTATAAACGAAATTTCCTATAGCTTAGCTTTGCGAATCATTAATTAATTTTAGAAGAGCACAACTTGGTAGAAATAAATATAAAGAATTAAAATTATGCATAATTCATTTTTAATGATTGATAAATTTAATATACGAATCAAACGTAGGAAGTTTGACATTTACTCGGTTACTCTCTTGAGAGGGTGTACACATCAAAATTTGTCTTGAATATATCAACTCCTATTCATAACTTGTGTGTATTACCTGTTAAATATACCTTTAGAATAAATTTATTACTTGGATTCAGTGTAATAATGTTTAAAATCTCCAGTATTGATTTTGACTGACTCTGTACACTGTAAGTCTGAAAGAAAGGAATTTTACTGAAATTAAGTTTTTCGATGAGGAAATTTTCTTTCGCGAATTTATAAATCTCTGTTTATGAATGTGCACAGATGTTTTACGAGGGGCATGTCAGAAATATTACTAATCCCAACTAAGTAGTCTGAAAAAAAGTTGCTCTCAAATATTTTACTAAAATTAAAAATCGATACATCGATTACGAAAATAAATTCTTAAACAGCGCATTGGTACATGATTTCTTATAGGAGGTATTTTTTTTTAAAAAAAGGAGGTTAAATTGATTCATATTTCTCCATTTGATTCAAAAATTCTCACGTAATAGGGTTAATGAATCAAAACATAAATTCTAAAAGATTTGTATGTAAGTTAATAAATGTTTCTTAAAACATTTTTTAAAACGTTTTATTTCAATGCGTGCAATAAGGTTATTTTAAAATGAAGGGGAAAAAAACCGCTCAAGTTGATATTAACGTAGGGTTACTTATCATTTCGTTAGTTCTAAAGCGGCTACAGAAAATTTATAAATATAACAAACACTTTTAATTTAATATGCACAAAATATTCATTGACAAGGTATATTGTGTTTTAATGCTTTTTATCATAACTAAATCTATTTTAAAATTCATAACCTAGTCCTGCCTTTAATAAGTGAAAGAATTAAAAGGTCATGGCTAGACATAAAAACAATTCTTGTTGAATGGTCAATTTAAATACTTAAATCTTCCATGGTACAGCAAAAGGAAAATTGTTTATTTATTTTCATCTCGTGGTGAAAATGCCGAGCTATACCATCTCGAGTATATATTTATTACTACGAATTTATTTTCCTATATGGAATGTCATATTTTATTGTAAAGTTTGTCAATCTCAAGGTTTTTTCTATAACGTCACATTTTTGACCGCCATAAAGGAAAATACGATTAGTTTAGCTGGTACACGTGGTTGTTTCACCCGGGTAGTTTTTGAACGGAGAAATATTATAAATTCCAAGTTCATGTGATTTCCCTTTACCCAGGACCGTTATCGTTCAAGTAATCCTACGTCAAAACTTAAACATTGGTGCAACAGCCTACTTGCAAACCCCTTGCCCCATTTGCGCTACACAACTACGCCTTCGTGGCCTTCGGCTCTGGGGTGCGAAAGCATATGCCTTGGTCCGGTGGTCAGCCTGTCGCTAACCCCCCCCCCCCCAGTGTTGACCACCCAGGGAAGTTTGGTCCTCATTTTATCGACCCACTCCAGGGATAAAAGGCTGAGTGAACCTTGCCCAGTCCGTTAACCCTTTGAGGTGCAACCCTTTCCCAATGCTGAAAAAGGGGCAGCCGTTGCCATCCATCGACTTAACTACCAGCAAGATGGCAGACGATCGAAACGTTCATCGCGTGCCACAGATTTAGAGACTCTTTTTTGGCGACAGCTGGCTGTGCCCGGCCGGTTTGGTACTATTCGGCACGGCCGATTAGGCGCGAAACTCATTTTTACTTTATTAAATGTTCAAAAATAAAGATTGTCTTTAAAGTTTTTTTTAAAACTATTTTAATTCCGTATAATACAATATAATCAGTGCTGACCCCTTTGCGAGATCCCCCCTCCAAAAAAAAAATCAGTGGGTCCGGCCATCGCTTCAGGGGGCCCTTTCGTAAATATGCTAACGCTGGCCCCTTTGCGAGACCCAAAAAAATGTCAGTGAGGCCGGCCATCGCTTTAGGGGGGCCCTCTTGTAAATATGCTAACGCTGGCCCTTTGCGAGACCCAAAAAAACATCAGTGGGTCCGGCCAACGCTTCAGAGGGTCCCCTCGAAAATATTCTAACGCTGGCCACTTTGCGAGACCCCCCAAAAACATCAGTGGATCCGGCCATCGCCTCAAGGAGCCCCCTCGAAAATATGCTAACACTGACCCTTTTGCGAGACCTAAAAAATATCAGTGAGTCCGGCCATCGCTTCAGAGGGACCCCTCGAAAATATTCTAACGCTGCCCTCTTTGCGAGACCAAAAAAATATCAGTGGGTCCGGCCATCGCTTCAGGGTGCCCTCTTGTAAATATGCTAACGCTGGCCTTTTGCGAGACCCAAAAATACATCAGTGGGTCCGGCCAACGCTTCAGAGGGCCCCCTCGAAAATATGCTAACTCTGGCCCTTTGCGAGACGGAAAAACATCAGTGGGTCCGGCCATCGCCTCAAGGGGCCTCCTCGAAAATATACTATTCTGGCCCCTTTGCGAGAGAAGTTGAAGCACTTTAAATTATTCAAATTTCTACTCATCACAATTGTTTTATTCATGCATGAGAAACATAGATTTCCACCGAGAAGGCCGTGTCAAAATCAGTTTCGCACCGAAACGGGTTTCGCGCCGAATAGTCCCATCCCGGTGCCCGGCACACCCAGCTGTCGTCAAAAAAGGGTCTCTAGCCCTCCAAGCGGCTGAGACGTAAAATCCCGTTATCTGTAAACGTTGTTCAAAGCGGCTGAGACATAATTTTCTGCTCCTTTTTTTCTGCTTCGAAAGCGGCTGTGACATAAAATCCCGTTACTGCTTACCCCCACTCGCCAAAACACCTGCGACACTTAGATTGATGGGTTGCAAAGGAGGGAAGAGAGCACAATGGCCAAGACACGCCTACGATACTTTAATTGCAGCTTTCAACCCCCCAGAAAATTATTTACAGATGTGGTGAGTGATCATACCTTTTCTAACTAAAGAAGAGAGAGGCCGAATGATTTCTGTATTTTTTCAGACAAGTAATCGTTTGAACCGGAGTCCCTTCTAAGCATGGTCGGGCACGGGAAATAAGTTTGAATATTTCGTAGTTTTCAAAGATCTCCAGGATACTTTTTCATTTATAATAATTTTAAATGTTTAATGAAAATAAGAAATTTTGAGTAAATATTTTACTTCTATCAAATTTTACCTGAAAAGGAAAAGCTGTTTCCTCGAATACAACAAAGCAGTTGGCATATAAAAAAAAAAACATATTTTATTAGAAGAGACCGATTTAACATATATGGAGTTTTGGGCACACATGCTTACGGATGAAGAGGGGCTTTAAAGAAATGTATTGCATATTATTATTTAAATTAATACAAATTTACATGTCATAAACCACTCCTGTATAAATATTAACTCTGTAATTATCCTATTATATAGTTACGCTGATCCGTGATTCACTCTCTAACAAATCCGGTACCGCCACTTCCAAACAGAACTTTTACCGTCATTAATCCAATCAGATTAAAAAGTTACTGTGTAAAACTTTAATGAAATTCATACAGTTCGTGCGATCGGCTTGAAAAATTTCATAATTATGTAAAAAATATATATATAAACGATCTGCACTGTTTTAAAAATCTGAAAATCCACCTTCTCTCTCATTTTTAAGCGATTTTCAGCTTTATTTTATTGCGCATTTAATCGCGTTGTTTCCAGTAAAATCAAAATCAAACGTCAATAACAGAGCTTGATCCGTGATTAAGTCCGTGATTAAATTACAAGACAGTCGAAACACGTACTCAACTTCCCTCACTATTTTTAGGAGAGTCCAATGTCACTTAGGTTAAATGTTTATCTTGCATTTCATTGTTTACATCAATAATACTATAAGGACGTTTTGGCAACCAACTATGTTTCAAGAATATTATTTTTCACATTCCAATTTTAATGAACTAACGCATTATGTAGTAGCTGTCTGGTGTTATAAAATAAAGTAGAGACAACTTCTACATAATGCGTTAGTTCATTAAAATTGGAATGATAAAAATAATATTCTTGAAACATTAGAAGCCAAAAAGTCCTTATAGTATTTTTCATGTAAACAATGAAATGTAAGGTAAATATTTAATCAAAGTGACATTGGGCCCTCCTAAAAATAGTGAGGAAAGTTGAGTATGTGTCCAGACTGTATTGCTGTAAACTAGACCTCAGTTATTGATGTTTGAGTTTGATTTTACTGGAAAATTAGCACGATTAAATGCGCGATCAAATTTATCAGTAAAGCTCTATTCCGTCCTAAAGATTAAAACAAAATTAAAATAACTAGTTGAAAAGAACAGTTGTCTAAGATAAAATAAAATTAAATCCCAGTTGGATTCAGTGATGATGATTCCCCTTCTATGATCTGTGGGCCTCCCACCATGGCCCAGTACACAAGGGGCTGAAAATGGTAGATGGCTGAAGAGTAAAAGTCTAGAGTTCTGGGCTACCGCGCGGCTGTCGATCTAACGGTCTGGGGTTTCGGGCGGTTTCGCTGGATGTCTATCCTGAATACTCGGAAGAACACCTGAAAAAGTCCTCCGACCAAGGCATTCCGACTTGGCAGATACCTTGAGTGCAGGCTTGCAATAAATGCACTACACTATACTCTCTATGATCTGTGAGGTTTCCCTGCTCACCTAGGTCTTTGAATAATCTGCCGGTTTAGCGGAGTGTTCAAAGATCCACGCTAAGAAATTACACATGTAAGAGAAGAGGAATCTTCTCAAAATCGCCTTTTCAGTAATGAATGATGAGAGCAACCATCCTAAACCTGGTTTCAGACGATAAGTATTATTTAATCAAAATTTTTAATTTAAAAAGATCCATTTTTCTTACAAAATTTCTCGCATATTGCCTCCTGCCGTTGAAACTTTTCAGGATCCTCCACTGTCTTAGTTTTACCCTAACTACAACATCTTTCCAGAAAAATTAACTTCCCACAATGAACTGCAAAATTTTTGTTTGTTGTTTTTGTGTTATGTGTGTGTGTGTCAGTTCATTTATGTAAATATGTATACATGGTAGAAAAACTTTTCAACCTGTAAAGAATTAAAGAAATTGTTACGTAAAGAAATACACAGAAATAGAGCAATTTATATAAAGCCAAAAATTTTATCTTAGATTTCGAAGCATTTAAATTTATACCGGCTCACGTGGAAATCGTCAGTTTGTCATCGATTTATTATTTTATTAATGCTGCTTTTAATTGAACAATACGAATTTTAATTTCTATTTTATTCTATATTAGCTGATGTACCCGCTCATCACACGGGAATAGAGATTACTTTAACAATTGGTTAAACTAAGCTGCCAAATAGGCGAAAAAGTAAATAAGTAAAATTTCCAATTACCTAAATGAAAAAAGAAAGATTAATTTTAGTGTAATTGTTTGAAATATGAAGTTCAAATCAAAGAGATGTTGCAAATCAAAGCCATGATATATAAACACATGGAGAGAGAGAGGTGGGGATTTTCATTTGATTATTTTGAGAAATCGCAAAATTATTAAATGTTTAATTTGAATTTCGAGTAATTTATTTTTACATATACATAACATGTTATAACTAGCTGCGTATCAGTTCTTCACGACGAAGAAAGTAATGATTTTTTTTTTACACATGCATTTTAAATTATTCCAGCTATACGGAAACTGAAAAAAATGCAGAAAACTTTTACTCGAACCTAGCGTTATGGATATTAAAATATGCTGTCATAGCTTGCTCAATTGTCACACGATGACCCAAAAGCTATATTGGCAGTGTTAACGATCGGGTGACAACCCTTTCTTCTTTCAATACACATAAATTAAAAAAAGTTTGAGTTAATTAAGTAATTTAATTTTTCCTATTCATCCTAAAATAAATTTTTAAGGAGTTGTAATAACCTGGTGTGCAGAAAGTGAAAGGATTCGTTTTCACATCTCGGCTGATCAAAAACCGCTATATGTACATGGCGCAAACGTGAACGATCAATCTGTGGGTCCGCAGCTCCTCTAGCTGTATATAGGCTGGTATACGAATGAGAGTTGCGGATCCGGAAATAACATCCTTTTGGGTGATGCCCTACACTAAAAAAAATTTTGTGGATTACTAAGAAATCTCTTTGTAAAAGATGCTATAACTTTTCTTAGTATTGCTGCTAAATAAAATCATGTAAACAACTGGCAAACATGGCTTTAGTAGTAATACTAAGAAAAGTTATGGCATCATACTAAAGAAATCTGGAGTGCCTCCACTCGACTTTCCGAAGACTTACGATTAGATCATTACCAAGCATTTAAATAAATTTTAATCGATGAATAATTCAAACATATATACCAAATTGAAACTCAATTGAGTGCACCATTTAAACGCTAGCACACTTTCAAGACTTTCTCCCCATACACTATAATGTCAAAGAAATCTTTGTCGTAGCCCTGTAGAAAAACTATAAGTCCTATATACACCAAAATCAGTACCGGTCTTGCGACGGTGGTTTATAACATGTATGTCCAATTTGAGCTCAATCGAATGATCCGTTTAGGAACTATCGTGTTCACTCACATACACACACACACACACACACATACACACACACATACATACATTCATCTCGTAAAAACAGCATAAATGAATTCAGAAGACCTCAAAACGTGTAAATACATCAAAGTCTCGAAGTCGAATTTTTTCATGATTACAATACTTTCCTTACATTGTGCATGTTCGGAAAGTAACAAGTAATGGAATCATTGTTTCCTAGAGATTTCTTGGTAATCAGCTGATTTTTTTTTTTTAAGAGTGATAAATTGTAAAGGAAAAAAGATTCTCCACGCTCTAGACGATCCCCAAGTCTGGCATAATAGCTATAAATCAGTCCCGTACTGCTAAGCTGTCAGTATTCGGCTATTAAAAAAAAAAAAAAAAAATCAAATTATTAAGCAGAAAAGCGTAATTTAAAATGCAGACCTTTTCTAAGAAGGAAATCGTTCCAAGTGAGTTAAAAGGTTAACTCTAACAAATTATACGTCATAATCTATATAGGTTTGCAAATTTTTGCGATTTTAAATCGTTTGAAATAGCTTCTCGAAATTATTAAACTTCTACTTCTTTTAAGAATATTAAAACGAATAAATTGTTTTCGCCTAAATAAAGCATTGATATAAGGATTAATATATATTAAGCATTTCAGTGGTCCAATTCCGAAGGATTTTTTTTTTTTTTTTTTTGATTACATGTGGGAATGGCGCCAGTTGTACGTCATACATTTAAAATTGACAAAAATTTGTACTCATGTTTTTTTAACCATTACCGTTGACAAATTAACAGCGCTTCGCTTTTGATTTCTCCCTCTAACTGCATAAAGATGCGCAAAATGATAGAGAGAAGACGTAGGCGACCTTAAAATTTTGAAAATCCACCCGTTTCCCCAAAAATACTAAAATTCAGAGCCAAATGCGATAATAAGCCAAATATTATCTCATTCCAAATATTATCGCTTATTATCGCATGGGAAAATCGGGACTTTGTAAAGGGCCCCCAATTTCAAATGTTCTGAAATAGACTTCTTTTATATCAAATTTTTTTGAAAAAAAAAAAATTCACGGATGGGGCCCCCAAAATTCATCAATGTCCGGGGCCCCTGTTGGTCATAATCAGGCCCTGCTTACATTTAGCAATTTAAGTCGCTAAAATTATTAAATATAGATAATTTAAATTTAATTAAATTCATTTAATTCAATTTAAGTCAATGCGCCAGTGGGTCCTAATCTTGCGCGCAAAACTTTGTATAAGCGCTGACAGGGGCGTAGCCAGAAATTTTTCATGGGGGGGTTACGACTACTGCAACTCACATATATGCATACATGTGTGTGATAAGGGAGTGAAGAATATACATTTTGTATAGCAAAAAATTCCTCATGGGGGGTTATGACCCCCTAACCCCCCCCCCTTGGCTACGCCCCTGAGCGCTGAGCATTCAAATACAATATATTCACATAAAAACGATCCAAAAGAATTACTTTCAATAAACTTCTGCCGCAAGAATTTATGAAACTTCGAATTTCAGTCAAAATGGAAAATTTTCAGATTTTGGTCTTATAAATCTAAAAGCGCATTCAACTTGCGTCAACTATACATGCATTTTTTTATAAGTGCTAGTACATGTCTTTCAAAGGACTCCTCTTTTGCCTTAGCAACTTGAAGGCGCAAGCTATGGTTAAGCCTTAAAAATGACAAAAAAAAAAAAAATAAATAAATAAAATATCTGTTTTTGTGACCTTCAGTGACTTTGCGTCGATAACCTGCCACAGATTTCTCATATATTTCATGAAGTTCTATCGTCTAACATTATAGATGTGAAATAAATATCATGGCAAGTTGTTCCCGCAAAGAGTTTTTGACCACAGCATTTTCTATGTCTGAGAAAAATGCCCACTTTTGTGTGCTGCACGGACTTTTTTACAGGCCCTTAGCCAAAGGGGTGCCAGGTGGGGCTGAGCCCCATCCCCCTTAGAAAATTTCACATAAAAAAAGTTTAATGCAGATTCTTTGAAAAATTTTTGTATATAAGGTAAAGTTATCAAAGTTTTATATCAAAGTTTTATATATACAAAGTTTTTCTTTGTAATACTCTGTCATTTTTGTTTTGTGTTCTTATCTTCCAAATATGATCTTGACAACTTTAAATCCATTCTGTTTAAGCCAAGGAACTTTTACTTCTTGGAAGCCGTTTGGACTTTTCAGAATTTATTTAATTATAAACTTATGCTATTATTTAATGAAGAGAAATATAGATAAAAATGTTATCATTCAAAAAAATATAGGATGCCACCCCACTTAAGTTAGGGTGCCCTCCCCCTGAAAAAAAGAGGGTTCCCCCCCCCTGAATAGAAAATCTGGCTACGGGTCTGCTTTTTTAGTGGGCCATAAAAAATGAACAACTCACTTTGAGACAAAATATTCTGGATTTACTACATTAATAAGATAAATAACAACTGGGAATGTTTTGGTAAAAATCTCAGATGGCATGAATCCTAAGTGTGTTACTTTCTCAGATTCGTGCTCTTAATTTTTCTTGGAATTTTTTCGCATATGCAGAACATAAATAAAGGTCTTTAAAAACGTTTATTATCTAACAAAGATTAATATAGATATTTCATTTAACAAATTTACTAAACAAGTCCTTTAAATGAAACATCGAAGAATTTTTAATTTTTATTTTTCTCGTACGCTTGAGATAATTTAAATGAAAGCTTTATTACCCTACACTCAAGTACATTATACTCTCTCTCTCTCTTTTTTTTAACTGTCATATTTTTTTTGCATTACAACTTCAAAAATGATCGAGTGAAAGCCAAATTTCCTATTTCTCTTTCCTAACTAACTATATAAACTTATGAAAAAATGCACAGTTCGAAAAAAATATAAGAAATAATAATAATTATATGGAACACTTTGCACATTTTATGAAGGACAGCGTCTTATATAAGGTTCAGGTAAATGAGATATATCTGACATTGGACACTTTATTGAAAATATGTACACGGGGTCTTATCGCATGAGCAAATCGGGGCTGTGTCCAGGGCCTCATCTTGAAAGGGGCCCATTAGATATATTATTTTTCGTTCATTATCAAAGCTTTATAAAGAAATTTTTCAGATAAAGAAGTATAGTAAAAAGATAATCACTAATTTTACTATTTTTAGAGCACAAGCGCCACTCTCACTACCTGCTCATTATGAGAGGGGACAAGAAACAAAATCTCTTTTTCCAATCTTCATCAGACAAAAATCTGGCTCTGGGTGAGTGTACATGTAAGCCACCGAGAAAATAACTTCTACAACGTTGCGTAGATTCCCGAGTATTTAGGGGAATAAGAGGTGAGGGAGACCAGTTGGTCAGATTCACCGGACATGTGCTCTTACAATACAAAGTAATTTATCAGGCGGTAGGTAGGCTGTCACGTCGGCAGTTTGTTAATTACCTTGTTCCCCACGCCTTCCATGCGGAAATGGGGGGAAGCAGGTTTTTCTTGTGCATTTTCGAGAGATACAGATCCCATACACAGGAACTTTTTTGAAGGTATCACTAGGCAAACTCCAGGCCGCTCGGAGGGCTAGATCTGTGGCATGCGATGAATGTTTCGATCGTCCGCCATCTTGCTGGTAGTTAAGTGGAGCGATGGCAACGGCTGCCCTTTTTCCAGCATTGGGAAATCTATCCAGCTGTTCTCGCGAATGATTACAAAAATTTGCTCTGTTTATACAGAAAAAGTTGGGATTCAAGAAAATGTTTTTGAGGAGCAATAGGAAAGTAGGGATTCAGAAGATGGTTTTATAAGGGCCAATCGGAAAGCATTAATTTATGGTAACTAAGAACAGAGGGATTTCCAATATACAGTAAGGGGGGGGTTGGGCAGTGATTTCAACATTAATCAGGCAAATTATGTTTTGGTGGATCTTGAAATTTTTACGAAAATCTAATTCACTGAGGGAACGTAGTTTGCAAATGAGTTTAGCTGAGCTGAAGTTGAAAGCGTGTTTGGCATCCCAACAATGTTTAATAATTGTAGACTTTGTGATTTCATGTTTTTTATCATGAGCTGCATGCGCCTCAATTCTAAATTTAAGAGCGCGAGCTTTCTGTAAGTTCGGTGCGTTGTGGTTCGGTGCGCTAATATATCTGGTGCATTCTGATTTTTTTTTTTAATAATAGTTTTCTATATATCCTTCTCTAAATATGAAACTCTTAGTATAAACATCCTGCATATCGCTAATAGCCTAAACATACCTAAGAAAATCTATATATCCTGATTCTAAGAAAAATACACAATTTTCTCACTTCACTCTGTAGATCACACATGGAAACGTAGATCAAAATCTTTCTCTTTCAGCACCTTAATCGATATCCGTTTGCATGATTTATCAAATTTTTATGTGCATTATTGGAATGCAGAATGATGTCTTGAGCTGATAACAGGTAACAAATGATTAAAGATTATACTCTTTTACACATTTCTTGCATACAAAGATATACAGATTGATAGAACTGTTCTTTATTGCAATGTTTTTGTCAGTAACAAAGTACAGAACAAAGGAGAAGAAAAATTTTCGTTATCTCCTTAATACTTTTTCCGATACTCTGACATCAAAACATCTTTATCAGAATCTAAACTGCTTTTTAAACACTGTAATTAGTGTGAGTTACGTGGTAGTTTATTTTCATTTAAAACTTTCTAATGAGTTACCACAAATTGGAGTTTTTAGAATGACTGCGTTTAGAGCGGGGTTACTAAATGTTTCCGGGGGGAAAAAAGGGCTATGGCGTCACTTAAAATTTCGTTTTTCTAAAAACAGGTTTTTAAATTAATTCTTCAAATTATGAGAGCGTATATTCTGCTAACTAAACATTTTATATAAAGAGAAACGCCGTATGTTAAATAATTTGTCGAAATTCTAATTAAGAGTATAATTTTTCTGTTATCTGTGTAGCGATGGCTCTTTTTTTAGCTTCTGAGTACGACGCTTTCGCGGAAATTTTTTATAAAGTTTTGACAGAAAATCCGAAATTGACCGTTCCTAAATATATATTTAATTTGCGTGATGTCTCAACTTAAGCATTCATTTATGCATGTAATTCTGCACGCAATTAGTGTATGCAGTCCATTTTGACCGATACTGAGTACATTTTTTCTAGTTCTGTAGTGACGTCTGTACAAACGTCGCACATATTTAAGTACGTGTGTATCTCACACAAAAAAAGAATTGCCGTAAAATGTTGAAATTTTTATTTTGGGATTGTTGTAACATGTAGTTATGCATTTATCTCTTTGATTGCTCTCGACTATCTAGTTATTTACTAGGTCACCAAAGTATCAATTAATACAGGGTCTATAAACGTCTTCAGTTCATTAAACGTTTATTGTTAATCATTGGATAACACTTATAATCTCGCTAACAGTCTCCAATATTGGCAAGTATATAGGGGACTAAGAATTTGGTGCAACTTTTAAGTTTAGTATTATTTTTTTAAGTACTTAAAACTAAGAATCTTTGGAAAAACTCGCAACATTCAACAATTGCATTTTTTTTAAGCACGCGACTATCACACTTGCATTGTAGCCTAGTATGTTTTAACAACACATTTGTAAACTTGATAAAATGCTTTATATATCTTCATCTCAGATAGTCTGTGAGACTTTTTTACTTTTAAGAATGCGGTTCCTACCCGCATTTCGTATTCATAGCTACAACATAAACGTTTACAGTTCTTGTTCAACTTTAAGGATTTTCTTTCAAGCACGTCTTTTCTCGAATTTATATTGACAGCTTTCCACGTAAAAATCACGCAGCTTATAGAAACATCACCTGCGCCACTGACGTCTGATCAAAAAGGGATTTTCTTGAAGACACAGTCTTGCCCATTTCCAATTTGATACTTGACAGAAAAAAGCTTGGAGTAAAGTGGACTGAATCGGAATTCTTTGCAGTATAAGATATTATTCAAAGATTTTCATGCAAAAGTATTTGCTGAGATTTAAAAGGACCATTTTTGTATTTTAATTCACAAAGCAATATTTTTATGCAATGCTTCATGAATTTAGGAGTTTTGTACATCTCTTATTCAGAGTGCTGAAAAGTGTACCGTTAGGAAAAAAGATACTAAACAAACTGGAAAACTGATAATTTTTAAAGATTTAAAAAAACGAATTCATTTGATAAAACGTATTTTAGTAATGTCTATGGACTCTAGCATAGTTGCATACAGTTGCACAGATATATTTTTCTTTTAAAGAAATAAAGTTCGAATAGAAAAAAAGTTGTCCTCATTTTATCTGCAACAATACATATATAAATATATAAAAAGAGTACAAAAAAAGTGAAACACAAATAATAACTATTACAATATTCACGATTTATTTTTTGCAGCACATTTAAAAAAATGTATACATATTAAATGAGGCAGTAATACAAAATAAATAAAGAAATACTGAAAGACAAATTGAAATAATATTAAAAGTTCTAAATTTTATAAAACCAAGTAAAAGAAAATAGTAATTATTAAAATTTTCATATAAATTTTAATGAACAAAATTTTAATACCCCTTTTAAAGTGGTATTGAAATAAAATATACATTGCCTGTTCTAACTTTGAAAATAATTAATTAGTTTTTGAAAAAAAAGAACAACTCGACAGAATTATGTAAAGTTATAATTACTTGTAACCTAATTCGTATTCTATGGTAAATACATTTTACTATACGAAACCGACATAGGAAGTTTTATTTTTAGTGGAATACTTTTAAAAGATTATTTTGTTTATGTTGTTTCAATTTTGTAGACTATTTTACATTAAATACATTTTCCACATACAAAAATATAAAACATTAAAAATAAGCATACAGCATTTCTTCGGCTAGACACCAATTTAGTTTATTTTTTTTTAACAATACTTTCATAAACTTACTGAAAAGTGTATTTACCCAGTGGAAAGTAGTTTCTTCTCCATCTATTATTCATAATTACACACTAAACATTCACAATTCTTGTTAAGCTTCATGGGTTTTTATAGAAGCATATCACTCTTCGAATTTGCGTTGACAGCTTTCCAAATAAAAGTCACCGTGCTCATAGAAACATCACCAGCGCCGCAGAAGTGTGATCAAAAGACGTTTTCTTAAAAATCCGTCTGTCCATTTCCAATCTGACTAGAAAATTTCTAGTAAACCTTCGAATAAAATAGAGATAAGCAGATCTCTGTACACTGTCACATATTAAACATATTACATGGAGAAATATTTGTCTGTTTTTAAAGGATTGTTTCTATTCTAATATTTAACGCATTGTTTCTATTGTAATATTTAACGCATTGCTTTTATTGTAATATTTAATGCATTGCTTCTAAATTTCAGCTGTTAGAAGAAATCTGGAAAACCGCACCATTTGAAGGGAAAAGGATTTTTGCAAAATAAAAAGTTTTAATAAGGCGATTATTTAGTCCTGCAGTTTCTTACCCATTGCATAAATACTTGAACAAAAATTAAAAGAGTTTTGTTGTTGTTTGAAAAGGACTTATGAGTAGCATTTTTCTGCTGTGTGGTTACGGCGGTACCGGGGTAATTCCGCCAGATGCATTTTCTGTATTATACGTGACGTCATGAAATTGTCACACTTTTCATTTGCTGTCACTTTAAATGTTACAAAAATGCCATGTCAAGGGGCATATAAACAGGTAAATGCAAGAGTCTCTGAATAATAATTTAATTTTACATAAATTTTGTTTATAAAATAAAAAGATATTAAGTACTCGTGAGTTTGTAGGAAACTAATTCATTAATATAATTAAGCAATTCTTATTTAGTTTTCTTTATTTATTCTTTAAATACAGTGATAATGCCACCTAAAATAATGAAGAAAGACAGTTATCACGATTTATGCATATCAAAACCCGAACGAAGCACTCAAAGACAGTATACTGCCTTTGGCAATATATATATTTATTACCAAAGTACGGTAAATATATTTACTTAATAAATATATTTATTAACAGCAGTAAATATATTTACTGCTGTTACAGACAAACTACTGTTTTGAAAAGAACCTTGAACATCTATTGAGATAGTTTCTCATGCTACATGATACAGCACTTACCGTGGCTTTCTCGCCAATGTTATATTACTGCTTTAGTAGGTAGCGGCAAAATCCTGTATGATGGCATTTCTCCACTGTGTCCAATGTTTAAGTTATAGTTGTCAGTATGTCGAAAATTAGACCGCCAAGAGAAAAGTGTTAAATGTGATTGTGAAGGTTTTTTTTTTTTCGCATTAAGATTTCTGAAATAAATTTCCTGTTGCAAACTTGATTTCATTAAATAAAAAAACTAATATGTGTTAGCTTTAATGGATTTTTGTAGAAAAGTTGCTGTAACTGCATTTTATACACTGTAACCTTATTAATAAAATATTTCAAATGTTTTTCATGTTGAAAGTGCAAGGAAAAGCAGAAATGCAAACAATTTATCTGGTCAAAAGATTATAAAAGAATAGTGTAAGGAAAACGTATATTTTTCTTCAATAGTTCACAAAAAAAGAAGAAAATATCACATGCATGAAACAACACACAAGAAAATCAAGCAAACTATTTTAACCCTTTCTAAGGCCGTGGTAAGAATAATCACCATGTACGGTCTGTTGACTTACAGAAATCAATTATCAATCGAGAATTTTCTGATTTTTGTTGAGGGATAATGGACAAGTACTTTTTATCAAAAATACAGATTATAAATTACATTTGGCTATTGAACTTTAATTTGGTACGTATTTTTAAAGAAAGCTCGCATGATTATTCTAAAAATGAACGCATGAATCATCTCTTTTAATTATATATTTTTTTCGGTCAATTGCGTATGCAAGTGGCAGTTAGTATTCCGACTTTGATTTGTTAATAATAAATTTATTCTCCTACAAATTTTGTATATATGTCTAGCACTTGTTTCTTTAATTTTGACGTCCAATATTAAAATAGAAGGAATATATGTGAATTAATCCTAAAAAATAGGGCAGAAAATACTCAAGTACTTTCGATTCTCAGAAAATAAACTCGCCCATGAAAGGGTTAATGTACTACGTGCAACAATACGAGAGTAAACAAGAAAATAACCACATGAAATGTTCTCAAATTTTTTACTTCTTTTAATGTTAAACATATTGCATTCATATAACTAACGCAGATACACGTTTCAAGATTGCATTTACTCAGTTGTTGACACTAAACATGATATTTCTCTACTATTTTCAACAATACATTTATACACTTCGGTACTTCATGTAACTCAGCTCTTGCAACGGATGAATTTACAAAGAAAAGCATTTCCTTTCCCATTGCGTATTCATAGCTCCAACCTAAATGCTCACAATTTTTTGCTAAACTTCGAGAATTTTGTTTAAAGCATGTCTTTTCTGGAATTTATATTGACAGTTCTCCACTAAAAAATCTCTGCGCTTATAGAAACATCACCTGCGCCACTGACGTCTGATCAAAAAAGGATTTTCTTGACGATACTTTCTTGCACATGTCCGATTTGATACTTGGTAGAAAATCTTCAAAAAAGTGGACTGAAGCAGATTTTTGTGCACTGAAAGATTCTATTCAAAAAATTTTATATAAAAACTTTCTTGTTTGTGGTGAATATTTAAAGCATTCTTTTCAGATTTTATTATTGAAATATAGATAAATTTTATTGAGTTTTTTAGATTATTCCTCCAAAGGGGAAGAAAAAGAAAAAAAGTTAAAATTTTCTGAGCTAGGCTATATTTATAAATACGTAATTTACGATAATTATGCGAATAACATAAATTTTTAAGCAGTTTTTATGTACTAATATGTGCCTGTAAAAATATGCACCAATTATGAATATTTTTTAAAAAAAATGTCAGTTTAAAAGACTAATTATAAAAAGTTGCTATTCATATGTGAGTACGCAGTTCGCAGGAAAAACAAAGCAAAAGAGGCCTGGAGTTTTAGTTGGCGTTCAGTGAAAAGAAAAGTATTGTTTTAAATGTTTTTTTATTGTAAACAGTAATATTTGGCTTGAGGAAGGGGTGTCATGAACTTCTTAAAAGTGAACACAAATTTGAAAGTACCATGTTGACCTGTTTCTTTTCTCATGATATTTCAAATCGGAATGTCGAAAAAAGAACATAGAATACAATTTTTCAAAAATTTCCATTGAATAATGCAAAATTCATCGAGGGCTGAAAAATGATCTGCCTAGCTTCAAAATTGAAGCTTCTTAGTTTAACTCACAAAATATTGATTTAGTTTTATTTTATTACAAAATATAACTTTTGAGAGTCCCAAGGTACCACCATGACCGAGTGGATAAGCCACTAAATATGGCAGACGGCTGAAGTGTAAAGGTCGTCCGGCCCGGCCGGACTTAAGGTTACTTAAACAGTCATACAACTGTTTCGATCAAAACCTCTTTTATCTTCGTCCGTGGCAATCATTCACAGACTAGAAGCCTGAAATAGGGAACACAAGAACTGGAATAATTCTGAAGCAGATTTCCCTGTTCCAGGCTTCCAGTCTGTCAATGATTTCCACCGACGAAGATCAAGCGTTTATTGATCGAAACAGCTGTATGGCTGTTCTAGTAACCATTATGGTATTATTTTACAAAATATTTTATTGCTGATAAGTAGCATTTTTTGTGTTATTATAAGACATTTTTATTAATTTTTGTATTGGTACATCCTCAAAAAGATCATGATCTCGTTTCCAGTGCTTTAAACCTTTTTGGACCATTGCAGAAACGATTGTTAGGAAGTCTTTTTCAAAGCGATGTAGCAGTTCAAGATTGCGCGTCGTTAAGCCTCTCAACGACCAAGGCCCTCATTTGTTCATATCTGGTTTTCATAGATTGTTGTACAGATGGAAATTCCTTTGATGTCCATAGATGCTATGTTGAAAAATTATCTGTACCGAATTCCTTGCTATGCCTGGGTAGCTCTTGGATTTCCTGAATATTTTTTTCATAACCCTAAATGAAATAATTAAAACTTTCTAAAATAACAGACATAAGAAGTACTTATACAACAATACGTACGTTTCGGAAGAAAAGTTTTCAGCCTTCTTCAGCAGAAGTCCGACAACAGCATCGCAGAAGAGTGGGGACTCCTGTGGAAGGAATACTGTTACCCTAAATTTTTTACCACCTCAGTGTACACTAATAATCAATGTACTAGTCAAAATTAAGAACTGAAATCAACTATATTTTGAAATTACTAGTACTTGCATATTTAATAATCAAATTCAATCCATTAGATTTATACAAAAGCACACAACTTTAAAACCCCACATTTTTGTAATTCTATAAACCTCGACGCCATTTTATAGTCTATTCTTCGTAACAATACATTCATAAACTTGTGAAAGGCATGCTTACACAACGAAAGCAGTTTCTACCCCCATTTCGCATTCATAGCTACATCCTAAACGTTTAAATTCTTGTTAAACCTCATGGATTTTCTCTGAAGCATGTCTTTCCTCGATTTTATATTGACAGCTTTCAAAATAAAATTCGAAGCGCTTACAGAAACATCATCTTTTTCTGTGACATCTGATCAAAAAAGGATTTTATTGAAGATATTTTCAATTTGATGCTAGGTTGAAAAGTGTCGACTGAAGTGGGCTGAAACAGATTTATTTGCGATGGAAGATATCATGCAACCATTTTGTAAGTACTTGTCTGTTATGACTTTTAATGTATTATTTCTAAGAAGATATTCTGTGAAGTATAAAAAAGCTTTTAAGTGTGATTATAAAGACTTATTTTTTAAATTGTACACTTAAGAATCATAATTTTTAAAAAATAGTTCAAGGTTAAGAAATATAGATTTTATTATTATTTTTATTAAGCGCAACGTGCTTGTAAAAATTTATTCGTAAAATAAATTGTACACTTAAATAACAAAATTTTGATTTTCAAAATAGTTCAAGGTTAAGAAATATAGATTGTAAAGTTATTCTGACATGCAATGTGCTTGTAAAAACTTACATATACTATAAATTGTTAACTTAAGTAACATAATTTATATTTTAAAAAAGAGTGCACAGTTTAGAAATATAAATTTTACAGTAGTTCTTATCGTGTGGAAAGTATTTGTAAAACCTTACATAGGGGAAGGTGACCCAAAATGATCCCCTTAAGGGGAAATCTTGCATAAAATAATATGCATATAAATGTTAAGTAAAACTTTGGCCCTTTGTCACAATATTTTACATTATACTTTGCATCATAAACATATTTTAATTTTTAAACCCAAACTCAGTAACGAAAAAAATAGAATTTTGAAAAACAGTCCAAGCATCATTTTAATCTCAGCCCAAGGGCAAAATGATCCTTCATTTGAAAATAACTGTATATTGTTTTTTAACGGCAAAATACAAGATGTAAAAGTAGTTATAACTATACCAAATGAAATAAGTTTTAATACCATATAGTATGCATAATTTATTTTATGAAAATTTTAAAATAAAAAAGTGTCACAAATAATAAAATGGAATATTTCAAAATTATAATTAAAAACTTATGATCTAAAGCAGATATAACGCGGAATAAATTAAATAATGAAATGGGAAGTCACGCATTTTGAGAACGGTTGAACGGCTGCCATGACATCTAGGACAAGGAACAGGAGTTTCTTTAGTCGATGGATCATTTTGCCCGGTAGTATGGCTGCCCGCATTAGGTCATATTACTGATACAGGCCAAAAAACATAGCAAACTAAACAAGTGTAATTCACATCTAAAAACATACTCTATTCACTAAACCAAGTCATAATAAAATCATTCAATATAACTGTTGTTTAAAACATAAAACAATAAAAATCTTTGTAGAAGTTTGGCCATTGAAGTAAACTTTATGGTGTTATTTTACATTTTATTATTTTAAACCAAGTCATATTTCTGTACATTAAAGACTGTATTTCTAAATAAATAGGAAAGTTAGTGCTCACCTTATAAGAAATATGATAAAACCCAGTTTTTTGAAGAATTCTACTCAGACACGTAATACACCGATCGCTTAGATGTCGCCATTGCTTCCTCTTGACTTGTCATAACTAGTTTAAGTGTTACATTGTAGATAGCGCTGCCGTTTTGAAAGAAAACATACGTGGATCATTTTGCCCTGTAGGATCATTTTGCCCTGTAGGATCATTTTTGGCCCCACTTCTCTATATAAGACACATAAATAAAATAATTTTAATTTAAAAAAATAATGCGAGGTTAACCCATTTGTGCCAGATATTTTTGTGACTTTCTTCGATTTTTGCTAATACCGGCAACAGTAGATAAATTTCTGATGTCAACTTCTTGAACAAGAGATGATTTTTTTTAAAAATCATTATGCATGAAAATTGAAATGTCAACATCCTGCTCGGCGATGTTAAAATATTTTGTGGAGTTGAGGTTCAATACTCGGGAATAAAGGCTAGGAAAAATAAATAACGTTTTAGATTGATAGCTAAAATTCCTTCCCAAAAAAGGGACACCAGGGATAAATGGTTTAAAAAATATAGATTTCAGAGTTATTCTTATAACATGAAACCTATTTGTAAAAACTTACATAAATTAATAATTGCTACTTTTCTATGCAAAAATGAAATGAATATCCAAATAAAAATGAATTCAAATATGAATCCGAATAAAACATATTATTTGGATTTAAATTTTGTACATCCACAATGATAAAATCAGTTAATCGTTAAAAAACAAATTAAAATTGTAAATAAGATATTAGAAATGATTTAGAGTAATACAAACAATACTAAACGATTTATTGTTTATCACAGAACATGGTAACACCGTCAGTTTGACGATTTTTTTCCGCCGCTTACTGCCAAATTATGTCATCGAAAATCTATAGTAGGCTGAAATATGCACAACCTCGTTTGACTTTTTATTTTACGAATTTAATAAAGTCTTTTTGTAGAGAAAAATACTTTTTAAGGAAATAATACGTTCTTTAAATTTCCAACAAATATTCAATAAGATGACTAAATTAACTCTAACACAGATTATTAATGAGAAAACGTATGATGTTCTATTAAAAATATAGCAGAAAAAAGAAAGGGTTTTTAATGTTCATGCATAAATATTGAAAGGGACGTAACAGACAATAATTATTTTTAAATAGCCGTTCTTGAAAGTTGTTATTCCTATTTGAATTTGGAACAACAACAAAAAAAATGCAATCAAATAAATAGTACAATCAAAGTATATACAAGAGAAAGTAGAATAAAAAGCATAGTTTTATATAGTATGAAAGAAAGGTATAAAAATATGTAAATAATATAAAATAAAAATATAATATTACGAGAGCACAAATAAAAAGTATTCAAGAAAATAACCACTCATAAAACAATAAGGCAAATAAACTACGTTTAAAGGAATCTTAGTACAAGAACTAACAAGGAAAAATCAAGAAAAAATGAAATCCAAGAAAAAATGACATAAATTAAGAATAAACGACAAGCAATACGTGAAAATAATAACATTTAACAAATAACTTTAAACATCTTACGAATTGGAAAAATCTTAGCAATAACTCGATACAGCTGTCTACGAGTTCAGATGACAAGGGTTAAGTGTGGAGATTACATAAGTTTAGATGACTCTATTGTACATGCAAGTCATCTAATTGTAAACATTTTAATCTGTGTGAATGTATTTTTAGAATATTGAATCCTGTTATAATCATGTTTAAATGTATTTTTAGAATATTGAATCCTGTTATAAACATGTTTAAATCAATTTTTAGAGAATCATGAAATCACATTTGCAATAAATTTATAAGATGAGTGTTATATTGCAGGCAGTGACTTGTAATTCCTTTTTCTATCATGAAATATGTTTTTACATAATAAACAGTTTTTGACAAAATTTGCATAAGAGTAAATTATAGTTTAGAAATTTACTCTTCGAAATAAGTCATGGACCTTGTATACATACACTCAATGAAAAAAATTAAACTTATTCGTTTATTATTAAACATACAGTATAATTATTTTCAGTGAAAGTCTATGTTCACTTCGTTTAATAATACCCAGATTTAATGGTTAATGTTTGGGAACTAATTTAATATAATTGCAGTGTTCAATAACTTCATAGCCAAATAACAGATGAATGAATATTTACTCAGCTATACCAAAACTATTTCTAGTAAATATTGTAGTTAGTATTTAGTGTTTGTAGTACTTATAGTAAATATTGTAGTTATGACGAAGGGGGAAATCTTACAAAAATTTTGCAGTAAACACTTTTCAGTTTGGGTAACTCAAGTTTGCTTTCTCAGTGATTGAAAAATAAAAATTCCCAATGAAAAATAAAAATTCCCTAAGAGAAAATATTTAGTCATCTTACATACGCACACACAAAAAAATGCTCAGAAAGTGACGTTTTTATTGTTGTTGTTGTAAAAAAAGAAATTATTTTAGGATGCATTTTTGACATGTACTTCAAAATAAAGGACAATTTTAAATTGAAAATAAAATTACAAGTTATATTCCAATATTTTTGTCTGGATTAGGAACCAACACTTTTTATAGCTGTCGTCAACAATTTCTTTCAATATTTTTACAATATGACTTACATAGATTTTTGCGATTCTTGCAATTCGGCCTTTAGATGCATTTATTATGAGACAAGTAATCACCATTAGAATATTAGAATAAAAACTAGCCATTTCATGAAAACATTTATACACCATTTCTTAAAATGTTGTAGTTCATGAAGTGTCAAATCTCCGTAATTCAGTAATGCAGACTGAATTTTTTTTCCCGCTAAGTATCTTTTCCGATATTTTGTCAGATCTTTCTTCAGGCATCATAAAATACCCGGTAAATATTATACTGAACTCTCATAAATTGTTCTTTGTGCAGTCACACTATCAGACGCTTAATGTTTATGTCATGTATTTGTCACTATAATACTGTGGGAAAATATCATAATGATCTTTTAAAAATATTACTGCTGGCTCTTTTTAAGTGGTCTTAGGAGGATTGATAAAAAAATTACATTTGAACCTTGCAGTTTTATATTTCATTATTAAAATAAGTTTTATAATTCATAATTAGTCACAGCATATTTTTTTTGTATATAATACCGTATAACACATCAAACTTCCTATTAAACTTTATTACCTTTCACAGATTCTTAAAAAATTTATATATATATATATATACATATATATACATATATATATATATACATATATATACATATATATACATATATATATATATATATATACATATATATACATATACATATATATACATATATATACATATACATATATATATACATATATATATATATACATATATATACATATATATATATATACATATATATATATATATATATATATATATATATATATATATATATATATATATATATATATATATATATATATATATATATATATATATACTTTACACCGGCGACGCGGTATTATCAACGTGCCGGATTAACCATCATCTAGATTATCAACATTGTACCGCACTACAATGTTGACAAACTTAGATATCCAGTGACACAGTATAGCCAGTCCAAGTACCGGGTGTGTGAAATTAAACGACCTCTTTAAAGTTGTCTACAGGAAAAACTATTGCTGAGAAAGTTAAGAAATTGTGCATAGGGCATAATGAAGGTATGGAATTTGTCTGAGCGAATATTAAAATGAATTCAAAAATCGCCATCAAGGGGCGTCTTTAGTGAATTACACACTTACGAATGATGCTTTATTTAGATTTCACCACTTTTTTTTTACATGGGTCACTATAACACATTAACTCATATTCATTCCATAATAGAAACTTTGAATAAAAGCTTTAAAATACAGAAGAATAAACAAAAATGCATTTTTTTTCCGCGTCACGCAGCAGGTGTAATAAAACATAGAAACTTTTGCGACGGTTTTGTGCTTCCATGTGCTCTCAATTCTAATCACGATGTCATTAAGTTTAAATGTCGTCATTAAAAAAACGCCCAATGGTGGCGAACATTTCAACTAATTCTTTATATTCCCTCAAACAAATTCCAATACTTTCATTACGTCCAACACAAAATTTCATAAATTTCTCAAAATAATTGCGTCAGTAGACAAAAAAACAGAGTCTTTTGATTTCAGAAACCCTGTATATAGACTGTTTTAAATTTTTAAGTTTTCAATCAAGTGAGGTAGATCAGAGTTCCTATTTCCTTTTGTTAGAAAAGAGACGAAAGCAAGAATATGATAAGTGCAACTCCTAATGTATATAAGTTTAGACTAGTAAAGAAAGCGACGAATGATTGGAGAAGTACATTTTAGTGACATTCCGAAGTTCTATTGCCAATTGAATGTCGATTTATATTTGACTTCAATTTTTTGTAATAATTATTGTATTGATTCGTTATCATGTTTTTACTCAAACTGTAAACTATAGTTGTAGTCAAGTAAAATAAAGTTGTAACTGTTATTTCGTACATTTCAGTTCTACAATTTTTTAGAAATTTGAGAGAACACGAGAGTCTAATTTTTGAGATAAATATTTAATAATTTGTACCATATTAGATCGTGTTTTCCAGTTAAGCAAAATTTTTGTAAAGAATAGGAATAAATTTTCAACATTTGATATCGCACATTACAATAAAATTATTATTTGATCTAAACTGTTATACGAAGTTCTCATTCACACGCAATTGTTTTAAATCGATAATCAGGCTGCCATGCATTTTCTGTTATGATTTTAAACTTCCGTTAAAAGAAAGTCTAGGTTGGAAATAATGAGAAAAGCATTGCACAATCAACTAATTATATCATATAAAATTTTGAGGTATTACACTGCTAAGGTTAAACCTCTAATAACTAATGTACAAAGAAATTTAAATAACGCACTCCAATAGAAAATATTAATAACTTTCGCATAAAATACATTTTTAAACGTGTTTTTAGAGACTGCTCACCTCTAAGACAAATTTGTAATGCTGAATTCTTAATAGTCTTTATATTCGGTTTTTCGTTAGCTTAATGCGTATACTAGTAATTCTTTGGATATTTTGGTTATAGTATAAATATGAATATTTAATGAAGATGCAGCTGTTTGTCAGAAAAAAAATGTAACGCTGTATTTTTTAATTTCCAGATATTTATGAGAAGCTGTTTTTTCTTTCTATAAGAAAAAATTTTAACGAAAGTGAACGGTTGAATTTTACAAAAAAGTAAAAGTTTTCGTATGCTGACTTTTATTAGTCAAAATTAAATGAAAAATGGGTTTCTTTAAAGAACTCTTTAATTAAGTAATACATTTTAAAATTCTACTGTTGGATATTATAATTTATTAATTGCGAAAGAAAATTTCTTAAATATTAAATGCATGTAACCAGTATAACATCAATATTAAATGCGTTGCCATTTTTGAGTTAAAAATGCTTTATTATAGCCGGTCAAATAAATGAAACACTACACTAAGTCTAAATTAATTTAAGTGAACTCATACTTATGTGTGTCTTCTATATATCCATAGCTACTAACTATTATGGAATATAATTAGCCACTTTTTGTAATTTTTTTTTAATGAAAACGGCTTCGGGTGCTAAGGTAAAATATTGTAGTATATTCTAAGGTAAAAATCCATGTTTAAAAAAATTGGTTAATTGTATTCCGGATCAGTTGGCAGCCATGTATATCGATTCTTATTTTGAATATATGTGGTATGTTTCTCGTTAAATATACATTTTCTATGAAACGCAAAGCATTGAATTTTTATTGATAATTTTCCACACAAAAGAGGCAGCACTCCACAGACATCACCTGCGCCTCTGACAACTATAAAAAATGAGATTATTTGTTTCTTTTTTTTTAAACTTTCGGATATTACATTATCCTTTTATGAAAACTCTTGTAAAAACAAATGTTGATATTTTTTTCTTTAATTTTTAAGAATATAAATAAACACAGTGTTACATTTATTGTTTATTTTTATTTCAATTATTTTAAAGTATTTCTTTAAAGATAATAAATACTATAGAAACTGAAATCTTATTATTTTATTGGTATGACGTGGTGATCAATAATATTCCTTTTTCAATGACCGGGATATTATTTAATGATATTGTTTATTTGGCATGCAATTACTTTCAGCTTTTTTAGTCTGTGCATACCAAAAGTTTAGATTAAATAGCTGACGACAAAAGGGCACTTTCGAAAAGCAATTCAAAACTAACGTCGGTGGTTCATCGAAGGTGGTCAATCGAAATATTCAAATGAATGACTCGAAGAGAGGTAGTCTTGACTAAATCTATTTAATTAAATGTACATAATATTTACATTGAAGTTTTACAAAACGAATGCGCATGTGTGCGCTTATCGAAGTACAATCGAAACTCGTCTGTCGTTCTCTCACATCGACAACTAGTTAGAGAGTGCTTGCTCACGCCCTCTGCTGGAGAGCGAGATTTCGCTACACTCCCCACCTGAACTCTTCAATAGAGTTCACCTACACAAATCTAATTCGAAAGAAAATACAATACAAATGTCTAGTAAGGAATAAACAAACATAACTACTAAATTATATGTCAAACAATCGAACTTAAATTTTGAATTCTCCCCGTACTTAATAATCTAAACATTAAAGGATGCAAATTATTAACACTGAATACTAGATTATGAGAAAAGTTAATGATTATTGTCATAAAAAAGGATATGGTCTTGTCTTTAAAGTTCATCAGTCACTTCAAGTGGGTACAAGAGTTGCACGGGCTTCCTAAATAGTCCCTTTGAAGTTTTTACTAAACAAGCTCGAACATGTCCGTCTCTTCCAGTGAATGATTCCTGAATAATACCCAAGTCCCACAGTAGTTTCGACTTTGATGTTCCGTCTATCAGTACGACTTGTCCAATTTTCATGTCTTTGGAGGATTCAGGAGTTTTAAGATGGTACACAGTTTTTAAATTTAGTAAGTATTGATTCCTCCACTTCTTCCAGACTTGCTTAAGAAGTTGGGTTTGGTACATCTTTCTTCGAGTTAAAGATTCTCTAGACGTATCTTCAAGTTCTACCAAACTTATTGGAAATTCTGTTTCATTTCTTCCAAAGTTTAAGAAATGAGAAGGCGTCAAAGGCGAGGGTTCGTCCAGGGAGTTGTTAACGTACGTCAGCGGTCTCATGTTCACAATCATTTCTATTTCAGTCAGTAAGGTGGATAACTCTTCAAAATTCAACAGTGCACGACCTAATATTTTTCGCAACGGATCCTTCACCGACTTTACTAAACTTTCATAGAATCCTCCCCACCATGGGGATTTTTCCGCAATGAATTTCCAAGTGATGCCTTGGGAAGAAATGTAATCTTTCAACTGATAACTCAACAATATTTTTGAGATGTGTTCTAGTTCTCTACTGGCCTTTTTAAAGGCCTTTGCATTATCCGAATATATAATAGTACAATTTCCTCGTCTGGCCACAAATCTTCTAAAGGCTAACAAAAAGCATTTCGTCGACATTGTTGTAACTAACTCTAAATGTATCGCTCTTGTGACCGCGCAAGTGAAAAGTGCTATATAAGATTTCATAGTTCCCGTACCATTCTTAACATAAATTGGTCCAGCAAAATCAACGCCGCAAACATTAAAAGGAGGCGTTTGGGATATTCTATCTTTGGGTAAGGGAGCTGTTATCTGTCCAGCAGGTTTTGCTGAATACTTCGTGCAAATCAAACATTTACTGATAATCTTCTTTATTAATTATCGTCCCTTAGGAATCCAGAATTTCTTTCTCACTTTCGTCAACGGTAGGGATACTCCGCTATGCATTACCTTTTCGTGTTCCTTTCTTACCAACAACTCCGTGAATCTCGACATTTTAGCAAGGAGGATCGGTTGTTTTTCATCTAGAGAGAAATCTGACTCAGCGAATCGACCTTTGATCCTGAGTATTTTCTTAGAGTCCAAAAATGGTGCTAAAGAGTAAATCGACGAATCAGATCTTATTCCTTGATTATTTTTCAAGTTCGCAATTTCCGAACCAAAAAATTCTCTTTGCGAATCTCGAATCCAAAAGTCTTCGGCTAATTGTATTTCTTCTGCAGAAAGGGTTCCATTTCTCTTGGTCGTATGTCTAACGTTGAATACGAATCTTAGAACATATGAAGTAACTCTAAGTAGTTTGGTCAGGTTACTGAACTTCTTCAGGTCTAATAATTTTTCATTTGGTTCTACGGAACATTTGTTCTGAATAGTGTATTTAAATCTGCTCCTCAATTCTAACTCCTCGTTGTTCATCGGACACTTTTCGTCTCGAGGCCAGCAGTTAGTTGGCTGCCTTAAGAATACTGGCCCAAGCCACCACATATCATTTCCTCTCAGTTTTTCGATAGAAGATCCTCTTGTGATCAAATCAGCAGGGTTCAGTTTTCCTGGACAATGGAACCAGTTCGAGGGTTCGGACAATGAATCTCTTCCACTCTATGCTGCACAAACGGCTTAAATTTTAATGGATTGATTCTAATCCAATGGTATACGATAGAAGAGTCTGTCCAAAAATAGCAAGACTTTACGAACTTTAGTGTTTTCAGAATCTTGCGACATAATCTAGCCGACAAAAGTGCTCCCATGAGCTCTAGTCGAGGCAAGGAAAGAATCTTCAAAGGAGCGACTCGACTCCTGGATGCCACAAAGCTAGTGTGAAAGGTCTTGTCTGAATTTTTAATTCTCAAGTAAGCAACTGTCCCATAGGCTATTTTCGAGGCGTCTGAGAAACAATGTAACTGGACTTCATCGAAATTATTTTGTGTAAGATAACACCGAGGAACGAGAATGGCTTCAAGGCTAAACAGTTCTTCGCACCATTTATTAAACTTTTCTCGAAATTCAAGGGGCAATAGTTCATCCCATTCAAGACCTAATTGCCAAACTTGCTGAATTAGAAATTTGATTCTTATTAAAAATGGGGTAATGAATCCTACAGGATCGAATACACGCCCAGCTACTTGTAGCAGAAAACGTTTCGAATTTATTTGCTTTCGGAGGAACTCCTGCAAGTTATGCGTATCAAAATAAAAGCCATCCTTTTCAGTATCCCACGCGATACCCAAAACTTTAGAAGTTATACCAGTCTGTCCTAAAACGTCTCTAGTTGTTTCTACAGATATGCCATCGTCTTGCCAAAGTTTCAATAAAATTTCCGAATTGGTTTTCCATTTATGTAATTGCATATTTGCCTCTTCAAAAATCCTGATACATTCTTTGCTAGTAGCAAATGCACTGTCGGCGTCACTAGATCCCGCAATAATGTCATCGACATAGCAAGATTCATTTAGTAATGCACAAGTGTCGGGAAATTTGTCGGCAAACTTTCTCAAATGATGTTTAATCGTGGCACCGAGTAAAAACGGGGAACAATTTAGTCCAAATAACACTCGAGTGAATCGATATACGTGCGGGGATTGAGATTCGAAACTAGGTGAATCCGACCAAAAAAATTTTGTGACATCTCTATCCCTTTCGTCGATTTCGATTCTGAGAAAGACTTGTTTGATATCGGTCGTAAAGGCTACTGGGTATTCTCTAAACTTGAGTAAAAGTTCAAACAGATCGGGGTAGAGGTTAGGCCCTATTTCCAAGCAGTCATTCAATGATAAGTTTCCTTTACTATGACTCGACGCATCGAAAACTACTCTGAGTCTGCTTGTTTCTCGATCTTCGCTTATTACAGCTCTGTGGGGCAAATAAAACTCTGGATTTTTAACTTCAGGTTCGGCATTTTCATAAACCGGCTCGATGATGTTTTGGGTGAGGTAATCATCAATGACCCTTTTATATTCTGAAAACAAAGTTCGGTCATTTCGAAACTTCAAATAGAGTCTAGAAAATCTTTCAAGAGCGATTTCACGATTGTTTTGTAACAGATGTCCCTTTTCAGATTCCCAAGGTAATCGTACTTTATATGTTTTATTTTGGTGTACGACAATAGATTCATATTTTTTCAAGCTTCTGTCACTAAGTGGATCAGAAGTTTCAATTTCAGATTCAATTCCGAGGCTTTCCAACTGCCAGAATTTTTTAATATCTTCAGAGATATTGCTTTCTTCAACTATAACTTTCATCGCCAAGGAATCCATGGACTTAGTTTCACCTTTAACCAACAAACACCATCCAAACAAAGTTTCGGTTGCGACTAGTTGTTTATTAATCCGTTTTATTCTTCCCGAAATTAGAGAATAATAATAGTCTGCCCCAATTAGAATTGAGATTTTAGCATTTCCGTTTTCTGTGTAAGTGTCCGACAATTTCAGACTCCTCAAATCTTTGATTTTATTTATTAGATCAACATCTGGAGGAGAAATTTGTGCTGATGAAATTTCTTCGATTTCTAACACCTCGACGTATACGTTTAGATTCGGGTCATTTCTATTTTCTAATTTGACCCGGACAGCATCAAAGGACTTTTCCATAGGTGTTTCACCACCAAAGGAATGGACCGAAAGCAACTCTTTGCGAATGAAAGGAAGTTTTAACTTTCTAGAAACATCTTTCGTTGTGAAACTGCGCATGGAGCCACAGTCGAATAACAATCTTACATTTTCGAAAAGATTATTTTTATTACGTGCAGAGACAGGCGCCGTTTGGAGAAAAATTCTCTTAGTGTTGCTATTTTTCTCAATTTGACAGGACGAGACGGCCGTATCATGCGGGGCGGACGCCTCTGGAAGCGAATTGGCGTCTATGGGATTTTCCTTTTTTGTTTTATTATGAAACCGAGAACAAATGGCTTTCGAATGTTTATATTTATTCCCGCAGAAGAAGCAACCGTCTCTCTGGAGACATTCATTAGCCCGGTGTGATGGAATTAAGCAATTTAGGCATCTGGCTTCTCTTTTCAAAAGCTCTCTTCTAGCTTCAACGCTACCCTCCCCACAGTTCTCTGAGTCATGCTGGTTTTTGCAGAAGATGCATTTCAAACTAATATTGGTTAGCAGTTCGTGAGCGGAAGTCGGAGTCTTCGAAACGCTGTTTCTATATTTCGGTGAATCAGCGCTTCTTCTCGGAACTCACGACCTTGACCCAGTCTATCTGCGCGCATGGGATTTCTACCCGAATAAACAGCAAGTGCTCTTTCGTGGCTAAGGATTTCGTCTTCCAAAAATTTCAAAAGAGCTTCAAGATTCCAACTTTCTGACTTATTTGATCTGCTATACTCTAATGTCAGATCGGGTGGCAATATTTTTAAAAGGATTGGTACTAGGAGGTTTCCATATGATTTTGAATCAATTCCCAATGACTCAAGATTTCTAACTTGGATTTCGGCACGGTCAAACAGTTTTCTCAAACCCGTAGTATCGCTCGAATCTCTGACAGGGGGGTATCTAACAGTTTTCCCAAATGAGAGTTGATTAACAGATTATTTTGTCCAAACCTCGAACGTAAAATTTTCAAGGCAGCGTCATAATTTTCATCTTTCAATGCTAAGCCCGAAACAGCTTTGGCAGCAGATCCTCCAAGACAATTTTTCAAATAGATCAATTTTTCAATTTTATTCAGATTTGGGTTTTTATCAATTGTGTTTTCAAATTGGCCTATAAATTCTAGCCAGAGTGATGTATCACCGAAAAATTTATTTACTGTCAGCTTTGGCAGTTTTATCGAGTTAGTAACTTCAAAGGTTTGATTTGAAGTGATCGACGAAGTTGTTACTTTACCGTTGGTACTTGAATTTGGAACATGAACTATATCACGATCTAATTCTTCAATCCTATCGCACAGTTTACATTTATAAGCTATCAAATTATCCAAATACTCTTCGGAAGCTTCCACTTCCGTTTCTACTTCCTTGACATCAATTTCGTTCAAAATTTCAGAATCAACCAATTTAATATGATCAGTTTTTTCTATCAATTGATTTAACAAAAGTTTTAGTTTTTTCGGATCTACTTCCGATTTCAAACTTTCATCAATTTTTCCAAACAACTTCGTTATAAGAGCCTTTTGGGTCGATCTCTTTTTTTTCAACTTGTCAAGACTCATATCGAAATCAAAATGCGGACTTATCTCCCTTACTAGAATCTCGAACAATGTAGTTGATCACAGATAAAGAGCATTCGGCCCTTACCGGCCGCTATGCACCATGACGACAAAAGGGCACTTTCGAAAAGCAATTCAAAACTAACGTCGGTGGTTCATCGAAGGTGGTCAATCGAAATATTCAAATGAATGACTCGAAGAGAGGTATTCTTGACTAAATCTATTTAATTAAATGTACATAATATTTGCATTGAAGTTTTACAAAACGAATGCGCATGTGTGCGCTTATCGAAGTACAATCAAAACTCGTCTGTCGTTCTCTCACATCGACAACTAGTTAGAGAGTGCTTGCTCACGCCCTCTGCTGGAGAGCGAGATTTCGCTACAATAGCTTATAATAAACCTCTCCAAAGTGAAAAATTTCTACCTGCCATGTCGACTGTTACCCACTTATAATAATCTACAAGCTACATAATGAATGATTGTATTTTTTTTTTTATTTGCTTCCGTTTGTTAAGCGTCACTTGGCATTGTGGCTTGTGGATCTACACCTTTACCTGTCAGTAAGAATTTTTTAATCTCCCATCTGCAGCTGGCTCCCGACGTTCTTACGTGATAGATAATTAGTCAATATGTGATAATTATTCATTATATAGTTTTAAAGAATATTTGTGAAAAAATAATTCATAATAGATAGTACATGCCGATAAAATTTTTATGCATTTATTGACATGAAGAGCGAGTTTTTCATTGGCAAACGTAATTTTGATAACAAAAAGCGGTTATTAAAAATTCAGGTGTAATATATATATATATATTACTCACTTTTAATCAATTTATTCAAGATATACATTTTTAAAAAATGCTGTAAATTTCAATTAGCTTTCTGGTGACCTTGCGAGTTCTTTAGATATTAAATTACGCATTATATATTATAATTTTGTAAACATTTTTAAAACTCACATTTTTTATAATAAATGCTTTCATATACTGAAGGAATTAAAATATTTGAATCCTAGATATTTTCTTAGTAAATAGATAATGTACAGTAGACAGGATGAGTTTAAAGCTTTGTTGGCCGAGCAACGGCTGTTTGCATTAGATACTGGTATACTGACAGATGGTTAAAGTGTGAAGGTCCTGGGTTCTAGCCTACTGCTCTGCTATAAATCTATCTGTCTGTTAAGCGAAAGAAATGTTATGTATTTAAAGCCATGAGAGATATTTATATTTTGGAAATTTAGATTAGTGATGAATGATATTTTACCTATTCACTATCATTCTACTACATACATTTTACTTCCAGTTGCAGTAAAGAGAAAAGAGACTAGAATTTATTGCTAATTTTTAAGTAAAAAATAATTTTATTTGAAATTAGTATTGAGAATGTATTACATCTGTCAGCTATACCTATATGAATACTTCATTCCGAAAAAAAGTGTTAATTGAGCAATTCTGACCTAACATAAAAAGTTTTTTGCTTTATATAGATAAATTAAAAATCCTCATTGTATCTAAGTAATTTAATTTTTTTTAAACTTTTAAGTATATACATACATCAATGTTGATTTTCTCTGAGCATTGTGCCAATATTTTACCATGTCTAACATATATAATGAAATAGTAAATATACAATTTCTTCAAATACAGAGTATAAAAGTCATTTATAATTTTATCCGATTTTACCTGAATTAAATACGAAGTTAACACAATTTTCGCTTTACTAATTATTAGCGCATATGCAATGGATATTTCTATCGTATAAAATAGTAAAGTAGTCTGTCGATTTTCAGGTAACATTCTTTGAAAGGACTATCCTGGTTTGTCTCTTTTAATGTTTGAAATTTTAATACATTTAATCTGAAAGTCTCAATTGTAAAATAGGGCATTTTCTAAAAGCATTTGCTATATCGCAGAAACATATGAAGTCACATAGGTCTATGTATGGCTAAACTTGCTTTTGAAAAAAGCAATACGCTTTGATTATTACTGAGAATAAATTTAACAACAAATTATTTAGCAAATTATTTTCTAAAATCATTATTGAGATCGTTCACGCTATTCTTTTTAAATAAGCAGATGAAACAGAAATTTTAACTTTCAAATTCCCTAATGTATGTAAAATTGTATAATCTTTAAATTTATTAGTTCCTTTTTTTCCTATTTATTAACCGAAAACATAAATTTAATTTCTATTTTCCAATTTGCTGTGTTGTTGATGGTAAGTCCTGCAATATACTTCCTTTCGATAATGTATACTTGAAATATTGTCTTTTTATACCTACTAGCATGCAGCTACTTTCTTCGTTATCTATTAACAGACAAAATGTTTTGATATTTTAATTTCTCCCGCGTTAATTTTTATTCCTCATTGTGCATGATATATAATTATGAATATATGTTCTGACTCGTCCGCTAACGGTAGATCGGCTGAAGTCTTTTAAAATTGTTTCCTTTATCCAAACAGTTTTGAGTATAAAAAGTATTATTCTGCCAAATAGTATTATTTTTTGTTGTATGATGCATAGTCAAAAAGTTCCCTGAATTGTTTAAGATTCCACAATGATCGCAGAACAAAATTTACTTGGTCAAGCGATAACCTCGTTAGTAGAGAAGGAAGGAAATAAAAAGGTATTTAGTCATTTTTTGTTGAATAAGAGAATATTTCTTTTACTGTCGGAATTTGAAATGTTGTTTTATGAACAATAAGCAAATATTATATTTTATGGCTTTAAAAAAAAATGACCTCCTATAGTAGTAGGGGAGCCCATGATGCTAATTGGGCGCGTCAGATATTGATAGTTAAGATGCCCCAGCGTGTCTTTGATACCAAAGGTATGTTCATCTGCCGACTTGCGTGGTGGGGGTGGCCATCTGGAAGGCAGAAAATAGAAAAATAATGTATTTTTTCAAGCGCGTCAGATATTCAGAGGGGATGTTAAGTGAACCCTAAAAATGCTCCCATTCAAAAGACTGACGCAAGCTCGTAGCGAATTTTTGAAAATTAAAAAAAAAAAAAAAATCGCCATATTGAAAAACTCGAGCGTGTCAGATTTTGATACAGAAGGTTTAGCTTGATGTTCCAGTCATGGTAGCCTAAAATCTGACGATTATTTTGAGGGGTATTATTAATCTGACGGCTAGAAAAAAAGAATGAATTATTTTTTCAATGTCCATAATATGTGACGAATAAAAGCACGTAAAATTATTTAAATATTTACACTTTAATTTATTTAGAAAATAATATAAAAATAAAATACATCTGTTGAAAAAATTATTTTCAATCTTCGTCGTCATCCGAAGAATTATTATACTCCAAATCTAATAATTCAATTGGACCTCCAATATTATCTGCAGTTTTCGTATCTGTAACAGGAAATCGTTATAACCGTTAACACAATTTTATTGGTTTCATGAATAACATGTTATCAAAGTATTAAAAAGAAATATACCTAAATCTGAAGTTTCGTAAATAACTGGTGTTAGGACAACATCTTCGTATGCATCAGGTAACTGATTGCCAACAAACCAAGTCATTTGAAATTTTCCATCGACATTTGTCCACCCGTCATCTGTTGCTGGCATGTCAATCATAGTTTTATTGTGTGCATTTCTCCACAAGCACGCAATATACTTCGTTCGCAATAAGTGCTGCCGTAGCTCAGATTGGCATGGAGGCAAGCAACAAGCATCGTATTTACGGACGTTCAGTGAGAAAGGTTGCGACGTATCTGATGCTTTGTCGGTCTTATTAAAGACTAGCTGAAGTACCCGTCGTTGACGGGTTAGTACTGAATGCAAATTTCTAAAAGCAAGAACTTTCGTCAGCATTGTAGGAGTAAACTACAGGGGCGTAACCAAGGGGGGGTTAGGGGGGTCATAACCCCCCCCGCATGAGGATTTTTTCGCCATACAAAATGTATATTCTTCACTCCCTCATCACACACATGTATGCATATATGTGAGTTGCAGTAGTCGTAACCCTCCCCCATAAAAAATTTCTGGCTACGCCCCTGAGCACACAGAATGGGTATAGTATGTTGCCAAAGTAAAGAAAGCAAAATTATAAGTTTTATGTATTGTTAAAATATTACAGGTTTGAGAGTAACTAAGTAATGTCATTTCATTTGCGTTAGTCGTAATTATGGGATGCGCGAACGAATATTTACACATATTGAAATAATTTTCGCAAAATCTCTAAATCTAATCAACATTTTTGAAAAATTGGAAGCCTAGAATTTAAGCCTAGAATTATGACAAGGAAGCCTAGAATTATGACAACCTATCATGTCACCTAATGACATGATAGGTTGTTGATTTCGTTTAATTCCCTGCAGTCATTATTCCGTGATGCTGGAACAAAAATTTTAGCATTTTTAAACGATTTTCACAAAATCTCAAAATGTAATGAAAATATTTTAAAAATTCAACACCTATAAATTAAGATTAGCAACTACCTATCATATCACAAAATTTCGTATTACTCGTTATTACGCGATGCTTGAAGAAATATAACCGCATTTTGGGAGAATTTTCACAAAATCTCAAAATCTAATATAAATGTTTAAAAAATTGGACACCTATACTTTATGTTGAGCAACAACTTATCATGTGACCAAATTTCATATCATTCGCTTTAGTCGTTATTACGTAATGCGTGAACAAAAATTCACTCAGATTCAAATTTCTCTCCCAAATCTGATCGGTTTATTTAGATGCTTATAGTTTAAGGTGACCACCTATCATTTCACCAAATACCATTTTTTCACCTTTGCAGTTATTACGTGATGTGCGAACACAAATTTACGCAGTTTGAAAGGATTTTCGCAAAATCTCAAAATCCAATCAAGATTTTTAAAAAATTCGACGCCTATGTTTTAAGTATTTACTATAGTTTATTTGACTTGCCAAATATACAATTTTTGTATCTGCTTCTTCATGATCAGGACATGGGAGTTCATGGTCGATTGTTCAGGTAACTTTATTATCGGTAACTGAATATATGATATATGATTAAGATGAATTGTGTTTCGTTACTAATAATAGTAGCCATCTCCTGATCAGTTCAATGATGAATTAAAATCTTGACAAAAGCTTCTTTGAATTTGATATTTCTTAATTCTTTCTGAAAATTTGCTGTTCTTGTTTATTGAGGACCAGAGATGTAGAACTCCTTGTCATCTACACTAACTCAAAGAACGTGCTCGTTATCTTTGATCAAGCTATCTTTGCACGCTCTAATCTTCATTGACGATCTTTATTGCTTTCGTTCGTATTTTTATTGCTTTGGCTCGTATTTTTATAACTTCGGCTTGTAGAAATCGGATGATTATATTTTTTTCGTGATTCTTGCATCATTCCCTTCAAAATAACAAAAACTCAACCGCTCTCGAGAATGTCACAACTTTTTTTTTTTTTTTTTTTTTCCCCAACTTTGTAACCCTCCCACTCCCTTACGTTACATTCAAATCGTCAGATTTTCTGAATGTACACTTTTTAGCTAGTAATTAACCCACATTATATTAATCTGACGCGCTTCAGTATTTCTGATGATCAATTTTTTTTTACTAATCTGATGAGCTACCCTAGACGCACGTCCCTACATACAGGACTTATATATGGTGGAGGTACTCAACATGATGCAAGGTACCCCGCCCCTATGTTCATCTGCCGCGCTCGAGTAAATCCCCAAAAACGCCATGGGCTCCCCTTCTATAGTCGTCCCATGTTAAATGAAGCTATTGAAATTAGTTAATAAAAATGCGTAAGCATTCGAATTGTACTAGCGTCCTCGTAAAGACTGCACAATGTTTTAAGACGATCCTCTCACGGGCTTACCGTTCACATCCGACTAACGAAAACATTGAGCACGTGTTTCAGATCACTTCAGCCGGCAGGCAACAAGTAACGAATGAAGTCTCATTTCAAGTAATTTAGCATCCACCCTATTTCTCGGATTTATCACCTTCTTATTTTTACTTGTTTTTGCGACTAAAAAAAATTAAAACTGAAATACCATCGAGTTTTAAAAATCAATGGAAAAGTATGAAGGTTGCATGAACGATGTATGAACGTTGGAAAAAAAGTACTTTATTGCGAATCAATTCAACTAGGACTTGTTGTACATTGCATATGCATATCTTCTTACGAGCATAAATTCTCAATTTACTATCCTGTGTGTGAAAACTTAATATTTTAAAATATTGATCACATTTATTTTTAAATTCCTTACATGTAATAATAATAAATACCTCATATTTAATTTTAAATGCACCTACAGTAGATGGCATTGTCTACAGAATGATTTTACTTCAAATAAAATGTCTCTTCTCGAATCTTCTAACAACAAAAGAATCATCTTTTCTTAAAATTTGAAATTCTTGTAAAAAAAATCTTCTGTTTATAAAGTACCTGGTAGAGAAACAGTCTCTGTCTGTTATTTCAATTCAAGGCTTTGAACTAGAATAACATATTTTAGAACCTAAAAAACTCATCTCCGGTGGTTTTTTATTTTATCTATCAGTATTAAAAGATATCACGTCACAAAACAAAAGTAATCCTTTGCTTAAAAGATAAGTTTATTTGAAAGAAAAATCCCTTTACATGTTTTTAAATCTGAAAAATGTCAATTAAACACGAATTAAACGTCCAAATGTGTAAGAGAACAATAAAAATTTCCAGAGAGCCCGTTCATTATTTTTCAAGCCTTTTTTGAAACAAACAGTTCTAGACTTTGATTTACAGTTTTATTTTAAAACAAAACAAAAAAAATTAATGCTTGTCTAAAGTCTTCTTGGCTTTTAGAAACAATCCTGTTTTGTACTGTTCCATAAAAATGTCACATTGAGTAAGACATATTTTCAGTATCTGGAACGTAAAACAATTTCTGTCGTTTGTAAATATGCTTACATGAAGCGTGCTTTTCGTTTCTGAATGTTATTTATTTTGAGTTTGAGATGGAAAAGTTTTGCTAATGTATGTCATATGATTTTATTTATGAGTTCTTCTTTATCGTAACGTTTCCACTGGGAATAAACCAAGTCCAACATCGTAACTGTTCTCAAAAAGAATCAGTCTTATAATAAATCCTGCATTTATTAGCGTCATTCAATTATGCAAAAAATGTGAAACGCAGAATGAATCCGTTTATAAAATTTGTTATGCATTAGTTTAGGTAAGTTCATAAAGCAACCTTTATAGATAATTCTGCACTGCAATTTAATGACAAGTACAAACATTTTTTTAATGGTTTCATGAATATTTCTATTTTCTTCATAAACTATTTTAAAAGTTTGAAAGTATTTTTGATATTCGAAAACCTTTTGATTCAAGTTTTTCCTTTTTTATTTCGATTTATGTACCGTCATGACGATCTTTCTTGCAGATACTTTATAGTACTTTAACGCAAAAATTTCTTATCTTTTTTTTAAATATTGAGGTTGGACATTTTTGTTAAGTAGAAAATTACGTTTTATACTATTTTATTCCTTTTACTTGTCATGCTATTTACTTCATTCTACTCCCTTTGCTTAATTTCAAGTCTTAATTTTGAGCGCCTACTTTGTATAACCAGCACATATACTCTACAGTTTTTCAATATGTTATTTTAGAATTAGACCGTTGGCTTTGCTATTAAATATATAGCACAAAAGAGTTTCAGCTGCAACGTTTGTTCATCACACTTGAATGTTTAATGTATAATCCCAATACTGACCTGAAACTGAAAAATAGGTTATAAGCTGTCCTCTGCATACCGTCACTGCACTCACGTGCCATTCACTTCAAAATGTACACTTTTCACAGAAAAGTAGCAATGAAAAGTCAGAATTAAACTTTCTGACCTGAACTCTAGACTTCAAAGAAATGAAAAAAGTACATGCTTCGTACGTCGCGTATTCAACCTCATTTAATACTGCAGATTCGTTATCGAAAACAGCGTATTTAATTGTGCTAAACAATGAACAGCGGCACTGCACCCTTTTGGTGGACCTAACACCAAGTGTTTATCTCCATTCCACCAGAAAATTGTACCTATTGTGCCAATTTTCCCTTAGGTATTCAAATATGTATATGTTGTCCCAAAGTTTACTCAAGATTTCTATTAAATAGAAAACGCAAGGGTTTTTTTAAAATCGTATTTTCTTATTGCAATATAAAGTACATAGACGAAAGAGGGTAGGATTATGTGCGGAAAAGCACATCGGGCAAATGACCTCCTCGGTTTTGCTAGCTCATACGTACTCTTTTGCCGAAATTTTCCAGGACTATTTCGAATAAATGTGGCTGAATTCCATTGATGCAGCGTTGAGTTCTGCACATATCCTCCTTCAATGCAAGTGTGGATGTAGGCTTCTTGGCATAGACCTTCAAATAAAGCCAAAGAAAGAAATCCAATGATATTAAATCACATGATATGCCTCACCATTCATCATCAAAATCATCATGAATCAAACTTTCATTATTTTTGAAATAACAACAAAAACGCGTTCTTCTTTCGTACAGTGGTGCATTTTCCAAAACCGCCAGCTCTCACTGTTTTCCCTTTTTTCGTTGGCACATCACTAAATTAATTTTTTATTTAATTCCAATTTTGCGTAAATTTTAGGACACAGTATACATGAACATTCTGAATAAGAAGAAATTCGTTTGCTTTGTGGAAAAGAAAGAAAATGTGGTTGCTTTCATACCAAAGAAATGCGAAGATAACATGACAGGGAAGAATTCTGTTATGTAATCAGTACAGTATGTTCCTGCAGTGTTCGATTGTAACTGAATTTCAACCTTTTCAGTGTAACAAAGAAATTAGCTAAACACGTTCAAAGCGAAAGATTAAAAAAAAATAATTCTGCAGATTCAGTTAAGATACACGCCATCTTCATGAAATTTTATCAGATCACAATCTCACAAAACCAGTGAAGATATGGAGATAATAAAAGAGAAATTCAATTTTTAAATTAATTACTGGAATTTTTTGTAAATTGATAATTTTGTTGAATCAATAAAATTTTTGACCTCCTGTATTTAATCGAAATTCACATATAGGGTGTACTGGAAGCAGATCGTCTACCGTTAATATCATAAAATGACATTAATTAACCTTTCCATTAAGGACATTTTTTTCATCTTGTTACCTGTAAAAAGACGAGAAAATTCAGCTCAAGCATTCTCCCTTTTTGTCATTCTCTTTTAAAGCTGACCGTAATTTAACGATAGGTTTTCAATATTTCCTATTCATAATGCCGAGGCTTATTGGTACTGGAATATTTCTCCAAAAGTAGGAAACAGGCTAGCAATAATGTAGGATTTAAGGCATGGCTTGGTCGACATAAACCAACAACCATGGTTTTAGAAGTACGAAAATTTTCTGGTCTCTTGCCTGGATTGATATTTGATATTTTTGTGTAACTGCAAGTTTACACTGGGGACATCTATCTACGGGGAGTTGCTTGGTCGGAGGACTTTTTTAAGAGTTTCTAATTCGTATTCATGTTACATCTGAAGAAAACCGACCAAAACTCCAGACCGTTAGATCGGCAGCAGCGCGGTAGAATCAGCTATATATTTAATGATCACATAAGATACTACTAATTTGCATAAATAAAAAAAGAGTTTGGAAATATGATAATCAACACAGAGAGAAACATAATTCTGATTTTAAAAAAATAACTGAGCACATCAGTAAAATCCATTCAAGTATTTAATAATCATTACTTTAACTAAGATGTAAAATCTTATAAATGGACACCTGATGAAACAGAATCATCGCTATGCTTCTTATTCGCTAAATAGAAACTTACAAAGCATTAGTCAAGCAATAGTAAATGATAATTTGAAAGCATTTCAGCTTCTCGTGTATTGTTTGATTTGTTCAAAATTTACATTCATGAATTCCGAATATGCAATCGCGTCATTGATTTGAAGAAGATATTACCATACACTTAAACTAATATGAGTAATAAGCATGGATACCGAAACGCTTGATTTTCGAATAACGCTAAAATGAAATTGCGTTCCGACAATACATTTGATTGGTTGAATTATTGCGCTGTAGATTTGAAATTCAATATATTATATTTGATTCTCGAGGGAATTATTTATTAACTGTTTATGAAATGCATCGACTGTACTCGATATTTTAGAGATGTGATGATAAGATATTAGTCATGCATCGTTGTGCTCTGTTTGAAGCCATAAAGGGCAACAACACTCCTTGGAAATATTTATGACACTCATAAAACCACATTCCATGGATTTATCCGATTATTCATATGGTAAATTATACCCGAATTGCAATTGTGACAAAATGCACATTAAGTGTATATTCAATCGGCTTATTACAGGATAAAGTGTTATGAAAGTTTTAATATTTATCGTTATGTAATAAGTATCGAAAAAACTCCGATAGAGGCGTGAATTTCAAGAGAAGACTTGTTTAGATTTTAAATAGGATAATGTTTTAAACTTTAGAGCATTCCCCAAGAACAGGCCGTACGAAAGACAAAACTTTATTTCTTCATAAAATCAGGTGTAACAATTTTACATATATATATATATATATATATATATATATATATATATATATATATATATATATATATATATATATATATATATATATATATATATATATATATATATATATATATATGTATGTAATGTATATACAGGTAGTTTGGGTATTGTTAAAAAGGTAGTTTGGATATTGTTCAAGCGGGTACTTTCACTGTAATTTTTGCTTTCCTGTTATACTTGCCACGCGCGCTCTGGAGCTATGTTTTATTTCTTTAGTTAATAGCCAGACACCAGGTCCTCGATTCTGGGTTCTTTCCAGTGCACACGTGTTCCCACGCCTTTGTAACCCCGGATGCAGGTCATGTTAATAAATGTATGTAATTCGATTAGAGATAAGAGAGAGGCGGAGTTATGTCTTAGCAAACCACGTGGTGTAGTAAGCGTAAATACGCCTGCACCTCGAAAATCGAGAGACTTCTGCCACTAGAACTGCTTAACTAGTCCACGCAGATTTTCGTACCCGTCTCCCCTCCCCTCTTCTCACTCTATATTGTAACTTAAAGATAATGTTCAATAAACCGTTTTACCTGCCTTAACTCTGGAACTTTACTGGAATATCTGACGTATCATATATATACTGGGTGTACAAAAAAGGTGGTGACATGCTTTAATTCTTCACCTATTACAGATAAGTGCGCAGTGTAAATTGAAAAAATGTTCAAAATAAGGTAGGAAATAAGAGTCCGTGTAAAAAAAAAAAAAAAAAAAAATTAATTCCTCTCTTCCATTTACAAAAAGATACACTTTTAAAATTTGTATATGAACCCAGTACAAAAAAATTCCCAGTAAGCAAAATGTGCCCCATACACTAATGAGATGATTACCAAATTTCAGTCTTTCATCATACAACGTCTGAGGCATATCTTTAAAGAAAGACGATCTGGTCTATACCTGATTTTGCATGTAAACGTTAATTGCTAGAGTAGAAACAAAGATTTTCTTTCTAATTCCAGTACGTGTATATGCCCTGAAATGCGACCATTTGGCGAGACTTTTTTCCGTTCGAGAGCCATTGAAATGTGTTTTAAGTCAACGTTTTATTTATCCTAATATCTCTGACAATTTTAAGAATATAATTCTCAAAGTTTCTATGTTACCTCATTAGTGAATGGGCACATTTTAAAATTGAGAATTTTTTGTACTGGGGTCGTATACAAATTTTAAAAAATGTGCCTTTTTGAAAATTAATTAATTAGATTTTTCGTAGAGTAACCTTTTTTCCGACCTTATTTTGAACATTTTTTTTTTCAATTTACACTGCCCACTTATCTCTAGCAGATAAAGAATTAACCCTTTAACGCGCAGTGTTCCCGCTCTGGGAATACCAAACTCTGGCGTTTCGACAGTTGCCAGTCGCGAAGAATAGATTTCATTTCTATAAAAATAGATGCGGGTGACATAGCTCCACGAGAATCCTTTACTTTTTAGCACGTCATTTCCCGTAAAAAAATTGTCACGATTATTTTTAACGGCACTGACATCTGCTGAAAAATGGAAGAGTGCGAGAACAGCTGGATAGATTGCCCAATGCTGAAAAAAGGGTAGCCGTTGCCATCGCTCGACTTAACTACCAGCAAGATGGCGGGCGATCGAAACGTTCATCGCGTGCCACAGATCTAGAGACCCCTTTTTGACGCACATCGCTCGACTTAACTACCAGCAAGATAGCGGACGATCGAAACTTTTTGTTTGTACTGGTTTGTACTAAACTTTGGAGAATTTTTTGTACTGGGGTCGTATACAAATTTTAAAAAATGTGCCTTTTTGAAAATTAATTAATTAGATTTATTGTAGAGTAACCTTTTTCCCGACCTTATTTTGAACATTTTTTTTCAATTTACACTGCCCACTTATCTCTAGCAGATAAAGAATTAACCCTTTAACGCGCAGTGTTCCCGCTCTGGGAACACCAAACTCTGGCGTTTTGACTGTTGCCAGTCGCGAAGAATAGATTTGATTTCTATAAAAATAGATGCGGTCGACATAGCTCAACGAGAATCCTTTACTTTTTAGCACGTCATTTCCCGTAAAAAAATTGTCACGATTATTTTTAACGGCACTGACATCTGCTGAAGAATGGAAGAGTGCGAGAACAGCTGGATAGATATCCCAATGCTGAAAAGGGCATCCGTTGCCATCGCTCGACTTAACTACCAGCAAGATGGCGGGCGATCAAAACATTCATCGCGTGCCACAGATCTAGAGACCCCTTTTCTGACGCAACACAGCCAGCTGCGATAGCAACGGCTGCCCTTTTTTCAGCATTGGGCATCGGGAAAGGGTTACGCTTAATAGGGTTAAAGTACGTCACCACCTATTTGGGGCACCCTGTATATTTGTACAGTAGACACTCGTTAATTCGAACTCAAAGCTTCTCAAAAAATTCGAATTATCCGATGTTAAGAGAAAATGTAACTTAAGAATGTCTTTTGAGAATTTCTAATAAAATCGATAATGCTGTGCCGGGCACAGACAGCTGTCGTCAAAAAAGGTTCTCTCGATCTGTGGCACGCGATTAACATTTCAATCGTCCGCCATCTTCCTGGTAGTTAAGTCGAGTGATGGCAACGGCTGCCCCTATTTAAGCATTGGGAAAGGGTTGCGCCTCAAAGGGTTAAATAGTAAAGAAATATAGATGATTTTGGCCTACATAATAATAAATACAACGTGTATTTTCTCAATTAAACGAAGAAAATGAACGCTTTTTTGTCATATTTTTAGTTTGGATGAACCCAAGTGATAAAAAAATTTGTTCGAAATTATGAGATACTTTTTACTTTAATTCCAATATACGTTTCTATGGACCTTAGGAGTAGCTCGAATTAACCGAATTTGAATTAACGAGCGTCCACTGTATATACAGGGTGAATCCTAAACTCATGGACAAAACTTTAAGGGGTGATAGGGCACATAATAAGGAATCAGAATCGCATAGCAATGTGGGGTCAAAATGCACTTTTCACTTACCTGGTAATAATCACTTTGTGAAATGTATTGAAGTGCTCGTCTAATTTCTTAACCAAGTTTCATAAACAATAGGCTCGTCTGCAAACATTTCATCCGTGTAATAAAATAGAATTTTTAAACTATGAATTTTAGTCTTCTGTTTTCGGAGAAAAATACATTAGTTTCTGACGAACAGTGGTCGGAAAGTGCACTGTTGTTTCAGCACTTTTTCCAAAGTGATTATTAACAGCTACAAGAAGACGATGTTGCCGACCCCATATTGCTATGTGATTCTGATTCCTTATTATGTGCCCTATCACCACTTGAAGCTTTGCCCAAGAGTTTAGATTCACCCAGTATATAATCCACTTGAACATATTTCGGCCGGATTTCATAATGTTCACACTTTTCTAGGTTATTTCAAGTATGTTCCACCCATCGCAAATTAATGCAATTGCTATACATTGCAGTTGAATGATTATAGATAATGGTTGGCTTTTTTTTGTCTGTCTATGTTAATTGGGAAAATAAGAGAGCAGTAGGTATTGCATTTCTAATTAGTAGCTTTCATGTGGCTTTATTTTCATCCATCATAACTTCGTTGAAAAGAATTATAAAGTTTTCAATCTCTATTGTACGAAAACATGTTTGATAATTGGCTCAAAATTATTTCCAAAACCTAACAATAAAATAAAAAAATACAAATTTCTATAAAGACGTCAGTGCACGTTTCATGTGGAAGCCCGATCAGATACCTTATAAAGGTAGAATATCATGTTTTTCTATACCGTAATATTTTTCTATACTATAATATTTTTCTATACATATTTTTCTATAAATAATTTTGTATACCGTTTTGCATTACAGACAGAGAATTGCAAGATTTATCGTAAGAGAGACTGAAATTTTGAGGAAAGTACTATCTACTTACTTTATTTCAAATATTACAGAAGTGCTAATTAATTATTTGATTAGTATAATCGGATATATTGATTTAACGCAATGCATGTAGTGCAATTCAACATATGTCGAGTATGAGCTAATATATTGATTTATCGAAATGCATTTATTGATAAGGAGTATTTCTTAATTAAAGTATTCTATCAGGATATATTGCGTTCAAATTATATAAAATTAAAAATATTTAAATTTTATATAAATTTTGTAAACTTTATATAAAATTAAAAAAAATTATATTAATTTTGTAAATTTTATAATTCAGTGCTTAGCAAACAAAATTTACTATAAAGAATTAAAAAATTTTTAGTGCTATTGAAAATTTTTATCAGATATTTATAGTAAACTTTACTGTCAATCACATTTTGTAGTTTAAGAATGGACTCCCCCACTTAGTTGGATCCCTCCCATAGGAAAGCTAGAGCTACGCCTGTGCTTTCTTGATTACAATCTTGATTCAATTCAATTACAATCCCAATTGCTGAGAACTTCTACTTTACAGTTACACTGATCCCTGACTCATTAATTCTCTAACAATTCTGGGAAACCACTCCTAGGTATAAAACTTTTACCTAGGAACTAATTGCTCCAATTTACCTAATTGCTCCAAAAATATTAAAAAGTTCAGAACAAAAAGCGTAATAACACCTACACCGTTTGTACGATCCATTTGAAATTTTTGATAATTGTGTATGAAAATATTGAAAACAATCTGCGCTACTTTAAAAATCTGAAAATCCACCCGCCCCCTTATTTTTTGGCGATTTCTTCCTATTTTTAGTTCCATTTTATTTCCGAGAGTAAAACAAGTTAATCAATTCCGTAACAAACTTAGCTGTTGCAAGTTACATGAGGTCCTATTGAAGGCACGTTCATCAGGCTTTGAAGGGAAAGTTGCAATTCCAATCCGTTTTAAACAGTTTTTCCAGATAACGTAATATTTTTTTTAAATTAATATGATCGTCTGCATGAAGCATTTATATAAGAGGAGCTTCTTACACAAAATGAAATCGTTCGAATGCGAAACGTTTCCACGCATTTCCAGAAGACGTTATTTGTTTTAGGTGGACGATGATGAAAGACATTGAGTGTAGACGTATTGTTTTAAATGTTTTTTTAGCGCCTGTTGTATTTCCCTCTAAAACGGGCTTTGACTTATAGTAATCATATAATATACATCACTTTCAGTCTATCAAATCAGTTATTCAGGCCATTTAAAATTCTGATTAAATGATTTTTTTTCTTTCAGAGCAACGGTCTTCATGTTTGAAAGCAGCACTGTAATTTATTTGGTATTTTTTAAACTCCACCTTAAAATATACCGTTATTTCCAGCTGCATAATTACTTCCTATAAAACGAAAATCTCTTTAAAAAAAACATTTTATGAAAAGGTTTATTTCACATAGATTTTAATATTTATCATCCAGCTCATAAATCAAGTATTAATGATTCGTGAGTTCAATACATCAGTCTTCTATTTTTATAATTAAGTATAAAAAAAGCTTTCATGGCTTTAGAAGTGACAATAACCTGCAGTTATCGTTGTTAGGGATGTTCATACGAAAGCCCTATCCTGGACTATTTATTTTCCCGACGCAAATGGTCCCTTGATGGAATAAAGGTTTCTGAAGTATCTATTTTTGAGTATTCTTTTCGACTTACTTTGGAAAGAATAAATTGTCGTACGTTATCTTTGGAAAGTGTTCTTCAAAAGTATTTTAGAGATTTATGTACATCTAAGTGACGCGCAGAGTGCTGTTCGAAATTCATTTAACGTGCTCAGTTTTTTCTGGATTTTGACTTTAAACTCGAGAATTCTACATAAAGAGTTCCCTACAAACAATCGGTTTAATAGTATTCTTGTATATACCTGCATAGAGTCCCGCAGTGGCCTAGTCACTAAACTGCGAAACACGGAAACTGAAGCAGCACCGACTTGGCCAGTGTTTGGGAAGGTGAACTCCTCTCTCGGCTGGACAGCTGCAACACCATGTAGTCGTAACCCCCCCCCCATGAAAAACTTCTCGCCACGCCACTGATCCATACCAGCAAAAGCCACAAACTTGCCGACATTGCGTCTGTGATGCATGTCAATCCTTTTCGACTGAGACATTGTCTCGCAGATGCGTAAATTTTGTTTTGACACTGCGCCATATTATTGCTGCAAAATGAGCCTGCATTGAAAGTTTTGCTGTTTAATTTTGCTACCTCCATCCGCACCTAGTTGTGAAATTTTCAACTATTTGATCGCGATGTAGTTTTTGGATATTTATAGTTTCTAAGTAATAAACGTCTTGTTTCTAACGCTTCCGGATCGACTCATCGCCCCGGTGCATCTGTCGCCATGTTGAAATTTTGATAAAAACGAGATTTTTATCTCATACTGAAACCAAAAACGTTTTTTTACAGTTCAAAAGATCTCTCAAAAATTAACCGTTTTTTAACTTGCAGCTACTTTCAAATGTCAATATCTAGCGAGATATAACGCCTTGAAAGAGTAAACAGAGAAACGATTCATTCCTTGATACGTTGAAAAAAAATTGCGGAACATAAGATCTGGCGTAGATCGTTTAGATGACAGAGAGAAAAAGCACAACAGATTGTTTGGTGGCGACATCTATGAATTATATTGTTAACTAAATCATTAAAAATGTCCGTTTTACTGCCTTTTCCTTAAAATTAATAATGAAATGACCATAAGCAGATTTCTGATTTACCAAAGGAATAATTTAATACAAAATTCATGTATAATTAATTACTTATTCAGTAAATTACTTCTAATTTATTTACAAATTACATGAATCATTCAATAAAACTTCAAAAATTTAGTATTCAAAAGTATTAAATAATTTTACAATTGCGCAAAATGAATTGGAGGCCATATTTTAACTAACCAAATTTATTAATTTACTATAGTAAAAAAATACTATATAAACCATTCATTATAATTTATATTTTACTAATTTTTCACTAATTTTATTTATTTAAGTACAAATGCAAGCTCGAGCGGAAGTTTTATTGTTACAAAGAAAAATATTTTTAAAGAAACAAATAATGCAGCATGAATATAGTGATAAATATCTCGATAGGTTATTTTTCTCTTCAACAGTAATCTTCCCAGCCGTCCGCTCAAAGAGATTTTACTACTAACAATTGTATTTATTAAAGTATCAATTTTAAACGATAAACTTAGTTATAGAATTATTTTAGTATGCTGCCTGCAAATTTCGGTCGCGAAAAGGTCCGTGTGCTGTAGGTTGCACAAGCCAGTCGCGAAGCGGCGCATCTGCTCTAGCTTGCACATTTTGTCCGCGAAGTGGCCATCGACGTCCAAAACTGGTCGCCAAAACTGGTTAGTTTCCTACAATAATGACACTAACGGCGCATTTTATTTTAAACTTTTTTTAAACGCTCAAAATGGGTCAGTCACTTAGTGTACAGTCTGTATATTCAACGTACAAAATATATTTAATATTTTTGAAAGAATGAATTACGATATATAGAAGGAAAAGCATATGGAACTTGAAAAATGTTAAATTTTAACCATTTAAAAAATTTCTTGAAAAGTAGTAAATGGGCTCCTGTAACTTAGGCAATTTTCTTCTCATGCAGGTTACACTATTTTAATACAAATGCATGTCAAATGCAAATGTATGAACTGAAATTTCGTAGGTAAAAAGAAGTTAAAAAGATTTTAAAGTTAAAGAATAGAATATTTGAAAAAAAAAAAGAATAATTATTTTGATAGTAATTCGTGATTAAACGGAATGCACATCCATAAAAATTATCTGAGAGCAATATAAAATTAGAGATATTTTAATTTTGTACTAATAAAATTTATTAAATAATATCAGGACAGTGCTTTCTTTTCATTATTTGTGTAGTTAGCCAGAAAGAGAGAGAGTCTCCCTTACTCCGAAAACGTACTTGAAATTCAATTTTTATCGCTTCAAGTACGCAGTATTTAATATATTACAATGATTTAATAGTGCCGCTATTCAAAAATGAATGTATTATGGCACATAAAAGCATTTATTAAAATTTTTAATTAAATGCATTCTATATCTTTTCAAAATAGCACTCTACTTTATATCTGGAAAGGTATAGTAATTTATAAGGTCCTTTTAAACTTTACCTAAAAATATGCCGCAATTTCCAGAAGCTCTGTAATTACTTCCTAGATGACAAAAATCTTTCTTTTTAAAAGTATTATAAGTAGATTTATCACATTATTTTTAATATTTACCAGAAAGGCCATAAATAAGGTAATAATGATTTGTGAGTTCAACGTGCCATTCTTCTATATTTATGAGTTATATAAAAGAACTTTTACAGCATCAGGTTGAGAATGACAATAGCCTGAAGTTATTTTTGTCACTGATATGTATGTGAAAGTCACATCCCGGACTTCTTGTTTGCTTTTTGTAACATGTAACCTAGAAGAAAAAACAGTTTTCCAAATGTCTCTTTTCCAGTGTTCTTTTTGATTCACTTTTGCGAAAAATGAGCCATACTGTGTTGTTTTTTAAAGTTTCCCCCTTATAAAAGCATTGTAGAGATTTACGTAAATGAAAATCAATTATTATACTTTATTGTAAAGAGTATCAATTAAAATATATTTGACGCGTTTAACATTTCCTAGGGATTTTATTACAAAAAGTAGTATATACCATAAAAGGACTCTATAAATGAAAAATAAATTATTGGCTCCAAATTGTTGACTGTTTTAACATTTCTTGTCTCATATTTTATGACTAGCTGAAGTACCCGTCCTCAACAGGTTAGTGAATGCGAATTTCCAAAAAACAAGAACTTTCGTCAGCATTGTAGGAGTACACAGAATGGATGTAGTATGTTGCCAAAGTAAAGAAAGCGAAGTTTTTTAATAAGAAGCGAATAATTTTTATGCATTGTTAAAATATTACAGATTAGAGAGGAACTAAGTAATATCATTTCATTCGCTTTAGTCGTAATTATGTGATGCGCGAACGAATATTTAAGCATATTTAAATAATTATCGCAAAATCTATAAATCTAATCAACATTTTTGAAAAATTGGAAGCCTAGAATTTAAGTTGAGTGACAACCTTCCATGTCACCCAAATTCGTTTCATTCCTTGCAGTCTTTATTTCGTGATGCTGGAACAAATTTTCAGCATTTTAAAACGATTTTCGCAAAATCTCAAAATGTAATCAAAATATTTTAAAGATTCAACGCCTATAAATTAAGATTAGCAGCTATCTATCATATCACTAAATTTCGTATCATTCGTATTAGTCGTTATTACGTGATGTTTGAAGAAATATAAACGTATTTTGAGAGAATTTTCACAAAATCTCAAAATCTAATAAAAATGTTTAAAAAATTGGACTCCTGTAGTTTATGTTGAGCAACAATCTATCGTGTGACCAAATTTCACATCATTCGCTTTAGTCGTTATTACGTAATGCGGGAACAAAGATTCACTCAGTTTTAAACGATTTTCACAAAATCTCGAAATCTGATCGATTTTTTTTAATTAGATGCTTATAGTTTAAGGTGAGTGACCATCTATCATTTCACCAAATATCATTTTTTCCCCTTGCAGTTATTACGTGATGTGCGAACACAAATTTACGCAGTTTGAAATGATTTTCGCAAAATTTCAAAATCTAATCAAGATTTTTTTTAATTCGACGCCTATGTTTTTAGTTGAGTGTCCACCTATCATGACACCCAATTCCATATCATTCGCTTCAGTCATTTTTACGTGATGCTTGAACACAAATTGTCACAGTTTGAAAGGATTTTCGCAAAATATCAAATTCCAATCAAGATTTTTTAAAAATTGGACGCCTATGTTTTAAGTTGAGTGACCACCTATCATGACACCCAATTTCATATCATTCGCTTCAGTCGTTTTTACGTGATGCTTGAACACAAATTGACACAGTTTGAAAGGATTTTCGCAAAATATCAAATTCCAATCAAGATTTTTTAAAAATTGGACGCCTATGTTTTAAGTTGAGTGACCACCTATCATGACACCCAATTTCATATCATTCGCTTCAGTCGTTTTTACGTGATGCTTGAACACAAATTGACACAGTTTGAAAGGATTTTCGCAAAATCTCAAATTCCAATCAAGATTTTTTAAAAATTGGACGCCTATGTTTTAAGTTGAGTGACCACCTATCATGACAACCAATTTCATATCGTTCGCTTCAGTCTTACGTGATGCTTAAACAAAAAAAGGGTCACGGATAGAATGACAGAACGACAGAATGACAGAATGACAGACAGGCAAACTTTTTTTTTAGGGTCGCATCGGATTCCCGGGTGCTTGAAACGGATAGAAATTGCAAAATTTTTGAATTCCAAGAAATGTACAGACAAAAGTCTAATTTTATTTATATAGATTCATTGTGCAGATCTTGAATTTAAATAATACTAAATTCAATACTACAAGAATTAGTGATTTTGATCCGATTTCTATGATGCTTTGTGCATTTCGGCAGAATCATCTCTAATGTTGCTTTTAGCTGATGAAAGGAGAAACAGCCGAAAACATGTCCGCCAAATCTGGCGATAGAATTTTTTTTTGTCATTTTTTTGTTTGTTTAGCAACGAAATTCGCTTTTATTTTATTTAGGATTCATTTGAAAGCGCTATTGTTTCTAGTCAGCTCCTTATATGATCCGTTAGCTAAAATTTCCGTCTTTTAAGGGTTAGTATGTAATGCATCATATTTTCATATATAATATCATATTTTCAAAAAGCCTGAATTTCTATTAGCAGTGTTGGAGTACAAATAATGAAATTATCATATTGGCAAAACAACCGCCCGGGCTGTGTAATAATTAGGGAACCATTCTACCACACCAAAGTTACGGGCTCGATTTACCGCACGGGATTGAGTGGAATTTTGTCTGTCCCTACATAGGAGACAACGTCGGTGCGCCCCTTAGTTGCTTCCATAAGAAAGAGTAATTCCGGCCTTGGTAGTGGCCAATTCCTGTAACGGAAAGTGCCAACGATTACAAAACAAATATTTGCAAAAGTACAAACCTCTGTATATTGTTAAAATACAGGGTGGACGAAAAGTCCTTGGCCGACTAGCAGTATGGCCACCACCTCCACTATTTTGTCCACCTAGGTCTCCAGATTGAACTCCACTTGACTTTTTATTGTGGGGATATGACAAATTCTTCGCTTCGAAAATGACCAACATTACACAGCTCAAGGCACGGATCATCGAAGTCATTGAGAATATTCCACAATCCATGTAGACAAGCACGTGGAATGAGATGAGCATCGCCTAGATGTGACACGAGCTACGAAAGGTACCCATATCGAAATTTGGTAACAAGAAACTCAGTCTGTAGGGTTAACTATTATAAAGTTTTTCACATAAAATGAAATTCTATGGACTGTGGTGACCTCTTTCGGCAGCAGTTCAAAATTTTCTGTTGATAAAAAAACTTAACATTCTTCTAAAGTAATGACCGCAAACTGAACTCTTTTATGGCAATTTCTTTTTTATATATTATTTACTGAAATGTGTCGAGGACTTTTAGTCCACCCTGCATTACAGATTAGAGAGTATTAAGTACTGAGTGAGATTTTCACTAAGTGTAAACATTTTAATTTTCGAAAATAACGTTTCATTTTTATGGGCAAAGCCTTTAAAGTCAAGAGTTCCTTTCTCTCATGGAACTAAATTTTGTTTGATTCACTGTACATATTTTAATATTATTAAAAAACTGATATTGAATTCGTCAAACCATATTCTTTAAAACAAACCAATTCTTAGAGCATTTTTATCGGCAAGCATTATTTATCAATATCGAAATGGATTCATCACTTTCATTTCTAGAATTCCATCGGGGATTTCTTCCTTTCCCGATTCTTTTAAATACATTCCAAGTGTCACGCCCTTAAATTCATACGTCTCGGAAAAACACCTGCGTTTAAAATAAGATCGATCCTACAAAAGGCACTAGCACATTTAAAATCTGATTTTTTCCCCCCTTTACGTTTATTTGATTAGTGTTGAAGATGAAATAAATGTATTTGGAGAAAAATGCGCAACGTTGAGTGAAGGCTGTTTTTTTTTTTTTTTTTTTTTTTTACTTCGAAACTTCGTAGAACTGCACTTTCTCCTAATGCATTATACAGCATTTATAATTCTATTCTGATGTTAGTCAATCGTCATCCATCTAGAGGGGAATGCATTTAAAATGCTCTTTTCATTTTTATGATAGTTTTTGAAAGACATAAATTGGGTTTGAATATTCTCTTAGATTACCGTTAGTCAGACACTCGAACTGATATTAATGTTGTACAAAATAATCATAGTTTTATACATTTTACAAATTACATGTTAATATAGTTTGTCGTTTCGTTAAAATTTCTTAAATTAATAAATATTTTTAGGAATTTTTAGGTTGTTTCATCCTTCAAGGGTCAAATATGGTCTGAAATTCTATGCGTCAAATTATTAAAATTTGCATTTTGTTGCATAAAAATCGGTTACCTCGAGCGTGAAATGGAGAGTTTTCGGTGTCCTCGTTGTTTAACATGGAGTTTTCTCGAACTATCGAGAAATATTGGCATTATCTCTTATCTGAATTTAGTTTTGAGGACTTATTTTGTGCGGAAAATATGACAATATTTCTCAAAAAAGGAGCCAATCTTAGCAAAATTTGCCTCTATTTTACTAGTGGGTAGTGTAATTTTTGTTTCCCTGCATTACTATTACGTAGCAGCCTAGTAATATTAATTCAAAAGCAATTAAAGTTCGCAATTGACTGGAATTTCTCTGGAAATATGATCTCATGAAGTTGCTAGAAATTTCAGAGAGATTGTGTAAGGAGCGGCAGATCACGTCCAAGTGTCCAATTGCCCCTTGTCAACTGTAGCAGACGTTGATTATTCTGAGAGCACAGAGCTATGTATTGTGTTCTTTTGTAAGCGATTTTCACTTTCTTTGAAAAGCTTATTTTTGAAGGCTGTTTGTGAATTCTTCATTGTTGTATTCAGAGGAACTGCTGATGATTTTACTCGAGAGTTTCCACTGAATTTGAAAGTGTGGAACGATTTTATCGCACGAGAAATACGGTATCTGAGAAAGTTTATATGTTAAGCTGACTCTTATAAAACGTCTTATTGCATATTCCTGTAAATTGTGTGTGTAGAAGATAACATTCCGCCAATTAATTCGCCAAATTAGATTTTTCCGGACATCATTAAGAAAAGCAATTCTAAATATTTTCGCCAAAACGTATTTTCTTTCACCAAACTAATTTTATTTTCGCAATTTGCGACGTTGGCGATCGACAGCGCGACCTCTGATCAGGTTTTTAAATAATGTCCTTAATGTCTCGTTTTAGCTCCATGAATTTAATCATTTTTTCATTGAGCTCAAAAACTGTAATAAAAAATGTTTTAGTCTCAATGTCATTAAACGTAATAGACCTGCAACCAACAATGGGATGCAATACTTTATGTCAAAACGTGGTAGCTTCGATACAAAAATGTTGAATACAGCATGTCTTGTCATGCCAATTACGAGGTGTTCCACAAGTCATACTAGGAAAATAGGAACTGTTGATATTCTAAATTAATTTTGTTTTCCTACTTTGTTGTTGTAAATAGATAATTGTAATTTGATAAAATATTTGTTAAAAAAATAATTGCATCACCCCTTCATACAAAAATTCACACGCGACGGGCTTTATTTTCAGAGACCCGTCATTTTTTATTTTACAAGGTTCAGCGCAAGGCTATAAGACCTACGGTACGAAGGTATTCGGTAGGTAATAGCAAAACAGTATGTCAGACAAACGCAAGTAATTTAGCTTTCAGATTATGAAGGGAACAGATTCATCCGACAAGTAGTATAGATTTAAGCCGACTTACTGATGCTGTAGTAAATTTAAATTAAAACCACTACGGAAACAGGATTGGATGGATTTTACTATCGGAAATTCACATTACATCCCAGCTTTCGCATTAAATCTCCCAATTTTTAGTCACGTAAAATCTTGATGGAAGCATCATCGTTAGATTTTTTTTCTCTTTCTCCCCATGAGATGAAATTAAGCTTCTGATAGTAATTAATGACAGAGCATTAAAATTAATTTACTGCGATTAACTAAGATTATCATTTTTCAAGTTTTTTATTTCGTTTTTCCAAAATATTTTTATATTGAGTGCATTTTTTTCCTTAAAAACTGTTTTCTTTTTTCGCTTCTCAAATTTTATTGCAGTTTATCATTAATAACAAAGTCGTGAAAAAATTTACATTAATTTTAAACCTAGAGTATCTATCTTCGTTTAAATCTTGTGGAATGCTCACTGATATCGAAGTAGGGAAATACCAGGCATTAAACGTAAGCATGCCCTGTCAAGTTTATCTTTGACTTTCTCTTTTGTAAGAGCACTATTAAAAAAATTCTTCAGTTTATACATTTTATAGCATCATAACGACGACTGTATGCTTAATGTTTGAATATATATTTCAAATTTCTCGAAAAGAAATATCGCTCCCTTTTCATAAAATACTAATTCTCTTCAAACGAAATAAATGAAATAATAATTTCCTACGAATAAATGAAATTTATAATCGTATGCTAATACATAAAAATACGGACGATTAAAACAATAAAAATACTAATTTTTAGTTATCTGAGGATGATATTTTAATCCCGTAACTGAACAAGAAGCGAAACAATTCCTAATTACAAGGTACCACTCTAAATTCATTGTAGCATAATGCACGTTTATAAAAGAGTTTAAATTCCACTTATTATGTTAAATTTGTGCAATACAATACAACTGTGCACTTTTGAAAAGAACTGAATAAGCTAGGTTAATCCCATACCATTACAGAAAAGTATGAAGTAACATCTCGTACGAAATGCTGTTTCGAGGACGTGAACGTACATTGAATTTAGTACAGAGTAAACAAATTTCTCTTCAAACAAAACCTTTTTAGATATCTTGTGAACAGCAGAATATACATCTCGAGTGCTTAAAACTTTCATGAAAATAAGCAATTCCGTCTCATATTTTGGGGCACGAGAAAACATTAAACAAAAACTGAGCGCTCGCATTATGAATAATAGAGCGCAGTCAGCCTTACGAGATATTTATGTCTTGTAAATTTACGAACTTTTCGAAACGTACCTAATAAAATATACTTTGTTCGATGCTTTTCTGATGTTTTAAGTTAGTTTTCTTTCTTGGTACAAAGGAAGGGAGACTTTGTTCAAATGTGTAATTCAATTCCATAGGTACCTTTTATCATTTACGAAGTATATGAATGACGTCATGCACGGAGAAAAAGTAACACGATGTTTTTTCCTATCAAATAATTATAACTTTAGTTTCTTAAAAAAAATATGCTTGTAAAACAGTAATTATGAATACTTGAATATTTGAAGGTTTTGGCGAATTCAAAATCCTCCGAATAACAGCCATATTTGAAAGTAGACATTTGAAGTTAACAATAACTGATTTGCATTGAAAAAAAAATATGTTCATTTTTTTCCTATGTTTAATTTTCGTATCTTTAATTAAACTTAAGACAACAATAATTTTCTGATGAAGAAAATAAATGTAAATATACCAAGTACAAGATATTATTAGTAATAAGAGAGATAAATACGATCTATAAGTATAAATTGATTGTAAAAGCATAGTAGTTTTGTAAAAAGCTCGTTGTAATTTCAATTTTTTTTAAATTTTAGTTTCGCAAATACTTCTAGGGAACTCTGGCCTAATTAGATTTTTTTTTTGTATTCATGTACCGAAAACACATGATTTTAGCAAATAACAGTCTACAGGTGCAATGTTAACGCTTTTTAAATTTTCATTCATGAATTCAGAATGCATTTCTGCTGCATTGGCTTCAGAAAGATATCAAAAATACCAATTATAATACCTTTAATATTCGAGTAACAGAATTCCCTGTTAAGTGTCGCGATGAAATGAAATTGCTTTTCACTAATTCTCTTGACTAGAGCTTTGCGAAATTATTTCGCTCGCAGTATTGAGATCATTTGTATTGAAATTTGGCTCCCCAAAGAATTGTTTATTAACTGCGCATAAAACGCAATAAATGAATTTGGTATTTTAGAAATATGTTAAGATATTGGCCATTACGGAAAGTGTCTCAAGCTTTAATGGCGGTGTTATAGCAATTGTGGGAATCTAACGCATAGGAAGCATTCACGGCAGGTGTAAAATGACATGGAAATAATTCTAGCAATGGTTAGTGCTATAAATTATAAATGTAATATCGATATTGTAGATCTTTAAATGCGCTTCTAATCCATATAAAATATGTAACGATGTTTACATTTGTGTACTTTTTAACAGTTTGATACATGTTACTGATTGTGCCTTCGTTCGTACTATATATTATAAATGTACAACTACATTAAGAGATGAAATAAATTTCTAAACCACATTAAAATTTTGTGAACGTACTTACAGTTGCGGAATTCTTGATTTTATGCCCTATATTTACTTTCATGGAATTTTGAATTCTTTAATATTCTCTTAATAATTGTCTTAATAAAATTGACCTTAAGCAATATTTGTTTAATTTTAGTTTGATTCAGTTTTATTAATTTTTATCAATAGTTATTACTGTATTTTACATTTTTGATATTTTTACACAGCTGTATAAAAGTAAGCAATATTAATTACTTACAATATTATTTCACTAGCTAAATACACACTAAATATTTAGCTAGTAAAGTGTCTATTGTTTAACAATATACTGGTTAAGTGATAACCAGTAGAGAGATAGAGCCTTAAATTTACAATAATTATGGAAATTATCTTCTACAAAACATTTGCAGCAGGTGTAAAATCGTATATACTGAATTTATGTAGTTGTTAGCACACTGTTACTCTTTTCCTGTTAAACGTACTTTTTTTTATCCGTATATGTTGCAAAAATATAAAAGTTTAGTAATTTTTAAAACAATGTCTATTTGCACACTATGCGTCTGTTTGAAATCACGTCTGTATTTTATACTTCGATGGTGCACATAAAGCAGGGCTTCGTGAATTAATTTTTTAAGCTTTTCTATAGAAGTATGTGTAAAGAAATGTGCCTTATACTTTACCATATGAAAAGAAAGCTGACGGAACTATGATATGAAATCGTGTGTTATATTAAAAAACAGTATTTTGACAACAATTTTAAAAGTCTAAAAAAGAATTTAAACGGAACATTAATAGTGGAAACACTTTAAAAAGGAATTATTTAAAGTGATAGCACACCAGTACACTAAATGATCATTTTATAAACACGCGAACCGAAAATTTCTAAGCACATTTACGCAATGACAAGTAAATACTTGTCCAAAGACTTGAACTCGTGGAATATTCTTTGAACTACTTAAATTTAACATTCATGAATTCTGAATGTATACGTATTTTATTGATTTCAGAAAGATTCCACCGACTTATTCCGATTTCATGGCAGTCTGTACGAATCGATGCTCGATTGTCACGTTGCACAAACTAACTTGCTTTTCCCTAATTCGGATGGCTGCTAAATCCTGCAGTTTGAACTGGGGAAAATTTGATTCTCTAGTGAATTGTTTATTGACTTAACAGAATATGCGGTAAATAGATTTAGCATTTAAAAGATATTACGAGAAAGTGTTAACAATGTTTCACACTGTCCTTAATGTTCTGTTTATTGTAAGGAGAGGATATCAACGTGCTAGAAACAAGTTTCAATCGTGAAATTTCATAAAAATGATTCACACGGCCATTTATATAACAAATTGTGGGTACATTGTTATTGGTCTGAAATTTGCTTGTTGTTCATATGTTCATGTAGGAATATCATGAAGCACACATATTTTTAACATCTTTTAAATGTTTCATTTAGGCAACTTATTTGTTTGCATGCAGGTGGTTCAAAAAGTAAGATATTTTTGCAGAAAACCCTGCTTGTTTCTTGGATTCGTAGTTTTAAAGTCCAGTTAGTGTTGAAAGTTCTAGTAAACAGTCCACTTGCCAGAATGGAATATGAACTTTATTGCTTCTAGAACTTAGTCGAACAATTAGCTGCACAAAATTCCAGGAACGTGCTTATAACGGTCCGCTTAGTACAGAAGCTTTCACAGGTGCTATAATTCATACAAAAATTAAAACTTTTCCAAAAGCCAAAGTCCAGTGGAAATACTGGAGGAAAATCATAAACAGTTACTTAATGAAGAATTCACACACAGCACTCGAAAACAAGTTTTTCAAATCAAGCAAACTACGCTCTAGGAGAACGGCATCTACTTCGCACGCAAGCTACAGCATAACTGACTCAAATTCCTTCGTATCTCTCGCTTTTATAATTTCCGACGTACATTCGAGAAAAATCGGGACCCATAGAAGGACCCCGAACAATCACATTTTGATTACTCCATAGAATATTAATGAATAATACAAGGCTTTTGCGCAACGGTAATGCAGGAAAACAAGCCTTACATCCCCCTTTGGAAAAACGCGCCAAATGTTCGAAATGTCGCCATGCTTGTTGACTTTTTGGCCAAATATTACCAAATTTGTCTCCAAAAGTGAGGTCAGCTTAGCTCTAACATCAGTATTTCTCGAGATTTCTAAAAAACTCTATGTTAACCAATGGGGAAACCAAAAATTCTGTACCTCGCGTTCTAGTTAAAAGATTTTGAATCAACTAAATGCAAAATTTAACTATTTGACGCTTAGAATATGAATTTTAAACTATTTTAAACAATAAAACGGCAGAAAGACTTAGAAATTCGTAACAATACTAAGATCTGTTGCTGGTGCACATATTCCATGAGTGAGTAAAATTCTGTGTCTAAGTACAATGAATGATCACATCAATTAAACACAGCTATATGCTACGCAGTTGGCTGTACCGCGTTTGATGGAACGTCTGCAAAGTCCTCTCTACATCCTGGATCTCGCTGCCAGTGATAACCACCTCTTCGAGACGTTGAAAACGTACCTGGCAAAACGTCATTTCCGAATTGATGCCACGGTTCAGGATGTACCGTAATAAAGTAGCTCAGGGACAGGGTCCTGATTTCATAAACGCCGGTTTCGACAGAGTGGTGTAAAGATGTAACAAATGCTTTTATGCGTATGGAGGCTATGCTGAAAGTAGTCTGTACCAAATGCTTTGTTATGTTTGTACATCTCCTGACTATTACGAATAAACTTTCTGTTTAAAGACGTAGGTGCCAAGTATTACGGACTATAATTAACCACTTTTTGTAAACGGAAATTTTCTGTTTAAAATATAGCAAACGTTCCGAGATAAAGGTGTGGTACAGTTACATCTTTGTAAAATTATTCAAAAAATACATGGTTTTAAAAAAGTGGTTAATTATATTCCGTAATACTTGACAGTTACTTTTACTTTGAACAGTTTACTAGTTACTTTGATTTTTGATACCTTGCTCATTTTAAAGGACATTTTACCTTGATTTCGTTAAAAGACTTCTTACACTGCTTTTTGCCTGGTACATATTTTGGTAATTACGAATTAAAGTCACTAAATGGTTATGTGTTTGTTGAATATTATCATTACGTTGCGATTTTCTAAATAGAAAAAGTATTATAATGTAATACGTGATTGAAAGACTAAGCGCCACATTTACTAGAACACTGAACTTAAACTAGTGTGTTTAATAAAGTAATAAACTAGTCATGAATATTAATGCAATGTGCCTATTGAGCAGGACATTGAAGATCTGAATTTATTTCCTAGTATTAACACATAGGTAAAAAATATAACTATAAACTTTAAATCTAGGGACATTTTTTTTTCTATACAAACATAATTTCCATAATGTACTTGAGATATATTAACACAAATAGCTCTAACACGATTGCGGATTGTGTGTTGAAAAATACTCAGAGAGATACTCTACCTGAAAATGAAGGAACATGTATTATATGAAATTTAATTTTCATACTACAATTACTTTTGTTTAATCTTTTATCTTTTACGAGCCGAAAATACTAGTAATGCATAAGATAATAAATTGACTCTTGAAAAATAAAAACACAGTTTAGTTGGATATACATAGTATATTATGTACAGATATGTAAATTAAAGAGATATTATGCAAATGTAGAATACTAAATAGTATAATATAATGAATCTTATTGAATGGTGCACTGCAATAACAAACAAGAATAAATAGGAAAAAGAAAAAAGAATTATGGAGAAACGTGTAAACTCTTTTAAAGGTTTACACAGTAACTAGATTTCAACCATTACAGGATGCGTTCTGCCATTGTCTATATAATGTTAATAATGCATTTCCAAACATTAACTACGTTTGTAAAAATACCTGCTGAAACAAACTAAAATTTCGAAACAGAGTTTTAAATGCTTCCAAAGTGTAGAATGAGACACTTGTCAAATTTTCTCGGTAGTAATTGTCTAATATACGTGTGTTAAAAATGTTTTGATACATTTTAACACTAAGCTCTTTATCATGCAACTTTATTTGACTTATAAATTATTTTAAAAGAGCGTTGCTCTTTTTCTACTTTGTTTACATAAGTTGTACCTTAATTATACGAATTATACTTTTATTTTCTACCTCAAATGCGTATCATTTAAAATGTTATGGATTTGAAAGTTTTCAAAACAATTTGATAATTACTTAAAACGTGGGCTTGTTTAATTACCTGACGAAACTGATACTTTTCTCTTACTTTGCAAAGAACCTTGTAATCAATAATGGCTTAGAACTAAAATAACCCACTATTTCCAAAAGACATCAAATTATTTTTCGGATGACAGAGAAATCTCTGAAAATAAAATAAAGATTTCATGAATAGAATTATTTCACATAACTTTTAGTATTTATCATCAGAATCGTAAATCAAATTATTAATGATCCAATATATCACTCTTCCATTTTTATATAAAAAAGTAAAAATCTTTTATAACTTTCACGTTAGAATTGACAATAACCTTCAGTTATCGTCGTTACCGATGTTTGTATGAAAGCCACATCCTGGACTATTTATTTTCTTGTTGAAAGAGCCGCCGAGGAGAATAAAAATTCTTGAAATATATATTTTATACGTTTTTTCCTTTTTACATAGCAACAAATAAAAGATCATATTTTATCTTTTACAAACTGCTCTCGAGAAGAATACTAGAGATTTATGTAGAATCTAAAACAATTTTCCCCGCATGTTGTCTACAATTTTCCTAGACGTATATTTCACGTGTTTAAAAATGCTGTATTTTGTTATTTGAAACCGGAGGTTTACTGCATGAATGATCTATAAAAATTAAATAAATTATAGTTTCGACACTATATTGATTGATTTAGAGTAATTCCGGGAGTTATGCCACATATTTTTTTTAATTTGTGTAAAAAATCCCAGGCTGTGCATACAGTAAAATAAATGATGCTGTGCTATTTATAGTATAATATAGAGCATGTGTAGTGCGGCCAAAAATCTAAAAAAAGAATTAGTATTTTTCAACATTTTCCCCCCTAAAACATTGCATTGCGGGTGAGACGCGCTCTTCATGATAAGAAGCCACTGTGCGAGAGTGGAGCCGCGCCTGTCATAAGAACAGAAGGAAATAATGAATAAAAAAATACTCTAAAAAATATTCCTAGCTGGAGTACCATTACCTATTTAATAACATTGAGATACTAAATTAGTACAAAGAAACATACTAATAGGTTTAAAATCAATATTAGTCTGCCTACGCTGTTCCCTACTAAAATTAAATTCTTATATTTTTAATTGAATTTTAATTGTTGTTTCATTTACAAGTAACATCAGTGTATTTGAATGGGAAGAAAAGTAAAATAATTTTTGCTTTGTTTTAACATTGTTTTATTTTTTTTAATGTGGGCATTTCTACAAAAAAAATATTCAGCAAGTATATTCTAGTAACATAAATTAAGTAAAATAAAAAAATAAGACGGGAAGAGAAATTAAAATTTTGCTAATTGTGGCGTCCCGTACGAAAGAAACTGCGGCATGTATACCGGAATGGCAGTACGGCATCTATCCCATTTTGCATGGTAAAGGCGTAACACACCACAGTCACCTGTCATAGCAATAGAAAATTGTGTAACCATATGCACAGTACTCTATAAAGGTACTACACTTAGTTTTGACTTCGAAACCATGCATGGATTCAGTAATTAGAGGACTGAAACTTTGTACATCACCTAAATGACGTAGGAGGCACATTTTACTAATTAGACTTATTTTCGTACTTAAATCGGCTGTGACAAAAACCTTGCTCTCATAAAAACTTGAACACCAACACATTATATGTACACCTCCACTCTGATTGAACTCGGCCTGTTGCAAAGCATTCACTATTCTATAAGAGCGAGTACGCAAGACAAATTTGACTCTGACCATCTCCCAATTATTATTACAATGGAAATCCTTACATTTTCTTTCATAAAAACTACTGGCGATCCTTTTCAGAATTCATTTTCTGACTATTTGACGATTTGAATGTCCTTAGGAAGAGAAGAGAAGTCAGAATAAAGAACAATATAGGAGGAAGAATTTTTAGCGTCAATGAGAGCAGATTTCAGTTTATTGCAATATCAATATCATTGCGGTAGTGGGTATCCGGGAGAAGTAAGTTTTAATTCAAACTTTAAGAGATTTTCAGCTCCATTTTATTTCCGAGAGTATAAAAAGTTAATCGTTTGAGTGACAAAATTAGCTTTTTTAAGTGAGAATGACGTCATATTTGAAGTTACGGTCATCAGGCTTTGATTGGAAAGCACTTTGTTTAGAATAGTTTTTCCAGATAACATAGTTTAATGTTTTTTATTAAAATAATAATCGTTTGCTTGAAGCATTGAATAAGATGGACCTGTGTACACAAAAAGAAATCATTCGAATGCGAAAAGTATCCGCGCGTTTCCAGAAGAGCATGAAATTCGATTTGGGTATATAATAAAAATTAAAAATGAAGTTATTTATTTTAGGTGGACGAAGATTAAGTATTTTGAAAGTCGGCATATTTTATTTCAGTGGTTTTTCTAGCCCGTTGTCAATGCCTTCATAACCCGGCTTTGACTTCTGGTATAAAAATATTATGAAATATTTATTACTGTGTTCTTCTCAACTTATCAAGATATTTTCTCTTTCTCCTGTGGACATTCAGCTGTCAAAGCTGAAATTCTCCCAAAACACTTTAATTTAGATAAAAATCAATCAAAGTATTCCCCAACGTTAAAAACCCAGAATCATTATTCACATGCATGACATTACGTTCCTTGATTCCTTTTGCTAAAATGAAATGTTACATGAACAACTTTGGTATTTAGAATTTTAACAGAATTTGTACAGATTACTTTTAGACCACAACTTTTAATGCTTTTTTTCTAATCTATAGACCGTTTCATTACGCATATGGAACTTTTATATGTGGTTTGTACTCGCATATAAAATGTTTGAGATAAAAAGCATGTTTTCAGGAGCAAAAATTAATTTTTAATTAAAAATTGCCTAAAATGGGTAATTGCGTTTGTATGTGACATAATATAATAGTGTCACAGCAGTGTATCATTGCATATGTACAGAGTACTTATAATTAAAATTTCCCTATTAAGTACTGTGTGCTACGAAAACTAATTGGTCAGAATGCTAAAAAAATGCAAGAAACTTTAATGATATCATTAAGAGATAGATTTGTTTCGAAAAATAATATAGTTCGAAATGTCACCACCAAATGGTGTTTTACATTGTTTTAGTGGAAATGAAAAAGCAAATAAATATTCAGAAGTGTAGAAAACGAAGTTTGTGAAACAGGTGCTTTACACCTCTGCCCAAAACCTCCTAGATACACAATGCCTGAGAACAGAAACAAACAGAAGTCATCACAAGGTCCGCTAAAATGATGTTACCACATATTTATTTTCACAAAATAAAACTATTCAAAGTTTGGGGTAAATTTACTCTTGCATAAAAGATTTTAATAATTTAAGATATAAAATTTAATTTTACGACAAATAGGAAATTTTAATTATCACTAATTATATAATATTATATAGAAATAGATCATAATAAATTATTGTTTATCAGAAAGGTAACAAAAATTATGAAATTTTATTTTTTTTCTTGGACTTAAGATATTTTTTAAAATTTGTATCCTTTACTTGAAATTTTAAATAGTTTTATTTTCTGAAAGTAAAATTGTGATGACGTCATCTTAGAAAACCTAGTGATGACGCAAAAGCTTCTGTTCTCAGGCCTTCTGTATCTAGGAGGTGTCTGCACGGGGAGAGAATTCGCCTACCAGCAAATGTAACATAGTAAAACGCCATCTGGTGGTATGCTGATTTTTTATTTTTATTTTTATTTGTTTATTAATTATCTACTTTATTTTTGTCCGCACAAAGCTCTTTCCGAATGCCTCATTAAACTTTCCTACTAACTTGATTGCATTCTGATCAGTAGTTTTCCCTATAGACTGTTCTAAATTGGGAAACTTCAGTTATGAACACCTTGTATTTCACATATCTCGATGCAATAGTACTTTGGAGCTTTCGAAGGTGAAACAGTAGCAAAAATATTGGCGTTACCTAGTCGACAGTTGTGGATTGCCATTAGATGCTATTGGGAACTTTCTGAATGAATTTTGCTAAGAATACCTGGGTCAGTATACTCCCGTCCAGAACGCCGATTAATGGCCAAGAGGATAAGACACTGACATTGGCAAATGGCAACAGTAAGAACGTCCAGGGTTCTAGGCTTCCACGCGTACGAGTTTCTGAAAAAAATGAAGTTAAACAAATTAACTAAAATGTAATTTTAAAATTTAACTGGTGCAGCTTAATGTTGATTTGCTGTTGAATTGTTGCAGATACATGTTTCCACAGACAGATGTATATTCACAAATATATAAAAAAGGTTTTACAGGAAATTATCTTTCGTAAATGCAGACAGATTTATATAAAAGGAAGAATAATTGTTGCATAATCTTGTGCAGTCATAATACAGAATACATACTACACACAGACAGTAAGTATACAAGTTTGTTGGTAAATGTCAAAAAAGTTAAAATCAGTAGTAAAGTTATGTTTTTAAATTTGGCAAAACTTGTACATTGTGATTATTTTCCATTTTTAATTTTAAAATAAGTGTGGACGGCTAAATATTCATCATGATGTAAATAAATGAAAATTATAATGCAAGTCGTAGACAGAATTTAAAAACCAACTTGTTTACATAGATCGTAAAATCATAAATTATACAAAATATGTAAAATTTTCATCGAAATGTTGCGTTTCATGTTGCATTTTGCCGCAAGAGCAAACATTAAGCAAAAACAACACACTTGGGTTTTGAATAATAGAATAGTTATCTCTACCGTATATCTGAGTCGTTGAAAGTTAGAAGCTCTTTGAAAAATGCTTCTTAAACCAAATGTATCATGATGTATCTTTTGAGGAAGTCGCATATTTTAATTTCTTTAAAAAGGCTGTTTCACTAGCCCATAAGACAACGCTGTTGGACATTTCAGCTATTCTAAAAGGATTCCAAGTTTGATTAATTATTCGTTGATGTAAAACCTCGATGCAATGATACTTAAGGGGATACCAATAAAATCATCCTTCTAGGAGGATCTATCGATGGAGATGGTTTAAACTGGAATTCAAAGGAACTGCAAAATTATATCTTTATACAGAAATTCATCACTATAGTGAGGTTTCACTGCTATATAAATAATTATAAATTTTGGATATCTGCAAGTTTCGTAGATACCTAATTTCTTCAAGAATGTTACACTTAAAATATTATAAATAATATAAAACATACTATGTTCCTAACAAGTAGTAAGTTTGATTATTATGAAAAAATTCAGTCCTTGGAAGGCTGTTTGCTTGAAAGGTTTTTATTTATTTTTATTTGTTATTCTACAACATTTCAAATTGATTGTATATAATCTCTTAATAAGAAGAAAATAAATTTGGAAAGGTTAGTTGAATAAATATTTAAAAGAGAGAAATATTTTAGTGGACGTGAAAAATTAGTTTAAACTGCCTCTAGCATTTTACTTTTTTTTTAGGTTTTCCATAATTCTAACATAATTTAATCAATGAAATATTTTGTTTATTATACAAATCATATTCAATTAACGATAACTTTCGTTGGTTTAATAACATTGTTAGTTAAATATAGCACGAACAAAATTCTGTTGACTTTCACAATTTTTTTCGTGTAAAATGGATTTGTCGATTCGTGAAAAAAAAAATACTATCCCGCATTTCAATTACAAAAGGCATACAATTGTTTAAATTCAGTTTAATTTAGTATATCTATTAACAATTGATTTTAATAATGTTATCCTGATTTTTTTTTACTTATTTTATGTATAGAAAAATTTAATAATACAGTATTCCGGAATTATTTTGTTCATGAGTTATTAATGCAGCAACAACAATAACAGAGGAAAAAGGAAAGAAGAAACGACAAAAAATAATAATAGATTTTATTAGCGTGAAAGGTAATTTTACTAAACAACAACAAAAGAAAGCATAAAAACATTATTTATGATCTATCAAACACAGATTCAACTCGTACTGTGATACTGTTGTTTGTGAGCTTATTATAGTAATGTACACATAGTTCGATAATATTTCAAAACTTTACCCCAAGATAACTTTACCCTTCAATAGCTACAGAGAAACAGCATAAAATTATTTATCTAAATTCAGTTTAAAACGGTTTGCCTAAAGCTTATTGAAAAGATATTTTTAATAATCTCCTTTCATCGAATAAAGATTTTGCCATGAGTCAAGTCACGAGCAGTCTTTGGATTTGTGCCAAAATATCCCGATGACAGAAGGTAATTGTTACATGATTATAGATATAAAATACATTTGTGAACAGTTTCAATAAAACTGATGACTTTTTGCTTTTAATAGCCAAATGAAAAGTGTATCAGAAATTTCCTATTGTTTATATTTCCGGAAAGGAAATGTATCAGATATTTAATGTAAGGAAATGTTTTTTGTGAGTTTTTTAATGCAAATACATGTGGAAGTATTACAAATACAAACATTTGATATTTTAATTTGCCAGTAAATAGTTTAAAAATTAAATTGTGCACCAAAAACTGTTACATGTTTCAATTAAAAAATGTGGGTGTGGACAATGATCATGAAATTAATTCGAGATGCTAGTAAGTTTTTAGACATATATAATGCCACATGCGATCAAGTTAAGCTTGAAAAAAATGGATTAGTAAGGAAAGTTTGCTTGAACATAAAAAGTCATGGAAAATTGAAAAGTCGGGCCAAAAACTGGAAAATCTTGAAATGTGATCTGAAAAATTATCGAATTTATTATTGAATCCCATATTTATCGAAAAATTATTGTGAATGTTTTTGTACGGGAGCGTATAAAAAATGTATGTTTAGTGTCTACTCAAATGTTAATAACTGATAATTGTAATTCATTTCATAAAATTATGTACACTCTTATATGTAACTTTGTAATTTATTATGTAAGTCTATAATCAGTAATAGCTAAATAAAATCGGAGATCATTTATTCTGGTAAACATTGTGTATTATTAAAGTAAATAAAAAACTTTGTAAAAAACACACATAAGAAGTTATAGGTAACCTATAACTTCTTATGTGTGTTTTTTACAAAGTTTTTTATATACTTTATCGTTTAACACCAGTAATTTGAGTGTTTTTTACCATTGTGTATCATTGATAGGAGTCCCTTAAAGCCAAAGTGGTATATCTCACATTTTTCTAGTTTTGAGATATTTAAGATTTTTTTACTCGGAATTACATCAGAAATTCAGTGTCATACAGCAACTAGGTCTGCTATTTACACAGACAGTAAGGCAGTTACAACGCACACCGTTTGTGCTTTTAGTAGAATAGCTTTTGTTAAACACTTCTGTGACTCTAAAAACCAAACAAATGGAGTTACACCACTTCGGATTTAATGGGCTCATATAAAGGAGGATTAATGTCAGGTAAAATGAACAAAAATAATAAAGCACTAATTTTAGTAATCTGAATTGCAATCAGAGAAATATCTAAATTATGATTCATAGCTAATTAAACATATCTAATATTAGTATTACTTCCTAATAATAATCCGAAATGCCGCATCATCCAAATATCTCCAAAATGACGTAGTTTAATTTTCAGTATCGTTCCAAATTAATAACAGGAGTAGAACTCCCATTTCATTCAAGTGTTGCCGAGTCTATTTCCTTCAAATAATGCAGCGACGCCCATTCAGATATCTTCCTAAATTAATAACTGGGTTTGCATACATACACACAGTAACACAAGTTCAACTAAGAAGTGGTTTCTATTAAGACTCAGCGTTTATCAAAATAAACTTGCATGCGAAGATGATCCATTACTGCTATGGGTGCAGTGACCAACTCCACTGAGTAGAGCAGAACATTTTATGCGTATACCAATATATTGTTCTGTGTGGCTGCAAGGGAATTGAGCATGTAATTTATCATAACTGTCGTCATTCTCTTGAAAACAGAGAATATGTACATTCCCAGTTATTCTAAATATAAGATTAACTAGCAGATAAAGCTCGTTGTGAAGGCATTTAATCGGACACTAGAAAAAAAAAATGGCAAATATATATATATATAGATAGATAGATAGATAGATAGATATAGATAATTAATAAGTGAAACACAAAGTATATGCTGCAGATATGACATACCCCTTAGGAAAAATATATAACAGCAGGTCGAAAAATGACATACTGCGTGTGGAAAAACAAACAAACAAGCAGATGCTGATCCAAACAAAGTATAGTTAAACAATATGAAAATAGAATAAATGAATGGAAATTAGAACTACAGGTACCATCATCAGAAGCCATGACCAGTAAATTATAATTAAAGACAATCAAAATAGCAGGATTTCGGTTGTGAGGCATATCAAAAGAGATATTCACTCCACACTTCTTAGGCTTTATCATACTATAGAACAAGAATCTAAAAAGAAAACTATAAACAGATGTATTTTGATAGCAAAATAATTGAAAAAAAAATCACTGTAAAACAGACATACCTAACAGGAACGATGCAGATCACGTTGCATTAGTCAACATATTGCCGAAGTCAAGAGGCAACATAGTGTTGCCAGAAGTGTAAAGTTTAATAACAGTCGCAGCAATACCAAAGAACTAAGCAAAACTAATCTGAACATTATTGCAGATAGTGGGTGGAAATGAAACAAATATTACAGTGGAGATAATCACTATAAACAGCTGTATTTTACAAAGTATTCAAAATGAATAATGATGAGTCATAGATGCTGATAGACTTGCCAGTTTTGTAAAACGTTATCATTTCAGGCTTTCGATCCATTGAATAATCATTGTGCAATGTTGAGAGCATGAGAACTGTTTTTCCTTCCTTAGGGGCGTGAAAAATTAGTGTTTTAGCTTTCTGAAAAAGCAAATAGTGTGGGATATACATCCCTTCCTTTAAAAGTAACAAATGTGGGGGGGGGATTTCTCTTTTGCTTTTCCGCAATGTTCCTACCATTGGCAGCTTTTCTTTTAGATCTTCAGCTAGTTGGTAAGTCGTGTACCCGTTATCTACTATCAGGTTTCGGCCAGATATCTACAATGAGTGAGTCAATCTTTTCACTACGTCAGATCGACTATTACTCACTTTGTAAGGACCATCTGGCTGTGTACAACAGTATACTTCTATGTTGGATGTACAAAAAGTTTTAGAGTCAATTAGTGCAAAAATCTTTATTCCGCATTTAGCTGGTTTGTTTAACATATACTGACGAAACTCACATCGGTCACGAAGGGGTTCCAATTTTTCGTCACGTACTCACCTAAGCTACAGGAATCCACTGGTATATCGGTAAACTGTTTTTAAAACACGCAAACTGGTGTGTTTTACGAACACTAGTTTGAAAAACTATACTGGTGTTTTAAACTACTTGAGTGTACTCTAAAAAATTACAATAACAGCATACCTCATTTAATGATACATATCTTAAAATTCATTTATACATACAAATATTTGACAAATAGAATTAAAGTCTTGAAATCTTAATTGAGTTCGAAAAACTATTAAAAAATATTAACGAATTCTGTAATTTTCTTCCTCAACTTTCTTCTATGAACTAATCTGAAATCAACTTTATTTCGTAATAATGTTTGAGTTTTAGTTAAAAAAAATATAATAATCGCGTATTCCCTCACATTAAAATATTAACGAACACAGCTAGCAGAGCAGTACTACGGCATTCCTTTTCCCTAGGGTTGTTTAAGCTTATTACTTCTCCATGAAATAACTTGAATGCACCGCTGTAAAAGATATAATACCACAAGTCCCCTTGCAATTTATGCACATAGTCAGAGAAAACCTGAGGGATATTGAACACATATATTATGAATAGGAATCTGTAAGTACAGCTTCTTAAAGTATACAGAATTCATTTCATATCTTAATTATTTTCTTTTTTTATTATTTTACTTGTACGGTTCAATGTTTCAGTATATTCTAAAGAGCATGTTAGACCAGCTTATGTCATGGATTGTTACAAAATTACAGATGATACTCAAGTAGATATCTCAATAAAGTAATTTATCAAAGAACTTACGTGTAGAATTGAAACAAAAGACGCACCGCAATCAGTGGCGGGTCTAACCTTTTTAATGCTGAGACCCCAAAATATACTGCGAGTTCAAATCAAGGGACCCTATCCTCCGTGCACACAGTAACTTAAGTATTGAAAACTTTTCAAACCACAAATGATTATCAAACTTCTGCTGATCTTACAATCTTATAATGTTAATATCTGAAGGTTTAGTCCTATTATCAATTTAAAAGGCATTTTTACTTAAACATTATATTTTTTATTATTTTTATCCATTATTTCATGATTTTTTAATGTTTTCGTTATTTCAAAATCAATATTATATCAATTATCACTTACACAGTGGAATTTCTAAATCAATAAAAAATAATTGTAAAATATTTCACTACTTACATAGAAATTACTAAGTTCGTGTGAACCAAAAAAATCGTTCTGAGATTTTTTTTTCCTGAGCAATACAGTTCGTCAATAGCTACTGACAAATTGGAGAAATATTTCCCCTCAGCAATGAAGAACATTGCGTCAGGATCGGAAGATCTGGGCACCAATGACAGCTACAAGATAGCCGTCCTGAAGCCAAGTCTACAAAGTGTCAGTGTGGCTTTTGTGCTAAATAGCCAAACATGTCAAATCTGTCCATGGAGAAAGATGAAAAGATTGGGGCAAGAATAAACTGGGCATCGCACGCTTAGACAAGGGAAAAATATAATTGTAGTTCTTTAAGGGATTTTTCCTTTAAATTGCAGATATTTTAAATGATAGAATTCTAATAACATGGAATGCGTGCATTTTTTCAATGAAACCAAATTATTGAAAAAGCTAAAGTTATAATAGAAAGAGATTTTGAATTAAAGTGTTGAACCATGTCTCTCTGACATCTAATGGCGAGACATCACTGACTGTAGTAGTCATAATATAATTCAAAAATTGCAATTATTATTAGAGAAAATATTTTGTTGTGATGTTTCATCTATTCCTTTACATTTTTTCTAAGGGCATTGTCAGGAATTTATCAGCTCAATGTGCACTTATTGGGGTGATTTTATTTTCCATAGAAATCAATGTGATGTAATATTCGTAACAGGCAGAGGCAATTTCTTTCTTGGTTTCTTTGACGATTCGAGATAAATAATTAAATTTAAATTAGAGAATTAAAAAAGAAAATGAGAAAAATTAATCGAATACTGGCTGGAGAAGTGAACCCAAACAATTTTAAGAATATAAAAGAAAACAAAATGTTAGCGACTGTCATCTAAATGAGCTTTGTTTACTATTTTCAAGTTATAATGTAGACTATCTTTCATTCTCTGAAAGATTTCATAAAATGTATTTATCATGTGTGTTTAATTGGAACTACTTCATTGAGCATAATTTTGTACATAAGCTGATTAGAAGGGCTGTAAAGTATAATTATATGTATTCTGGTAAGTTTTACATAAAACAAAAAGTTCATGCCGTCCAAGATGCCTGCAATTGAACTTGCAATATGCTTACTTAGGACTACCTTAATTGAAACCTGGTAAAGTGACCATCTTAGTAGAGACCAAATTCTATAGTAATTATTTTTATATGTCTCACTTACATCCATCATAATTGCAATCATTGTAAAGTGATAAACATTATAAGACGACTAGTTTTGTTCTCGAGGTTGGTCACATTAAACAGGCCACTGTATTTTCAAGGTGCGGTAGAACTAATATGTAAGCCCGGTTGAGTAAAATGCAAATTGCAGCACAACCTTGTTTAAAATAAATCGTCTTACTACATGCAACACTGAGCAAGCTAGATGTCAATAATCTATGTGTAACAGTGCGATGTTAGAGTAGCAAAAATTTGCAAGGAAATAACTATGGTACCGTGTTTAGAATACCGAAAGAATTACTTACGCTGAAGTTATATTCTGCATGAATGGTGAAGAATAATCATATTCGTCACTGAGGTGTCAAATACATTCTCGCTTCATTTCACGATTCCTATGGATTAAGATAGATGCGGAATTCACTAAAATACTTCTTCCAGATAATTACATGAAAACATTTTCGATGTATTTCTTTGAAACAACAATCCAACGCTTTGATGCAGTGAAATTTTGGAAACATTTCTCAGACCAAGTTCTGTAATCTTTTTCAGGTAGTTTTAAAGCAAGAAACTGTGCACTTTAAACCCTGAATGACCACTAAATTGGAAAATTTCTTTTGTTGTATTATATTCAAAATGTTCGTAATATTTTAAAAACCTTTTGTAAAGATTTTTAGAAAAGAAATATGAGTTATAAAGCACGAAGGAAATTGGCATTTGTAAATCTCATTTGTGATGCAGTTTATCACAAGTTTTAAACGAATTCTAATTTTGAATTCTTATTTTAAAATTAACATTTTTTTGTCATTTCTAATTCCCGTCTTTCACACTGCTCTGCTATTTTATACTGTTTGAAAATATTTAGTTTTCTAAGGCGATAATTTATTCATCGGACTTAGAATGCCTGCCTTGTAAATTCGATCTCTAAATTTTTATGGCTTTCGATAAAATAGCTAGGTTACGTTTCTATCCATAACAATCCGCAGTTGCCGAATCCGCATTTAAAAATTATTACAATTAATTCATGTACACGCCATATCACACTGCTCTGCTATTTTCTACCGTTACAGAATATTTAGTTTTCTAAGATAATTTATTCATCGGTCTTCGTATGCCTGCCTTGTGAAATCGGTTTCTAATTTTTTTATGGGTTTCAATAAAATAGCTACATTGCGCTTCTATCCATAACCATTCGTAGTTGCCGAATCCGCAATTAAAAATTATTACAATTAATTCATGCCTACCCACCATCTGGCCAGACTGGCTCTTTAGTTGGAGGCCGTTGTACCTTGTCCCTAGCGCTCATGCTAACCTGGCTTGCAATGTTTTCATGTATGTTTCGACACTCTGCACTTATTTTGTACGGATTGTAATGATGCATTTTGATGATCTACCAGCCACCGTTAAATTATATTTGATTTTTTAAGCAAATCAGTTTGATTCTACAATTGATTGCTTAGATTGAGTGCTCTGTTCCAAGTTATTGCACGTTGCTTTTATAAGATCACGCCAGCCTACTAAAACTTTTAATTTATTATCTATAACATAGGACTATAAGCATATTTGAATAAATTTAAGAATCGACTGTATTAAATTAAAAAAATGGAGATTAGTGAGCGTAGATCTTGTCAGACAGATTGTTAAATTTCAGTGTTATGTCAGAAATTTTATATTAGTGTTGTGTATCATTAAAATAAATTTAATTTAATGTTTTGAAAAGTTGTTCGTATTGTATGAAAAACATTTATGCCTTTAAAATCCAATGTATCGTGTGCCATTTTGATTGATTTTTATAATGTAGAATGTTTTTAATTATATGAAAGATTTCTTAAAATAATAATAATAATAATAATAGAAATAAAGGTGTACCAAAAGAAGAAAAAATATTTCGGTCAAAAACACACCACAATTGTTTATAGTTAGAAACATTTTACCTGAAGAATTTTTACTTCTGACAATAAGAACAATGAGGTGTGTTAGACAATCTCTCTGCTGTGACATATTATCTACTTACGTTGGATACGAAGTTTTGGCAATGCTTGCAATCTTCCAGAGTATAACTAGGAATATCATGTTCATTTATATCAATTATGATTAATACTGATAAGAAGAACTATTTAGGATAAAATATATCAATGCAGCCTTTCAGTTTGTTTTATTTATCTGGTATACTGTGAACAAAAATAGGGTATATCATCAGTAAATCTAAATAAAAAAGTCATTATAATAACTTTTGGTACATTTAAAGATTTGGCATTATAATATGCTTTCTATTTGAGGGGGGCAGACATGCAACTGATTCTGTGTAATATGTAGTGTGTTCACCTTTATATTTTATTTTTGTGTAATTATGTGATCGTCGATGACGAAGGAGGGGAAGAATTACAAAATTGCCAATTGATTTCTAATTAAAGTACTTCTTTATTTCCTATTAGTTTAAATAAGTTAAAAATTCTCCCCCATCCTTGCCTTGAAACAATTATAAAATAAAAACATATTTCATCACTAATCGGTAGTTGCAACATGTATAATATACAGTTTCTTTAAAGTAAATTTTACTTGAATAAGTCAGAAAAATCTAATGGATGTTCTTGTAGATATTGGTGAGTATATGTACACACACACACACACACACATATATAAATATATATATCTTTTGTAAATGCAGTTCGAAATAGTTTTCATATGATGCATATTGCATCGATATAAAATTTTCTCTCTAGCAGCAGTTTTCCAATACGGAAGAACAGTATCTAAATGCAGCTACTTTCAAGAGTTTATGTCTCTTGCATATCATATGTTGTTATCGCCATACATAATATATTTTAAGAAAAATACAAATGGAAATTTCACCCTGAACACTTCTAAACTATTCCTCGACTTTTTAATAACAACGAGTTTCTTATACATAACAAACCACAGGCTATAGCAAAGAGAAGATATTGCTCTGAGGCAAGCCTAGAAGGTAACACGGGCTGAGCACATCATTCTAAACAAAATAGAGCAGACAAAAATGTATTCGGGATATTTTAAAACGATCTAAAACAAATTTTTATGTTAATAATTGTTCAGACAGCTTATCAATAATTACCTTCTATGCCAGTTTAACAATAATACAAGTTAAAGAACATACATTTAAAATTGAAAAATAAATTTGAATCCTATTGAAAAGAGACAGAGCATACGAAATTGAAAAGATAATTTCAGCTGTTTTGTTCTCAATATACTAGAGCAAATGCATTTATTCACGTTATGATAAACTCACTGCATTACAACAAAGAAAATGTAACCTGGCTTAACACACAGAATATACGGAAAAGTTACATTGTCGGAATTCCAGTAAACCGTCAAAATTCCAAAAAAGTTAGTGGAAATAGTATGTTACACACAATAAGAGGATATTAATAACACTATTAGGTGGATGTTAGAATTATGTACAGCATTCTTTTTATTAATTACAAAAGTTTATTTTAAAACTAATAGTTTTAATACTGACTCTACATTCAGATTTTACGAAAGCCTATTTGAAACTCAACTGGTGATTATTCCGCTTAGATTTTTATAAGTATTAAGGTAACTTTAAAATGGATGTTGAATTGCCAAATATCAACTTTCTTACTTTTTTACCCTGCCTCCATAATGATGAAATAAGTAAAATAAAATGTAACGAAAGTTTTGTAGTGGAAGCTGCTAACTGAAACATGAAATTGTGCAGCAATTCTATAAAGAGTACCTCAGGATATATAGCATTAACAAGCATAAAATACTGTCTTAGAAAGTTAGAAAGATAAATGGCTCACTTTATCTCAATTATCGTAATTTCGTTCTAATATTTCGTACTTTGTGATTTTTCAACCGAAATTAATATGTGCAAGAAAAATTTTAAGAATGTTTTTGAAGACTAGTTAACCTTGGAATTCATAAACATAGGGAGAATTTTTATTTTTGTAAATGAAAAAACTTTAATTATCCGGAGATAAGAATATTGATAATTGTAAAGAATAATTATGTTCAAGCAAGAATATGTTTAGGTACCTTTTTTGATAAGAATAATTTATACGCAATGCATCAGGCAGTTTCATTTTATATATATAGTGATTTAAAATATCTTAACGATGTACAGAATGTACAGCTGCGGAAAAAAAGGCCCACTTGTACATTTTTCGGCCGTCGTTCGTCGCACAGCAAAGTTTCAGATACCAATCGTTTACTATTGATGCACACTTTAATTTGCTATGCATAAAAATTGCATAAGGGGCCATCTACATATTAAAATTCGCACCAACTTTTTTTTTTCTCAATACTCAGATTTTGCGTTACTCAGATTTTGCTACTCGGTATAACTCCAATATAATATTCTAGCATAAATATTTCAAAACTGAGCGTGTTTTGTGAGCGTAAGTAAAATCATCTCTTCTAACGATATAATGCTTGGCAAAATAAACTTTAAAAAAGTAATATACACAATAATACTTGAAAAAAAAGTATTTTCTGAGTTTTCGAGTTTCATTAGCGTTGAAAAGAATTTTCTGACTGCAAAATAATTTTAATTTGTGTATTCATTTAGTATTTGTCCGTTTTAAAGAAACAGCAATTTATTTTCCAGTTTTAGCTACTATAATCTGCTGTTACAATGTAAGTTGTTTAATTGAACTACTAATTAAAAAATGAAATAGTTTATGGAGCTCTTACACGCATAAAATAAGAGTACATAAGTATGAGACAAATACGGGTTCCCATAAATAATCTTTCCATCAATTTTAATCCCGATTAGAACTCCCTATATCAATAGTTCACTCTGAAGAAGTTTTATATACAGTGGGAACCCCTAAAGTTACTTACTACCTTGGTAAAAACGCCACCTGTCTATTGTGACCACTTTTGTACATCCTCACTTAACAACACAAAACAATCAAATTACAATACCCACTTTTCAACAACTTTGCCACATTTGTAAGGTAACCTTTTTTATAAGATGATTTATTAGTACGAATAGTGATCACATTAGATAGGTTTAACTGTAATTTCTAGAACAATCAAGGGTGAGGAACTATTTCGATTTCCAGCGAATATGATTTGCAGAAACTTGCAACTCTTTCGTGAATATGAATAACTTTTGCTATATAATATTTCCATTATATATTTCCATTTTATTTACACTATAAAATGAAATAAAGCAACTTCCATTACGAAATAGCGATCATGACTGAAATAAGCATGTAAGTAAGCATAGCAGAACATGGACCGAGTTTAGTTGCATTTATCCAAACATTAGAATTAAGTTTCATGATATATTTCATGAGCATTAAATACCATGCATCATTTAACACTTCCCTTTTTTAAATATTTTACAAAATGGCGTTAAATATCCATTTTAGCCACCAAAACGTATATATTCGAAGTATAATTGTTTTACTAAGCATCTTATTTCAATTTAAGTTGCAAGCATAAAAACATTTATTTAGGTATTATACGTATTTACGCATTAGTAATCATTACACATTCACAAACGTACACTACAAACAAATGCAATTTTATCGTTTAAAAGTAACAACTAATTCAAATTTTGTTTTACTTACTACCCACGGTGCAAAGTGCTCTACATAAATACGTAAAACTCTTTCAAAATGATTATTAATGCATTCTAAAGCATGAGAAGAATCATGCGATATCATCACCCCAGAGAAACACTTGAAGAAAATTGTGTTTCCGGTAAAGCTCTAAAGACCACTGCAAAAAGATTTATGTTCGCAAGAATTCTTTAGTGCTTCAGGCAGCAAGTGTTCACTTCGAAATGCACACGTAAGAAATCGCTTACGTTTATTAAGATATAGTGAAGGTAAGTGGGAATTTCAGTAGAAATACTATCTACAGGGTAATTTTATTATAATTTTAATGATACGTTATACGTGCACATAGTTTGTGTTTAATCATACACTATATAAAATTGTATGCGGTTTTATTCTTATGTTATTTTCCTTTTTTTGTTAAAAAAAAAACAAAATTTTTATCATGCCTGCAAGTATACCACAAACTACATCTGTTAGAAATGCTCCTATATATAGTATGCATATGAAGAAGTAAAGGAAAAATGCCTTCTTTTAGTAAAATCAGATAAATTTATATTAAGTTTATGTTATTTATGAAGCTATGGAATTTGTGTACAGCTATGTGAAACTGTATAATATATAGCTATATAGTACTATTTACACATCTAGCTGAGTGCTCAAGGAGATAAAGGTAGGAGAAAAACACAAACAAGTTGAACATACAAATGCGATGCAATGATAGCAAGTTTATGATGCAAGTTTATGATAGACGCTGTCATGAGTGAGGAGATCACTTTCAAGAAGATTCTTCAGTTTAAGCATTCTCTAGTTTCATAATGGTGAATATATGCTGAATGATGGAATTTATTTTGATTTTAAATTGATGTTAATTATGACGGTAAATTGATGCATAAATTAATGTTGAATTTCTCCAAAAAAATCCATCGAAAATATTTTTATAACATTGATTAACTTACAATAAGATAAAAAATAACTTTCTATCAATAAATAAAATTTATATACAAAATAATTTTTATCCATAAAAATATTGATAAATAGAACATTCAAAATCCGTCTTTCTTAGTTAGATAATGATGACAGCATATTTCAATCACTTAACAGAACAACAAGTGAAACAAGTTAAGTCCTGAATATACCAGCTTAAATCTAATGTTACGAAATGCAAGTTTATAATAGCATTTAAATTCCATTAATTAGGTAACATTTGTATTATTCAATACTTAATTATAAGCTTTTGAAGCAAATTAAATAAGCTTGGTTAATCCTATAACATTAGAGAAAAGTATGAAATAGCATCTTGTACGAAATCCTGTTTCAAGGACGTGAACATGCATTTAATTTAGCACAGAGTAAACAAATTTCTCTTCAAACAAAGCCTTTTTAGATGTCTTGTGTATTTCAGAATATGTTTCTCGAATACTTAACCCATTTGTGCCTGGATATTTTTGCGACTTTCTTCAATTTTTACTGATAACAGAAATAATAGATAAATTTCTGACGTCAACTTCTTGAACAAGGGATGATTTCTTTTAAAATCATTATGCATAAAAATCGAAATATCAACATCCTACTTGGTCATGTTAAAATATTTTGTAGAGTTGAGGCTCGATGCTCATGAATAAAGGCTAGGAAAAATAAATAACGTTTTCGACTAATAGCGAAAATGCCGTCCCAAAAAAGGGACGCTAGGCATAAATGGGTTAAAACTTAATGAAAATAAGCAATTCCGTCTCATATATTGGTGCACGAAGAAAGATTAAACAAAAACTGAGCGCTCGCATTATGAATAATAGAGCGCAGACAGCATTAGGAGATATTTATGTCTTGTTAATTTACGAACTTTTCGAAACGTACCTCATAAAATATACTTTCTCCGATGCTTTTCAAGTTAGTTTTTCTTTCTTTGTACAAAGGAAGGCATACCTTGTTCAGATGTGTAATTCAATTATATATGCACCTTTTATGATTTTCGAAGAATTTTAGATTTTATGTATATGAGTTACAACTTATATGGAGAAAAAATGCAAGATATTATTTCGTAAGAAATAGTGAGCGTACATTTTGTAAGACAAAATTTTAGATTTAAATGCTGTAATAAATCAAGTTTTTTCCACAGTCAAAAACCTCGGAATAACAGCTACATCAGAAGTATTTAGGCATTCAATTGTAACGTTAAATTCTTACAACATTATAAATAATTTTTTTACGAATTCGCATTTTTGTCTATGCTTAATATCTTACGTTTAATTTAATATAAATTTTCAACACGAAAGTTTTACTAAAAGAAAAAAATGTAAGCATACTAGATTTAAAAATAATATTTATAACACTGATGAATAAAGAAAAAGCGTTAGGTTAATTATATAAAGCAGAAGAGAGTTTTCTAAAATAAAAGATGCTGTGATTTCACTAATTATTTATATTTGGGGACTGGCAAGGAATATTGGAAGAACACTTCTGAGAAATTCTAAATAAATGAACATAATTTATTACCAACAGAGAAGTCTATGTGATAAGGACAAGAAAAGTTATTGGTTTAGCCAAAATTGTAAGGTTACAGTATTTTCTCTTTTTTATGAACGGGAAATTTTACACAGTGAAACATAATGGTTGTCTTTTTCATTACTGTTATTTTTTTTACAATTGCACCATGGATTCAAAGCAATAATCTAGTATGATTCTTTTCACTCTGCTTTACACACTGAAAATGTTTCTGGTTAACCATTTACTTCAAGGCAGATTACAGTTCGTAAAAAGACATTCAAACAACTTGAAGTGATTGACCCAATTAGTTCCTTTTTTATTAAAGCAGAAACCACATGATTTTGTCGTAATGGAGATTTAACTACCGGTGCAATGTTAGTCTTACTATATAGTTAAGCTGAACCCTGACTCACTGACTCTCTAACAAGTCCGGCTAACCACTCCAATATAAAACATTTACCGCCACTAATGCCAAAGGATTACAAAGATACGCACAAAAAGCGTAATAACATTTAATTCGTCAGTGCGATTCGCTTGAAATTTTTTATAATTCTGTATAAAGATATAGAAATCAAGCTGCGCTACTTTAAAAATTTGAAAATCCACCCGTTCCCTCTCATTTTTAAGTGATTTTTTGCTCTTTTCAGCTCCATTTTATTTCAAAGAATAAAAAATGTTAATCATTTGCGTGAGAAAATTAGACTCGCAAGTGACAATGACGTCATATTGAAGTCACAAGTTTCAGGCTTTGGAAGGAAAATTGTGATTCCGATATGTTTTAAACAGTTTTTCCAGATAACATTGTTAATTTTTTTTATTAAAGTGATTGTCTGCATGAAGCATTGATGTAACAGGGTATGTTAAAACAAAAAGCAATTGTTTGAATATGAAAAGTTTCTGCGCATTTCAGGAAGAGCATTGCATTCTTTTTGGGTATATACTAAAAATTCAATTCGAGGTTTTTTTCGTCAAATGTTGTTTTCTAGCGCCCTTTGTCATTGCCTCCATAACGGACTTTGACTTCTAGTCCTTAATAATTTTTCATTCATAGATTCAGAATACATAGTTGCTCCATCGCCTTCAGAAAGATATCGAGCATACCAATTCTAATATCAGTAATATGCGAGTAACTGAATCCCCTATTAAGTGTCTCGATGAAATGAAATTGCTTTTCACTAATTCTCTTGACTATCGAAATTATTTCGCTCGCAGTATTGAGAAGCTGAGTATTAAATTTTGATTCCCCAAAGAATTGTTTATTAACTGAGCATAAAACGCAATAAATGGATTTGGTATTTTAGAGATACGATAAGATATTGGCCATTACAGATAGTGTCTCTCACTTTAATGTCGGCGTTATAGCAAGTGTGGGAATCTAATGCGTAGGAAACATTTGCGGCAGGTGTAAAATCACACGAATTCGATTTGCACAGTAATACTATAAATTATAAATGTTTTGTAATATTACAAAGATTGAAACAAGTTTCTAATCTATGTAAAATGTGCAGAGATACTTACAGTTGTTTAATTTTGATTGTATGCTAACTGTTATTGTTTATTCAATTGTCCATACTATGAATTATAAGGTCCAACTGCATTAAAAGATAAAAAAGATATCTCAACAATATTTAAATTTTGTGAACGTGTATGCATTTGTGTATCACTTTTATGCTATACATTTACCGTCATGGAATTTTGAATTCCTGCAATATTCTTAGAACTCCAAAAATTAACCTGTAGCAATATTTGTGCAATTTTAATTTAGTTTAGTTTTATTATTTTTTAAATATTAATTACTGTATTTTACATTTTTTATGTAAAAGAAAGTACGTAATATTATTTGAAAAAATTGCATAATTTTGTGGATTTTCTTATTTTAGTGATATTGTGATTAGATATTAGCCATAAGAAAGATACAGGTTCTAATTTTCATACGCTAAAATTATGGAAATACAGGAAAAATTCTTACGAAACATTTACTGCAGGTTTAAAATCGCATGGACAGAATTTATGTAGTTATTCGTACGATAAATTATAAAAGTAATGTAACTGTTGTATAGTTAAAGATACATTTTCGATCCATATAATGCAAAAAGTTAAAAGTTTAATGAATTTTGAAACCATGTCTATTTGAACACAATATCTATTTCTATGCAATGACTTATTTATTTTTTATTTTAAGTATTTGTACATAATTTTATCATAAAACACTATCTCTTGGGAATTAATTCTCTACTTACTCCAAATATTTACGATCTTTGAGTTTTTATCAAACTTATATTCTGTTTAAATATATGAAATGAAAGTAAAAAATTACGTCTTACTTAAAAATGAGTATTTTGAGAATGGTTTTGAAATTCCTAAACAATAAAGTATTATTAGTAAAAACACAAGCCTTACTTGAAAATATTTTAAGTAATAGTAATTCGGAAAAGTGAATGATCGTTTTACAAACATGCGAACCGAAAATTTCGCACCAATGAACAGTAAATACTTGTCCAAAGTCTTTAACTTGTGGAATATTCTTAAAACTAAGTAAATTTAACATTCATGAATTCTGAATAAGTACGTATTTTAATTATTTCAAACAGATTCAGCCAGCTTATTCCAACTTTAAGGCAATCTGTAGGAATCTATGTTCGATTGTCACGTTGTACAAACTAACCCGCTTTTCTTTAGTTCGCATAGGCTGTAGGTTCGCATAAATCTGTTGTTTCTGCATTTTGAACTTTAACAAATTTGATTCTCCAATGAATTGTTTATTAACTGATCAGAATATGGGTTAAATGGATTTGATATTTTGTAGATATTGCGGAAAGGTGTAAGCAATGTTAGTCTCATCCTCTCATTAATGTTCATTTTATTGAAAAGGAAAGCGTATCAACAAGCTGTAAACATTTATTAGAGGCGTAAAATTTCATCAGATTTAGATGAGATTCCTGTTAAATTACAATTTATGTATTATATGCTTATTTCTATTGATCTGAAATTTAACTAAATTTTCGTGCATACAGGAATATCATGAAACGTTTGCTGTTTTTAAACCTCAGAAATGTGTCGTTTGGACAACTTATAAGGTTTTATGTACGTAGGTAATTTAAAAAGTAAGGTAACAAGAGCTCTCATGGTTGTACAAATTCCCCGAGAAAATGAAATTCCATGTCGAGGTATGATAAACGATCACAATAATTAAATGCTCTAGATACCACTAGCCCCACCAGTGGCTTTGTTCCCAATTTTTTTTTAAGATTTTTTTTTTGGGGGGGGGGTGTACTCTAACTGTACATTATTGTAAGTGTCCGGGACATGAAAGCTCTAAAAATACCTGCTATATATTTTAGAAGTGCATTTGTTTAATTACTTTTAACAAATTATTATTTTTTCTTACTAACACAATAGCCTTGTAACAAATAATAATATGGATTAGAACTAAAATAAACCACCTTTTTCAAAAGTCATACAATTAATTACCTTACGGATGACAGAGAAATCTTTGAAAATGAAATAAAGAATTTATGAATAGGTTTATTTCACGTAACTTTTAATATTTATCTTCAGAATCGTAAATCAAAGTATTAATGATCGTAAGTCCAATATATCACTCTTCCGTTTTTATATAAAAAAAGTAAAAATCTTATAACTTCAGCTTTAGAATCGACAATAACCTGCAGTTATCATTGTTACCGATGTTTATATGAAAGCCGTATGCTGGACTATTTATTTTCGTCTTGAAAGAGCCGCTGAGGAGAATAAAAATTCTTGAAATTTATATTTTATACTTTTTTCACCTTTTTACATAGAAGCGAATAAAATATCACATTCTATCTTTTACAAACTCCTCTTGCGCAAAATACTAGAGATTTATGTAGAATCTAAAACAATTTTCCTCGTATGCTGTCAACAATCTTTCAAGAGGTATATTTCATTTGTTCAAAAAACGCTATATTTTATGATTTGAAACTGGAGGATTACTGTGTGAGTGATTCATAAAAATTAAATAAATAGTTGTTTTGGTACTGTTGATTTACCAGTTTAAGAAACACATGTCATGGTGAATCTACTAATAATTGTTGATGGCATATGTATTCGAATTTGCTATAATGAAAGCGAAGGGACTACAATATGTCGTCATATAGCATAATAGAAACTTAAAAAGTTAAGTAATATCTTGAATGACACACTTTGAGAAATCTAATCATTTAACCATAAAAACAGCGTCTTAAAATTCAGACCAGAAAACTACTCATTTAAAACAATATTACTGTAATAGACATGCAGTCATGATGCAAGTTGATTACATGAAGTATTGTGATCAGGTGTGAAGTATACAAATTATATTGTGATACCGCTGTATGTCAATGAAACTTAGAAATGTTCATATAATATTTCAAATCTTTACTTCAAGAAAATTCTTCATTTCATAGATACAGCGAAACAGTATAAAAATGCGTACCTAAATTGAGTTTAAAATATTTTGGCGAAAACTTATTGAAAAGATATTTTTAATAATCTCCTTTCATCGAATAACGATTTTATCATGCGTCAAGTCACGTGTAGTAGTTGGATTTAATCCAAAATGCCCCGTTGACAGAAGGTAATTGTTACGTGATTACAGATATAAAATATATTTGTGAACATTTTCAATAAAGCAGATGACTTTTTTGCTTTTAACAGTCTAGCAAAATGTACATAAGAAATTTCCTATTGTTTACATTTCCAGCAATAGAATTTATTAGATTTTTATTGTAAGGATTTTTTTTCCCCAATTTAATTCTTGAAAACTTTCTACAACAGTATTTTTTTTTTTTACAGTACATTAAAACAAATCTTGCATTAAAAAAATAAAAACAGATCAGTGCATCAGTGATTGACATCAGCTGACAATGTTTCCTTATGCAATATACAGTCATGCTAGAAAAAAAAGTTGATTTTTTTATTTGCTAGTAGTAATGTTCACAGTTAAATTGTGCACCAAAAAACTTATTGAATATTTTGCATGCAAATACGACATTGGATAATGATCATACTATTTGTTTGAGATGCTGGGATGGTTTTTGGCGTACAGTAGACTACCAACGGTCAACAAAATCCTTAAAAACTTGAAAAAGTCTGGAAATTCTACTTTAACATAAAATATCAAGGAAAATTTGCACATTTCTGCTAAAACCCTGAAATATCTCATAGTGTGACTATCAAAATTATCTGAAGTCAACATTTATGAATTAATTTTACATTTGTCATATGTCTTTTACATAGATTCGCATCAGTGTCGCATACGGTATTTTTTTCAAGGTCTGGGGGGGGATGGTATACTTGAGTGGTGAAATTAATTTTAAATTGAAAGTTTTAGCAGAAACACAATGGTTGAACTGTTCACATTGCGTTTACCATTAACCTGGAACGTGGCTTTCCAAACAAAGTAACAATCAGCAGAAATTTATAGTAGCTTACTTAAAAATAATAAAAGCTCTTATAACAGTGGATGCTAGCATAGTGATATGGAATACAGCTTTACACCAGAGGTTAAAAAAATTTCAAGACACGAAAAATGTACGGGAATAGTTCAATGAGGCATGGCGATAGTTCCAGGAGCAGAAAAGAACGGTCGCCTATGAATTCGCCAAACTGCAAAAACTGCAGTCGTTAGTTTTATATAATGTAGTTGTAATAAATTTCAAATGCAGACTTCCCAACAGGGAACGGTTAAAAAGACCTTGAAATCCTAGAATATTTAATGAAGACCTCTATGAAAACTCTCGGGAGATCAAGCTAGGAAAAGAAATATTCCATTGGGCGCCTATCGAAGAATAAAATGACACTTTAACGTTCAAATACAAAGTAATATACAAAACGGAAATAAGATAACTTAACAGCGAGATGGGATTTTTAAAAATAGCAATGAGTATTACATTTAGAATAGGGAAATTCATATAGAACTAATTAAAAATATGTGATGAACTGCATCACAAGGGGGTAGTTAAAATACTTATTTGATCTAATTTTTCTTCACAGGCCGGCCGCTGTCTTGAAGGCTTTGTCCACAACAGGCCGGAGTTGTTGGTCTCATTATTATGAGGACACTCAGTAGGTGCACCAACGTCACCCCCTATGAAGGGACAGACAGTGACAACCACGCCCAGTTGTTGATCGAACCTTGACCGCAGGGAATTGAGCCCCACACCGTTGTACGGTGCTTTACCCACCATACAAATCGGTCGGCTGGATCTAAATAAAATCTGCAATAAAGCAAAATATTACAAAATAGCAATGATTTTTCTCCCCCCCCCCCCGAAAAAACAACAACAACTTGTATATCCTCTACTGTTCTGCACACATATCAAGTCATATTTAAGCATTCCGGCCAAGCGGTAAATAAAAATTACTTGTAGAGGATTTTCCAGGTCGCACTTCAAATAGTTTCCTAACTTTCAGTCAAAACTTGCATTTTTAAAACCATTTCTCTTAGAGTCAATATTAATAACTGATGCAGGCTTTCAATTTTATCCACGACCTTTGGTGACCTTGCATAGGCAAAGGAACCTCTAAAAATCCCAAACTTCTATGATCCTTATCCATACCCTCATTTCCAAAAAAATCGATTGATTTTTCAGTGCATAATTTCAACTGTTAGTATTGTTACTGACAAGATAAAAAGTGAGCATTTTTCTTTTCCGCCACTACATTATGTATCATTATAAATATCTAAAATAATATCCTGTAATTTTTTTGTTTGAAACATTCTATTTTGAAAATTAATGAAAGACGTTCAAAAGAAACTGGTATTTAAAAGATTATATAATCAAACCTTTGTAAGATAACACACGTAAATAATGGTAGTTATCTTTCTGAACACGTGTTTCGTGTGAAATAGATTCCGTTCTTCATCATAGTCTAACAGGCCTATCTCTGCATAGACTACCTTCTATGAACTACCTATTTTTACCCTCCGGATTGATTGAAAAGTGATTTAAGTCATAAATATTAACTTTCGATTCTCGCACAAATTTTAGGATAAAATTCTCAAATTTCACGCATCACCTGATTAGTGTATGTGGGCACATTTAACAACATAAGTACATTTTGTTCGTGAACTATATAAAAAGTTAAGGTTCATATATGTAAACATTTAATCATCTGAAAACTTTCGATTTCATTATTTGTGAATTATTTTTCATTTACGTAATTTTTGTGATTTATAATAAAGAGTGATCATTATTTAAGGAATAAAAGCCGAAGTTGATGTTTTTCGGACAGCCTATTAATTATTATATATTTGAACAACGATTAAGAATATTTATTGGCTAAACTTACTTAACGAATATACATTATAAAGCACTAATTTTCATAATCTGCATTACAATCAGAGAAATAGCGAAATTATAAAGCATAGCTAATTCAACATATCTAAGATTAGTATTACTTCCCAATAATAAACCAGAAATGGGTATCATCCGAATATCTCCAAAATGACGTAGTTTAATTTTCAGTATCGTTCCAAATTAATAACAGGAGTGCAACTCCCATTTCATTCAAGTGTTGTCGAGTCTATCTCCTTCAAATAATGCAGCGCCGCCCATTCAGATATCATCCTAAATTAATAACTGGGTTTGCATACATACGCACCGTAACACAAGTTCAACTAAGAAGTGGTTTCTATTGAGACTCTGCGTTTATCAAAATTAACTTGCATGCGAAGATGATCCATTACTGCTATGGGTGCAGTGACCACAACTCCACTAAGTAGAGCAGAACATTTTACGAGCATACCAAGATATTGTTCTATGTGGCTGCAAGGGAATTGAGCATGTAATTTATCACAATTGTCCTCATGCTTCTAAATGCAAAATATATGTATATTCTTTATTATTCTTACTATAATAATAATCATCTTATGAAACACGCAACAAGCCAAATAAGTAATTCACAACTAGTATTACATCCAAACTAAGAATTTCATTTGAATTTCTGTGCCACAGAGATTCAAAATAACTCCATTGCATCACAACATTTACATAATACAAAATGTCGAGTCCTGTTTGTGTACCTCCTCAAGATCTGTGTATTACAACACGCTGCATGTCCTGAAGGTCATTGAAACTTTCCTCCTTTAAATCGCTTTTAATTTTCGGAAATAGAAAAAATCTGCAGGTCTGAAATCAGACGATAGTGCTCAGCGAGCCAGTGCACTGTAATGCAGACAAACCTAAAACTTGCTTTGAAAAAGATACATCCTGGCGCAACAAGCACGACGTTGAATTACTTATAACTGGTGCTGGCCAGTAAAATTGCAGTTTTGATGTGCAAACTCATTGTGGATCATTGCAGAAGCATAGAAAAATCAGTCATCATCCTCTTCATGCGAGGTTTCTACAACGTAAGTCTGTTCTACGGTCATGAAAATCAATGTTCCATGCCATTTCATCTAACGCTTTTTCTCCAAGTCTAAATGAAAACATCAACTTTCACACCCAGTCACAGTTCATTTAACCTTCCAGATATGCGGTATCTGACAGATACAACTGCTTTCTATTTTTTTAGTTTCTTTATTTTACGTATAGATAGACCAACCAGGCTACATCTATCTTCAGCTTTTATAAGCATGCATCAGCTAGTAATATTACTTAGTTTTTCCAGTCGACCAAGAGATATTGTTTTAATTATTTTATCTGTGAGATACACCGCGCTCATCTACGTAAGTATTGAACTTTGTATTTAAATATAAAACTATCATGATGTAACTAGTATCAACATACCTTTTTAACGTATTGTAAATGTTGAACATCATATTTGTGAAAATGTACTGTTAACTGCCGTTTGTATCTGTGAGATACGCGCGCCTACTTATGCAACATGTGAATTCCTCGTTTCCCCATGAAGTCGTAAAACAGTTTTCTTTCCTTTAGGATTTAAAATGGCAAATAAGAGTTATTATTTAACCAAAAAAAGGGATTTGGATACATGGAAGTCATGAGTATGTTACTTCGTGATGACAGCGAAATTGAGTCCGATGACGAAACAGATACTGACATTTTTGATAATGTATCAGGGAGAAGTGAAGATTCTGAAACAGAGCAGAGTCATGTTGATTCCGAGGATGATATAAGTGATAGTGCTGATTCTTTCGTTGGAAAGAAAAAGTAAAAGGGAAAGTAGAATCTTCTTGGGAATGGAGAAAAGCGCCTTTGACACAAAAAAGAAAAAGGAGTAAACAAAATATTTTAATTCATCTCCCTGACACAAGATGCTCCGCCAAAAACGGCGAAAATATTTTTGACTTTTGGAATTGTTTAATTGATGACTCCATGTTGATCGATATAGCAGCCTATACAAATGAGTATATTGCAACAATCCAAGACGGGTATTATCCGCCAATTATCCAATGCTTTGAAATATGAACATATTAAATGGCAATCAGAATCAGGATATGATTTTTCGCAATCTATTCAAGAAGAACTGGAAAGTGTTACTGGCAGCCAAAACAAGGGAGTCAAGAACGATGGAAAAAAAGACAATGAAGTCAGTAGTAGTACTAGAAAAAGATGTGTCACGTGTGCAGTAGATAAGCGTACCAGACTGTTAAAGTATAATTGCTTAAAGTGCAAAAACTATTTGTGTTTGCAGCATGCTTCATTTATCTGTGTATCATGCACCAAAAATTTAGACAACTTAAAATAATAACGGAATGTCTTAGAATGTAACCGAATGGAACTTACTGCAGTTATAGTATTTTTTGAATAATTAATAATTGTAAAATATGTAATTTTGTTGAAAATATACTGTGCTTTTTCCGTACATGTTGTATTGTAATAAAATGGTGAAAAAGTAATAAAATCTGGATCTCTATATAACATGTAACAAGATACAGCGCGCCCATCGATGTTATATTTTTAGGCGCGCATTCTTAAAGGTTAAAAAGATTACCATAGCTGCCAATCCTCCCTTAATATAACTAACCATCGTTTGAAAACAGAAAATTTTTAGTTAATTTTTTAAAGAAGTAATTAGGCTGCACACTCAGCTCAGTAATTTAGCTAGTTTAATTAGTTTAATCCGCAAATTACTGTTTATAAAAAGGTGTTCACTGAATTTCATTAATGTTGGCAGTCATAGATTAGAAACCTGATTAACTGGCCGACTTAAACGAAAACTTTCACTGCAAGCATTCTGGGAGCAATTGGTCTATATTAATTGCCAGTGACGTTTTGAATTTTTTGGGGCTCTTTCTGTAATTGGGCGTTTTCCATCCGTAGGAGCAGCCAAAGGACGTCCAACTTGTAACTTCGTATTCAAAATACTCACTTCCATTCTTAAATGCCGAAAATCAGCGCAATGCTAAGACAATCCTTATCGGAAACACATTGCATGTCAACTCATGAAACTGTTTTTCCCAATTTATAGTAAGCTTTTATCACAGCGGTTTGGTGTCTCACATTATGTTTAAATGTCTCTACTTATATAACATTACACTAGCAGCTGCTGATGTACATGGATTGGCTAAGACACAATGGAAACATCTGCGTATTTAACCGCAGCACAATATTTTACGTAAGACAGTAGCCAGAAGGCATTTCTATGGGAAAAAAGTACCATTATATAAGTAGAAGAACACTGTACGGTTCCGGAAATCAACCAGGCAGTGTAATGGCCAGCGCGCCCTACTACCATCCTTTCAGTGAGGGTTCGAATCCTGGCACGAGCATGGATGTTCGTGTTTGTACCATTACTGTCCTGGTTGTTAATAAATTTTATTTTGAATTAAATAAATGTTAAAGGAATATCCAGGGGTATAAAACCATCTTCGAGATTGTAGTCAGAGACCTCAAGAAAAACTCTCAATCACAGCAACAACAGTTTCAAATTCCAATCGAAAATGAAGGTGATGTTACATGTGAATTAATTTAATGAGTGAAAAATTTTGATGTGAAAGTTTTGAAAAAAGACTTGTAATAGCACAATGAACATGAATGAATATCGTGTCCAGATCTTTTCTGATAAGCTGCGACACAGAAATAACGCAGTACAAAACTTCATCTGAATGATAGCTATCATGCTGACGGTGGTCTATCAATACGGCGCAAATTTTGACGCCCTTGGCTGCGAAAGAAAAATTGGGTGACCACTCGACTTCGACACTTACGATTAGTCATTCCAGCATTTAATAAATTTAATCGATGATCATTCAACATATTCCAATTGAGCTCAATGCGCGTTTAAACGCAAACGCACTTTCAAGAATTTCTCCCATAGGCCATAATGTAAAAGAAATCTTTGTCGTATCCCTGTAGAAAAACTATAAGTCCTATGCACATCAAAATCAATACCGGTCTTATAATGGTGGTTTATAACATGTATACAAAATTTGAGCTCAATCGAATGTACCGCTTAAACGCTAGCGCGCTTTCAAGAATTTCCTCCCATAGGCTATAATGTAAAAGAAATCTTTCTCGTAGCCCTGTAGAAAAACTATAAGACCTATACACACCAAAATCAATACCAGTCTTGCGACGGTGGTTTATAACATTTATACCCAATTTGAGCTCAATCGAATGCCCTGTTCAAGAGCTATCGTGTTCACTCACATACACACAAATACACATACACACATACACACACACACACACACATACATACATACATACATCTCGTAAAAATAGCATAAATGAATTCAGAAAACCTCAAATTGTGTAAATACACAAAAATCTCGAATTCGAATTTTTTCATGATTACAATACTTTCCTTACATGGTACATGTTCGGAAAGTAATAAACAAATAAAATAAAATCTGTGAGTTTTACAACATTTTTAAATCTGCCTTTCTTATAAATGCACTTGAGTTTACATAAAAAATGAATCTTTATGTTGTGAACTAAATTCGTCTCGGGGGTGGGTGAGGGGTTTGCTCCTCTTCTGGATATGCCATGGGTATGCAATGCATCACTACGTCATGACTTCCATTTCTCACGAAACGTTGAGCAACACCTGAGGGTAATTGCAACATTGACTAACTATACTTCTTGCACACGAACATATATAATCACATGCCTTTAACATATATATCACTCGTGTGCCTTGCCTTAACGAAACAGCATATGTTTAGAATTGAAGAAGGGTTGACCTTTAGTATCTTCTAAAATCTTGTAAAATTATTTATACGTGTTTTGCTTAAGGAAGTTCTTTATCAAATTTAGTCGTTTATTATCTCCGATAACAAAATTTATTGGAATAATAAATAAGATTTATTACATCTTATATGATTTTTACGGAGAAGCAATTATTTGTAAAAAAAAAGAACTTAAAAATCAGAATTTCCTTCTATGATTTTTTTTCAGAGCTCTGTGAATTAACAAAAGAGTTTCATTGGGAATTTTACAAAACAAGATGCCGAAAAAATAATTATTTAAGTACAGAGATGAAACAAAATATAGAGCTTTTATGTACGACGTTTTTCCGTTATTATGAAATCGCGATTTTGAATACAAAAATTAATTATCTTTTACCATTTCACCCACAATCATAATCATCAAACTGCAACAATGCCATTAGACTATTTTGCATATATATATATATATATATATATATATTACGGATACCATAAGTCCTTTTGTAGCTCACACAGAAATTCAGAGAAAGGTTGGAGAACATTGTACTCGTTTATTATGAATTCAAATCACTATGTATTATTTCTTGACTGAGTCTGTTTTATCTCATTAATTACTTTCATTTTATTAGGGTTGACGTACGGTACTCGAAGATCTCTTAAAAGGATATGAGAGGTCTGCTCGATTGTTTAATTATAAAATGAGAGGAAGCCTTTGCTTTGCGGAATAGCTCGAAATTCTGCTAGTTGAAGAGCTCATAAAATATGTTTCTCTGTGTTGCGTATTATGACGCTTTTTATGAACGTAATTATGCAAAGTGATTATTCAAGTTTAGTGGTCTGAATAGGCTGTGTAAAATCAGAAAAAGCACGACTGATTATCTTTAGTGCATATTAAAGGAAAGAAAAATCACAAGAAAGTTTAAAATCTAAAATTATAAAATGTACTGTTTGTATAATGAACGAAATATTAATTCTTAAACTACTTAAAATACGAACTGTACTGAAGTATGACAAATTTTCTGTGAAAGCTTTTTAATTACAAAAAAGCCGTCCAGGTGGTGTAGTGACTTAAGAACCATTGTATCCCGCCTTGAATCCGGGTTCGAATCCCGACTTGGACTTGGAAGTTAACTTTCCGTCCCTTCATAGGGAGAAACGCTGGCCACCCACAGGTTGCCCGCATTATAAAATGACCACAATACCTTCGGACATTTGTAGTGGACAATGCATTATCGGCAAGTGCTACCCCGTTGAAAAAAAAATACAAAACAGACTAATTCCCTTAATGTGTTTAACTTGCAGTTATGTAAACAACATCTGGTGTTAAACTGGTGGTAGCACGCATAAAAATTACCTTTTCGGAAACAGTCATTAGAAAATAATACAGTATCATTAACACATAAAATAGAAAAAGACCTTGTCCCCCCATTCATACAATTGATAATCAAAATATATTGAATATTCAGTGAAAGTATATTTCAGAAGAATAAAACTTACATAAGCAGAAGAGGGTTGAATAAATTTGAAACTTAAGAGCAGAACATCAAAATTTAATGGTAAAAGCGACTTAAAATGAAATTCCATTTTGAGCGTGAACAAGACAAGTATCATTGATTTGAGATTCTTTTTACGATCGAAGATAGCGTTTCATCATTGAAAAGTCCAGTGTTAATACAGAGAAACTGCCATAACTGATCCGAGATAAACAGATAAACAATAACTACAATAATTCTTAGCATTATTATAAACTTAAATAAATCATATATCTAAATGCAATGTTTTGTTATAACTGTTCTGGACACTCGTGCCTTATGTGAAAAAATAATGAGTGTTTTCATCATAGAATGCAGAAATATTATGAAATTCCTTCATTCTAGAGGGGTTTTACGATTATTGCGTTTCCACGAAAGCACTTGAGTACACGGATGTAAAAGATGTATTTGATTCCGAGTGCATATATTACGAATTCCTTTGTAGCACACATTATCAGTATCAGATAAACTCTGTTGCATACTGAACACAAATTTATTATAAATTGAAATTCGTACAGCTTCTGAGGGCTTATATAATCAATTTTATGTATTTCATTTCTTCCATTTTATTAGATCTAAGGTAATTATTTTCGGGATTTTTAAAAAAATATGAAATATCAGAAAACTTATTTAATTACATATATGAAAAAAATCCTAACAAAATTTCGAAATATTTTTAATAATAGTGTTTTTAGGAGATGCCTAAAAGCTTTATACATTTGGAATTTTCATATATGAATTGAATGTTTATAATGCATCTTCAAAAGAATCTTTTACAATTTTATGTTCTAAAACAGTAGGTTTTAAAATATATATTGTCCTACGTTGCATCAATATTGAATGATTGCTACGAAAGCCTCAAATATAGATTTATATCTCATTTGCCAAATAAGAAAAAATAATGTGTTTGCCGTCTTTCATCTATTAACTAAACTTTCTGAATTTTTTATGCTCTGAATAAAATGAGTATAGGCATAATATCTGGTTGCCCATGTTTTTTAAAAAAGTTTGAAATTTATTTTCCATGTCTGTACTAACAGTTCATCTCAAAAAAACTGAAGTGCACAAACCTTTTCTCAAAACATTGCATTGAAAGTTAGAATATATTCGTATGGTTATATTAAAGTACACCTAAAACAGAATCGGTCGATTACTAAGAAATCTTTAGGAATCAAGGCTTCCATGTATTTTCTTAATTTTATTACTGTAGAAAGTCAAGTATAGTCAAGTTTTCATAAACAACAGTTTAAAATTCTGCGCATTGATATTGCGTATTGAAAAAAATGACGCTTACATTTATTTGGAAAACTATACTCATATACAAAACTTTTTGTGCTCCTCTAAAGCAATTATCAGGTTGCTAACATCTGTTTCAATGGTTTTTTTTTTCTTTTTCCCAATTTAACTTTAACCATGTCGTTAAGTTACGTTAACGTGTCGTTAAGTAACGATTACTATCGATTACTAAGAAATCTTCAGAAATCAAGGTTTTCATGTATTTTCTTAATTTTATTACTGTAAAAAGTCAAGTATAGTCAAGTTTTCGTAAACAACAGTTTAAAATTCTGCACATTGATATTGCGTATTGAAAAAATGACGCTTACATTTATTCGGAAAACTATACTCATAAACAAAACTTTTTGTGCTCCTCTAAAGCAATTATCAGATTGCTAACCTCAGTTTCAATAGGGTTTTTTTTTCTTTTTCCCTATTTAACCTTAACTGTGTCGTTACGTAATTGTGCCGGTTAAAGGTTACCGGCACAATTTTATAATCATTGTAAAAAGAATGATTTGTTCTACAGGAACCTACGTTTCTCTCCTTCTTTTTTTGTTCAAAATACTTTATATTAATTTTCACATCATTAAAATGTAATGTCAATTGAGAAACAATGAGCATTTTCGACACCTCCCCCTATTTGCTTTTAATCAAGGTTCTATAGCGGAAAAAGCTACTCTTGTTATTTGTGAGCTGTATGGAAATGTTGCCATAGCTGAAAGTACCACTTCTGACTGGTATGCGAAGAACAAGAGCAAGAAAAAAAAACCTATTTTATTATACTCACAAAATTTATACACGTAAACATATGTCACAAAAACTTCTTAACTGAGTTAGAAAAGATATACTCGTATACATACAACATTGAAAAATTCTGTGATTTTCTGGCTGAAACTTCATCTGTGAACTGATGTGATTTTATTACAAAAAATATAAATATTCCCTTGCACTCCTATTCTCTTACATTAAAATATTAACGTGCACAGCCATCGTCGAGCAGAGCAATATTACGGCATTCCTTTGCCCTAGGGGTCTTTAAGCTTATTACCTTTTCATAAACCACTTGAATGCACTGCTGTAAAAGATATATATATTTCCCAAAGTACCAAAAGTTCCCTTGTAGCTCAAATACTAAGTCAGAGAAAGCCTAAAGGATATTGAACACATATATTATGAATAGGATTAAGTATAGCTTCTTAAAATACGCAGAATTCATTTTATCTCTTAATTATTTTCTGTTAGTCATTTTACTTGTACGGTTGGATACTTCAGTATTTTCCAAATAGCATGTTAGACTACCTTTTGTCTTAGATTATTACAGAATTGCAGAAAATATTCACTTAGATAACTCCTTATAAGACAGCTTAACAAAGAGCTTCCATATGTAGAATTGCTAAAAATTTGTACAATCCAATTGCCATAATAAAATTAAAAATTACAATTATTTTTTGAAAAAAGTATTTTGTCAACGTTTCTCTAATTCCCTCCATTTTTAAAGTCAACGGTAATGGGCCATCTTGAATTTATCAGCTCAAGGCAAACTTATTGGGGAAATTTGTCTGCCACAGAAATTAATTCGATATATCATTCTGTTACAAGCATAAATTAAATATAATACTGATAATCGGGAAAAAAAACTAATTAAACAATTAAGAAAGAAAATAAGATGTATGTCTGTGAGACGCACTGTGGAAATTCTGTATGCAGAACTGAATCAAACAATTTTAAAAATATGAATAAAAACGAAATTTTGTTAAAAGCTTCTGTTGTTAGATCGAACAAGGTCTAGTTACTGCTTTCAAACTATAAACTAAGAAACTTTTTATGCTATAAAAGATTTCATAAAATATATTAATAAAGGTGCATTTTAAGGAAATCTAGTTTAGGGAGCGAGATTCTACGCATGAATAGTTTAGACGCTCTGTAAAAAATATAAACTAATGCGTCTTCGTTAGATTTCTCGAATTTTACGCAAAACAAGAAGTTCGTGATATGCAAGACTCCAGATGTAGTATCCTTGCAATATGTTTACATAGAACTATTTTTCTGATGCGATAGAAAGACCTTGTAAGTCTAGTTGAGTAAAATACTTATCACAACACAAATTTATTAAAAATAAATCAGATTATATCATGAAACACTCTGTAAGCTGAAATCAATAGGTCAAAGCTTTTTCAGTAAATATTTCAATAATATCTTTGGAGCATTGAGATGTAAGAATAGCTTAAATTGCGAAGGAAATTCAAGAACTAACAATGGCTCCGTGTTTAGACTAACGAAGGAATTACTTACGTCGAAGTTATATTCTGCATGAATGGTGAAGAATATTCATATTCGTCACTAAGGGAGTAAATACATTTTCGCTTCATTTCGCAATTCCTATGGATTAAGATAGATGGGGAATGCACTAAAATACTTCGCCTTCCAAATAATTACATGCAAACATTTTCGGTGCATTTCTTGGAAACAACAGTCCGACACTTTCACGCATGCTTTAATACTCTGGAAGTTCCACAACATTTGCTTAGACTCAGTTGCGTAGTCTTTTGCAAGTTTTTTTTCAGAAAGCATTTAAAGAAATAGACAATTCAACCTTGAATGACGACTGAAATAGGAAAATAAAATATTCCATGTTATTATCTTTAAAAACTTTATAAAATCCTTCATTTTTAATGAAATATTCTTAGAAACGAATTGAGTTATTTAGAACTTTGTTAAAACGAACAGACTTTGTGATTGGAAATAGAATGATATGAATGAGCTTTGAGTTTAGAAATAAAATTATAAATATGTATTAACAAATTTAACGCGTGGATGAGTTGTAGTAAAAAATGGAAGTTCGTGAACGTAGATTTCTGATTTAGTCAGTCATAGGATGAAATTTCAGTGCTATGTCAAAACTTTTACATTACTGTTCAGATCATAAAATGAACTTCATCTGAATAAATTAAAAAACTGTTCGTATTATATGAAAAATAGTAATTCCAATAAAATGCCATATATTGACCATTATTTTAATTCATTTATATAAGATAGGCATTTTTGTATGAAAATTTGTGGTAAAATATTTTTATTTAATTAAAAGTTAGTGTATCTATTTTTTCCAGTTTATTATACGTCTGATATTTGTTAATCTAAAACAAAAAAGCTCAAGGTACATGCATTATGTGCATTTATAAACACACGATTATTTATAAAAATCACAACACATTTGCATACATTTTATTTATATAAATCCATTAATATCAAATAGTCTTTTAAAATATTTTCTAACTTAGATACAACACTTAATAAAAAAAATAATTTTTATTTATTAAGTGTTGTATCTAATTTTAAAAATATATTTTTATTTCTGAATCAAGGCAGACATTTTTAATAAGCACACGCTTTGAAATTTCAAAATGTAAATATATTTGAACTGATCCATTAATAACCATTATAATTAGTTTCAAAAATTAAACTGCCTTCCCATTTACTTTCAAACTTAATAAATGCGTTTTCTTTAAATGAAGATGGATGAAATAAATCAATTGAGACTACATTACATTTTAATTTGATTCTTAAATGCGCTTTCAAATATAATCAATTTTATCACGTACTTCAAAATTTAATATGGCTAAATTAGCATTTCTGATCGCAAGAAAAATAAAGAAAAACTTTCTTGCGGTAACAGCTGTGTTTTTTAGAACGGATTTTAAACTCTTTAATTATGCACTTGCATTTGAATCTGATGAATTTATATTCTGAAATATTTTGGAATATTTCAATGGGAATCATTTTAGTATTACTTGTTTTTGGAGTGCTTGGCTACTTTTTCTAATCGAAAACGTTGTTTCACACGTGTTTTTTTTCATTGCTATTTGAACGTGCTTTATATGTGTAAAATTTAAAATTTTATGAATACAATTATTTAATATATTAAAATTAAAACATAATATATTGTACTAAATTTCATAATTAATATGAACGATAATTATGCTTTGTTACTTTATTTATTCAGAAAAAATACACCAGCTTAGCAATTTTATAAATATGGCAAAAAAGTACCAAATCCTGCACTGTACTTCACTGTAATCTTAAATTTATGATGAAATATATTGGGTACAACTGCATATTTATGGCAAACATGAGCCAAAATAATTGGTCATGACAATTCATGTGTAACTATGAGAATTAAACGTATTGTAAAAAGAAAATAATTACACAGTATACACTCGTCTAAGAGCTGGTGCTTCTTCAGTCTAAAAAACATAATACTCATGTTTTCTCTTTAGAACCTTTTGGATTTCTAAATCCTTTCTATTCGTATGGATAGATTTTTTTTCTAATAAATAAGGGCAGACCTTTTCGTACCATACGAAACGACCGTACTAGTTAAGGATATTTTTTTTGTTATTTTGTAATTTTTTAAGATTATTTTTACAGATTTGGAATAATTCTAAATATTAAATAGAAATTAATAAAAGACAAAATAAATTTAGCTCAGAAACACACCACAATTGTTTATAGTCAAGAACATTTTAGACAAATAATAGTTACATCCGGAAACAGAAAAATAGAGGTGTGTTAGTTTATCTTCCTGTCTATTTCAGAGAGAGGGACATATAACTGGTGTCTATGGAGATTTATTTGAGCTAATATTTTTTTTTGTTGTTGTTTGTGTAATTCTCGGATCATCCATAACGAAGTGGAACATAAAAGTATCTAGCAATTGAACACTGATTTTTAAAATAATTGTTTAATTCTCTATAATTTTTAAAACAGTAAAAATTCTGCCTAATCCTTCCTTTCAATATGTTTAAAATGAAAACCAAATTTTATTACTAAGTGGTATCTAAGCAAAAACTTCTAAATGATTTTGTAGATTTCTGAAATGTGCATACCGTTAGTAATTGCAGTATCGAATATTATTCATGTGAGGCATATTGCTATGTTATAAGATTTTCACTCTTACATACATTTTGCCAATATTGAACTTACTACAGTTTCTAAATGTAGCTACTTTTAAACGTTAATATCGCATGTATTTTGTATTTGAAAACCCATACTATGTTTCTAAAAAAGCAGGCATGCAAATGGAAATTTCATACAGAATGCTTCTAAGTATTCCTAGATTTTCTAATAACAACGCGTTTCTCACATGTAATAAAACAAAAATTGTAGCAGACAGAAGATATTGCACTGAAGAATCGCTATATATAGTAAGTATCGTGCACCAAACACATTATACTAAAGGAAGTAATTAAGACTAAATGTTTTATAAGAGTTTTAAACGACCAAAAATATTTTTTAGGGTTTTCATTTATTTTTGTTTGTATCGGTATATTTTAGAAAACCTTTACATAAAATAAAATATAATATATACCGAAAAGCCATTACATTATGACACCCACACATTTTAAATAAACTCGTTTGGATGACATGGAGACAGCGTAATTAAGTGGGAATGGTATTTAATTGTTGCTGGAGGAGGTAAAGGATCATTCTTGCACTTACGTTTGTGAATGGTGGGAAAGGCTGTTGATCTAAGGGAATTGGATAGAGGGCATATTGTAATGACCCGAAGACTCGGAAAGAGTATCGGAGAAACTGCACAACTGGTCGGTTGTTTACGATCTGTCGTTGTTAGTATCTATAAAAAGTAGATTAATGACGGTGAAACCAGCAATAGTTGATAAGATGTTGGCCGTCCACGCATCATCAAATAAAGAGGACGCCGTAGACTGTCCAGCCTAGTACAGCAAAATTAACGGCAGACAGTGACTTGGCTGACAGCCCAATACAATACAGGTCCAAGTACAAGTGTTTCGAAACACACAATTCAGCGGGTACTGTTGGATATGGGCCTACGGAGCAGGCATCTTACTCGTGTGCCTTATGCTTACCAAACGTCATTGTCAACTACGTCCACAGTGGGCACGGGAACATCGAGACTGGACCACGGATATGTAGAAGAGTGTTGCCTAGTAGGATGAATCCCGGTTTCTCCTTCACCAAGTCGATGATCGTCTCAGGGTATGCCGTCTTCCAGGAGAACAGCTGCCCCCCTCTCCCCAGCAGCACAGAGCTCAAACCTTACCACGTTCCAATATATCGACTTTGTCTGGCCGCTGCTTAAGCATTTGGTACAACCTGTCTCCAGTATCTACCAAGAAATTGTGGCATCCATGCCCAGGTGAGTTGCATCTGTTTTGAAGGTCAAAGGAGGTGGATCGCGTTATTGAGTAGGTGGTAGTAATGTAATGGATCTTCGTTGTATATTGAATGATATTTTTATAATTGATATTAAAATACAACCTGCGAAGAAAATCCGTTAAACAGGCTAATTAAATCCTATCTCTCTCACAGTTCTGCCTGTTTATCTATAACTAGCTGAATTACCCGTCGTTGACGGGTTAGTACTGAATGCAAATTTCTAAAAAGCTACAACTTTCGTCAGCATTGTAGGAGTACACAGAATGGATGTAGTATGTTGCCAAAGTAAAGAAAGCGAAGTTATAATTTTTATGTATTGTTAAAACATTACAGGTTAGAGAGTAACTAAGTAATATTATTTCATTCGCTTTATTAGTAATTATGTGATGCGCGAACGAATATTTACGCATATTGAAATAATTTTTGCAAAATCTCTATCTAATCAACATTTTTTTAAAATTGGATGCCTAGAATTTAAGTTGAGTGACAACCTATCATGTCACCAAATTTCGTTTCATTCCCGGCAGTCTTTATTTCGTGATGCTGGCACAAAAATTTCAGTATTTTAAAACGATTTTCACAAAATCTCAAAATGCAATCAAAATATTTTAAAAATTCTCTCTCAACATCTATAAATTAAGATTAGCAACTAACTACCTATCATATCACCAAATTTCGTATTAGTCGTTATTATGCGATGCTTGAAGAAATATAACTGCATTTTGAGAGAATTTTCACAAAATCGCAAAATCTGATAAAAATGTTTAAAAAATTGGACACCTATACTTTATTCGAACAACAACCTATCATGTGGCCAAATTTCATATCATTCGCTTTAGTCGTTATTACGTAATGCGTGAACAAAAATGCACTCAGTTTGAAACGATTTTGGGCAAAATCCCAATATCTGATCGATTTTTTTTTAGATGCTTATAGTTTAAGGTGTCCACCTATCATTTCCAAATACCATTTTTTCAGATTTGCAGTTATTACGTGATGTGCGAATAAAAGTTTGAAACAATTTTCGCAAAATCTCAAAATCTAATAAAGATTTTTCAAAAATTCGACGACAGTGTTTTAAGTTGAATGACCAACTATCATGATACCAAATTTCATTTCATTCACTTCAGTCATTTTTACGTGATGCTCGAACACAATTTTAAGGAGTTTGGAACGATTTTCGCAAAATCTGAAAATCTAATCAAGATTTTTTTTTTTTAAATACGCTGCCTAATGTTTAAGTTGAGTGACCACCAAATTTCATTTCAATCGCTTCAGTAGTTTTTACGTGATGTTCGAACACAAATTTATGCAGTTTTAAAAAAATTTCACAAAATCTCAAAATCTAATAAAGATTTTTTAAAAATTCGACGCCTATGTTTTAAGTTGAGTGACCACCTATCATGACACCCAATTTCATATCATTCTCTTCAGTCGTTTTTGCGTGATGCTTAAACAAAAAAAGCGTCATGGACAGAATGAAAGACAGACAAACTTTTTTTGAGGGTCGCATCGGATTCCCGGGGGCTTGAAACGGATAGAAATCGCACAACTTTTGAATTCTAAGAAATGTACAGACAAAAGTCTAATTTTATTTATATAGATTACCTTGATGTTTTCCATACATGGTACATGATCGGAAAATAATAATAGGGTATTTAAACATAAGCGGAAATAAAAATTATGCATCGTTTTTGTGGATGGTACTAAGTGCCTACACTTCTCCAGAAGTAAAATTATCAACTTGTATATAAACAAGAAAATTGAGAAAATGCAAGAGAAAATCATGACTCACACTGAAAACGCATTTGCAAATTGCTACACTTTTGTATTTTTCTGAAACATTCTTATTTTCAGTAAATTTCATAATCAATATTTCATTTAGTTTGCATGCAAATTTCTCATACTTTTTCTAGTTTTAGAGTAAATCGCAAATAAAAGACACTTCAGAAACAAACATAACTTGAAATTATTCGCGTTTAATCTCACTTTAGACCCGACAAAAGTCTCACAACTCAAATTAAATAGCGATCTCATAATTGTTTTTGAAAAATCTATAACACTTAATAACGACAAGTGGAAAGCGTATTTTTAAATAAATTTTCCATTAAAAGCCTAATTCTCAACCTGTGTTTCATTACTAAAATGCTTTTTTCACCTATAAACGAAGACTGGTAAGACACCTTTAATGGTTTTTTTTTTCCTAATGGGCAGGCACTGGCCACAAGCCTACATTTTTAATGGTAAATGACTTACAAGTTCTTTTCAGCTGTATGAATTTCGAAAAAAAAAAACTATTCAAAACTATTCAAGTTAGGAAATTTCTATGACATTCAGATATTCTTTTGTGTAGTGACAAATAAAAATATAAACTGAGCGTCACTATGTAGAATTTACAATACATTTTCCATTCTTAAGATAAAATTACTTTATTCAGAATTAAAGCATCCACGCATACGTAGGGGAAGGTGATCCAAAACGATCCACATTTGTTTTCTTCGATAGCGCTACCAATTAGGTAGCACATAAACTAGTTGCGCCGAGTCAAAATAAATCAATGGCGATATTTAAGCGTTCAATGCGTATTTCATGTCTGAGTAGAATTCATCAAAAAACTTTCTTTTGTCATGTCTATTCTAAGGTAAGCACTGTATTTCCTATTTATTTAGAAATACAGGCTTTAGTGTACAGAAATATGACTTGGTTTACTCAAAGGACAATATTTTTGATGTGAATTATACTTGCTTATTTTGCTATGTTTCTGGACGTATTCCAGTAATATGACCTGAAGTGGACAGCTATACTGCCGGGTAAAATGATTCATCGACTGAAGAAACAGTTCCGAGTCCTAGTGATCATGGCAGCCCTTAAGACGTTCTCACAATGCGTGACTCCCCATTATATTATTTAATTTGTTTTTCTGTCTGTCTTAGACCATATTTTTTTATTTATAATGTTGAAATATTCCATTTTAATTCCATTTTATTGTTTGTGACATTTTTTTTTATTTTAAAATTTTCATAAAACAAATTATGCATAGTATATAATTGTAAAAGTTATTTTGTTTCCTTACGTATAGTCATAATTACTTTTACATCTTTTATTTTGCCGATAAAATAAATGTACAGTTATTTTCAAATGAAGGATCATTTTTCCCTTGGGTGAGGGGAAAATGATCATTTGATTCTGTTTTCTTTTTTTTTTCGTTACTCAAATTGTGGTTAAAATATTATTAAAATATATTCATAAATCAAAATATATAGTGTAAAATATTGTGGCAAAGTGCAAACTTTATTTAAAATATATTTTATTTTATGCAAGTTTTCCTCTTAAGGACATAATATTGGACCACCTTCCCATACATAAGAAAAAACAGTTATCAAAACTGCAAGTGTCTCTTCAGCTTAAAATTAACCATGTGTCAAATTTACTTCTAAACGTACGTTGAAATGTTAAAACATATTTTTGTACAGTCCACACTTTTACTTCTTACCGCTTCTCCTGAATGACGAAATAAATGAGTAAGCTGTATCTTGATTTGGCACACATAATGAAAAGCTCAAATCAAAACTGCGACTCTATTACTTCAGCTTTTACTTCTGTTAAATTCATTTGTAAATGAACGTTGAATTGTCAAATCATACTTTTGTAGCGTCTACATTCTTACTTCTTTCCGATTCTTTGCTAATGATGAAATAAATAAAATAAAGTAAGCTGCATGCGTTGATTTTATATACAAGAAAAAAACTGTAATCAAAACTGTAAGTGTCTGTTCTGTTTAAACTTTTACATGTGTTAAATTTAGTTGTAAGTGAACGTTGAATTCTCAAAACATATTTTTGTATCGTCCGCATTCTTACTTCTTTCCGTTTCCTCCCTAATGATGAAATAAATAAAATAAAATAAAATGTAACGGAAGATTTATGGTGGATGTTGTGAACTGAAGCATGAACGTGCAGTAATTCTAAAATAAGTACCCCAGGATATATTACATTAACAAGCATAAAATATTGTCTGAAATTTAGCAAGATAAATAGTCTACTTTATCTCAATTATCCTCATTTCGTTCTAATATTTCGTAGTTTGTGATTTTTCAACCGAAATTAATTTGTGTAAGAAAACTTACAAGAATGTTTTTCGATGATAGTTAATTTTTAGAATTTATAACCATAGAGAAGATTTTTCTATCCATAAACACGAAAGTTTTAATTATCTGAAAGTTATATATGGCTAATTGTAATAGAGGGAATTTGTTGCAAGTATGAGCATGTTAAAGATGGATTTAATACATCAGACCTTCTTTTTTACCTTAACCGTGGTTTTAATTTTTTTAATATCTGCAGAATATGAATTTTCAAACAATGAAATATTATTTATAATAACGAGACATTTTATTTTATTTTTATTGTGTGATTCCAGATTTCGGAATGATACACACACACACACACACACACATATATATATATCGTATTCTCTATTAAGTTATGCCATCTTACTATATATATATAGTAAAATGGCATAACTTATGAATAAATGTAGCATCCACATAGCAAGCAAAATACAAAATATCCATGGAATGATAGATGTTTTGATGTAGGGAAACATTCATAAATAACCAACATATCCATAAAGAGCAAAGTATATGAAACCAATGAAAAGGGATAACGATTATGTGGACAGATTGAAAGGTGAAATACGGAACGGAATGAGTTGGGCAGTAAGCATCGATTAAGCTCTTCAGGCCCCACAAACCGAATACTTACTATCAATATAAAAACAAAATAGCAGGATTTCATTTTAGTTACTTAGCACAAAAAAAGCTAAATGTGTAACTATGGGGGACTATCCTCTTAAAAAGCAACCGTGAAAGGAAAAAAATGGAGACGACATGGTCAGTTTGCATTAAGCCTAAAAACATGGCTCATCCATAGGGCTGTTGCCAATTCAATAGTAAAAAATACAAGTTGCCAGAATGTTAGGTTAAATGTTGAAAAGAAGGCAAAAATAAAAATAATTAAATAATTTAAGCGTGAAATAAATAAAGGTTAGCCAAAGGTAAAAATTCAAAATCAGATAAATAATTTGAGAGTGAAATATACTAGAAATATCAGAAATGCTATAAAGAATAATAGCAAGAGATAATTTGGGTTTATAATATTTTAATATGAATATGTCTAACTACTCCTAAAGCTCACTATGTGCGTAATATATAAATATATAAATATATATATATATATATATATCATATTGTGTATGACAGTAGTTTAACTCAGTAAACTTTAAATGTTTGATTTATTAAAAGTAATTAAAAAAAATAATGCAATATTTTTAAAGAAATTAAACCTGTTATGCTTAAAAATGTGATGATGAGAATATCATGCAGCCTTAAAGTTTTCGCCAAACTTAAACACGAATTTTTAAAGCATATGTATGCACTTAAAAATTAAGATGTAGAAATGTAGAATAAAATATAGACTAAGAAATCAAAGATATTTCTAAACAATTAATAAATATGCAATGAAAACACGTATGTAAAGCCTTTATAATGGGTTTTTCTCAAAAATAACTTAATCCCCATAACTTATTTACACTTCCAGAAATGTATACATCTGTAGATATCTTTTTCGGAGAATTGAATTTTTAAATCATGCTATGTTTTAGATCACAGTAAATTCTAAAAAGTAATATTAAGAACAGTTTATTAAGATTATCACGATATTCAGTGCCGTACGATACGCAGTGGCTCATAAAATTACTGCATCCAATTATTTATGTTTAGTACAAGGTAAATTGAACTTTTAGGACTATACTAAGCTCATTTTAGCGTATTAAATACTTTCAGTATATTACTATTTTAGAGTACTTTTTATTTTAAGATATGCAAGTAACACAAAATCTTGAGCTAGACAATAACTAAATTAGCTAAAATGTATTTTAATCATTAAAATGAAATGTGTGTACGAACTGAATCACATAAACGTAAAATACTATAAAAATTTGCAAAATCGCATTAATAGATTCTTAAGAAGTTTTAATATTTATCATGATGTAATTTTCGCAATATAGTTCAACAATCTCGATTAATTTTAAACAGGTGGGGGGGGGAAGACAGAAATCTTGGTTTACCACTTTTATTTCTTTTCGGATTAAGTTTGTTGACTGACACAATCGAGGAAAGACTAGATTTTAAAAGTTTAAGATATTTTTTTCTGTATAATTTTACATGTTCATTGAAGTTTTCATGCAAGTCGCTGCAAGTGTGCATTTGCATAAGAGACACATAAGCAAACCCATTTTCATTTTATTTATACGATAAAATGAAATAAAATAATTTAAAATTAGAGAACAGTTATTATGTCTGAAGAAATATTTAAGTACGCACATGCTAGTCGGTGCAAGTGTGAATTTGAATAAAACACAAATAAGCAAACCCATTTTCATTTTATTTATACGATAAAATGAAATAAAATAATTTAAAATTAGATGACAGTGATGATGCCTGAAGAAATATTTAAGTACGCATATGGAAACTCTATTCGACGTTAATTGAATTTATTGGAAAATTGTACATAATATTCCTGACATGTTCCACGGATATTAAATAGTATACTTCATTTAACACCTCACATTTTTACATCTTTTACAACATGGCATTAATTATACGTTCTAGCGATCAAAATTTACATATTACAAATATAATTTTTTACCAAACAACTCAACTTAATAACTTACTGAATTTAATAATTAATATTTTTTAAACATTTACACAAACTACAAACAATATAGGTTTTACCGTTTAAAAGAAATGTCTAATTCATTTTCTTTTCACTTACCACTTAAATACGTTGGAGAAAGCCATATTTAAACTTTTTTTAAATAATTACAAATGTTTTCTAAAGATTGGGAAAAATTAATACCATATCATCACCCAAGAAAAGCTCTCGAAGAAAATTGCGTAGGTAAAGCACTAAAGACCGCTGAAAAAGATTTATGTTCGCAAGAACTCTTTACTGCGCTTCGGGCAGCAAGTGTATACTCCGAAATGAGCCCGTAAGAAATTGCTTACGTTTATTAAGATATAGTGATGTTAAATAAAAACTTCAAGTAGAAATGCCATCGTTTGTGAGTGCAGGATAATTTTATATTAATTTTTATGGTACGTTATGCGGCATATATTTTGTGTTTAATTATATACTATATATGATACTATTGTGCGTACTGTTATGTTTACGTAATTGCAGTTTATTATTATAATATGAAGTAATTGAAACTTTTATGATGCGTACGTGTATAACGCCAAAATCAGTGGCGGATTATTGCAAGTTTGTCGGGGGGGGGGGCGGTTAGTTAGAAGATTGACATGTACATCCATTTTATGGAAGTAAAATAGGATCTTTTACATTAATTTCTTTCTTCTCGAGGGGGGGGGCGGTCGCCCCCACCCTTTAATCCGCCCTTGGCCAAAATATATATGTCCTACATATTGTATGTATATAAAAACGCAAAGGAAAAGCGCCGTCGTTTATGAAATTTAGATTAATTTATAATAGGTATTATGTTACATTATGTATTTTTCTAGTTTGTGTTTATTTAATTTAAACTATATAAATTTTTACTTTTAGATTTATCTTTACTTTATAGTGTGTATAAATAATTACCATAGAAAGTAATTACAATCATCATTTCATCTTTTTTCTTTCACTTTTACCTAAAATACACAGAAAAGCTCTATTCAAATAAAAATTTGTTGAAGATATAAGAGTGATTACCATGGTCGTTTTTTAGTTTTGAGAAATACTACATTGTATCAGAATCCCTAGAGAAATGCTTTGTATTTCTACTTTAACCCTAAAGGCCCCTGAGAAAAGATTGAGGCTCCCAAGAACTATTAAGGGATTTGGATTGTTATGTATTCAAGCAGCTGCTTTTGTAAGAAATTTTTGCATTTATTTAAGATACATCGTTGCATACATGGAAACTTAGAAAAAGATATTTTATGCACGTTAATTTAATGTTAATGCTACGTAGCAATCGAAAAACATATCTAAAATATTAAAATCAATAAAAAGTTTTTGAAATTAAAGGATTAAAAGGAGGATTCTATTTTAAGCCCTATAATCGAGGTTTGGAGAATCGCAATTTGCCAAAAAAAGCAATCGATTTCGAGATATTTAAGCAATTTGAAGTTTTAGCCTTTCACTCAAATAACGTTTTACCAGGACCTCGAAAGTTACTGGACTGATATTAGAAATAAATGTCTAAAAGTTGCCTTTTAGTACATTTCTAGAAATTATAAATAAACGCTCGAACTTGACTTTTTTTCAAGCTCAGCTTCTTACCATGACGGGAAAACCCCAGACAATAGACATGGTGATATTAGTTTTGGCAATAAATTATCTTACTGTATTTTCAGTGCGAATCACTTTTTCCAACTGGCACTAAATTTACATTTTTGCCAATGCAAAACGTTTATCTTCTACCACTTTCCTATTGTAATTTTAATCTCTTGTACTGGTTTGTTCGTAAAAGATATTTTTGAATTCGCGTAATTTATCAAAAGTAACAATTGATTCTTAACTTATCGCATTGCTCCTTTCTTCTCGTCTACTTGCAGCAACCCTGTTCAAAAGCTCACTCATGAGGCTCATACAGTTATGCATTAAGTAAAAGCCTACTAATCTAAGAAGTACATTTAAACATTCAAGTAATCGCTCTACCCACTATGAAGGCTTAAATGTTTTATTGCACAGTATGCATTTTAATACGCTTGATTTACGGTGAAGACTTTTAAAGATTTTATTCATTAAAATCAATCCCTCAATTTCATGATCAATGTTATAGATCCATATATAGTAAGCACGTTACTTTTCTTACGTACTTTTGTTTGAATCGTTGAATCGAGTGGCAACAGCAATTCTAAAGAAAGAAAAAACTGAACGTATCGCAGGATTGTAATAATGTGAGTTTTGTGATTGGGCGATTTTTTGTAAACAATTAAAATATTTCAAATAAATGAATCGGTGAGTGTAGAAACCACCTCAGTCACAAAAAGGAAATTATTTTCAGGAGAGATAAAAAACTTCATAAGTCCTCCAAATTTTCAAATATTTAAACGTATTTTTTTCCCTCTGTCATAACATGCATTTATGTTTCTGTCATGCAAATATTACCTAATTTATGAAGTTTTATGAAGTTTTAGGACGTTTTTTCTCTCTCCTGAAAAAAATTTCCTTTTTGTGACTGAGGTGGTTTCTGCACTCACCGATTCAAATGTTAACATGTCAAAAGAAACTTTATGTCTGTCAATTCAAGAGAGCCATTTCTTTTTAATAATATAACTTTATCATTAATGGGGTTTCGTAAGTACCTTGTATGGGTAGGTTTAAGAATCATAATACTTTAATGGGTACTGCAAGTATAACCAGTCGAAAATATCGTCTTAGGTAGTCTGCAAGACATCCCCTTCTGTATAGTTCCTCCTTATCCACAAAGATTCGCCTTCCATATTCCAACTTCTCCATTGGCATATGGGAAAAGAAATCTGAATGCATTACAGATGCTCTGATGGTTGCTTCCTTGAGACAATCTACAGCATGTATCCTATTGATGACTGGCTCAATATCTACACTGACGGCTCACTATCTGATGGTAGTGATTGTGGTGCAGTCTTTTATTGCTAAGACATCATTAAGGGTTCCGTTGTCGGTTTCAAAATAACTAATTTTGGTGCCGAAATTGAGTTCATTAGCCAAGATGCCTCATATGTCTTAAAAATTACGACTCATACCAAGGCAGATTTTTTGGTTGATTCCTAGGCTACTATCCAGCTCTGGGATCCTTTCAGAAATATGGCACTGTAAGGAGTCTACAAATTCTTCTTGACAAACTCATAAACAGCGGTGGTATGGTCACCCTAGAGTGGGTCCCAAGCCACTGTAACATTCTTGGTAATGATCACGCTCATAAGCTGGCTGAAGCTGGCTGTTCCTTGCCTCAATCAGCCGGGCCCAGTCCTTAGTATATCTGCAGTGATATAAAGTGAAAGATCAACTGTCCGACCGTGCAACTAAGTGATAGCACGTAACTCAAACCACATTTCATCCTCCCAAACTAGAGCAAACTAGTTTATTGAGTCTAAGTCTGAGTCGTAACCTACCTAACATTCTCCCTAGACATGTGGCTACAGACTCTTCACTTCCCATGACTTTTTACGATGTCACCTGCACGTATTGGTGTGTGCCCTCCCCCAGATTGTCTTCCGTAGTCAAATCGAATTTTTACGGACTTCGATCATCTCTTGCCTTGTTCTACTCTTAGTGGCAAGAACTTTTCTGTTTACAATTATTCAAACCGTGCTGAATTGTACTGGACTGCCAGAGGGAAACTCTGGTCTTTAGCATTTTCGTTGGTGCAGGATAAAATATTAATGATAGAAGTGAATACTATTATTTAAAATCAGAGACAAATGAATTAAATAATCTTATAATGATAATTTACTCAATTAAGCAATAAACCCTTTGAAGAAAAACGCTTAGTTTCACAATAATATGAATTAAGATCGTATTTCTCAATGCATGCTCCAACTTACTTTTTAATCCACCCCATATATCAAGCTGTTTTAAGCTAAGTGGAATAAAACTCAAGATCCTGACCCGTAATTAGTTAATCCATTGAAGTAAAAGTTGTTCAGAGCTTGTCCTTTCGACCTCAAATCAATCAAATTAAAAGAGTGCGGGACTAATCTAGTTGAGAATATTTGGAAAAGTAATTGTCTTTAATTAGATTCGTTTCCCCAAAAGAATGATGCAAATGAGAAGTAAATGACTGGAAAGGGAAAGGAACACAGAAAGCGTTAATCTTTCGTCATTACTGGATTTTTACGAAATAAGTTTCATTTTCTAAGTAAAAGATGTGCAAGTTTTTTCGGGCAAGTTACGTGCATTCAAGCAAATGTTACTTCCTTAATATGAGAATCATTGAAAGACGAATTGGTGCGTGTCATATATTTAATGAAAATGCAAATCTAATTTCTGTGGGAATGAGCGATTTGTTTAGATTTTCCTAATTTATTGACACATGCTACATAATAGTCTTATTCAACTACATTCAAGCCATTTCTTCACGCTTTATCAATGCTTGTTTTGGACATTTAGTGATTTTTGATTTCCTGTCTACCAGAAAATGGGCATACAGTTTAGTTTTATGATAAATCAAACTATACGTAAATATATTTGGTATCCATCGAAATATTTATCAAAGGTCTATCTCGTTTTCTGCTTAATGAAACTATTTCTCCCACTTTTCATCAATAGTCTACAGTATATATGCAGTATTAACGTAATATTGCAATTATGATATTGCGAATGTTTATAAAAAGTGTTTCAGCATAAAATCAGTACGAAGTACAAAAAAAAAATTGCAAAACTCAATGTTGTTGTTGTTTTTTAACCCTTTGAGGAGCAACCCTTTCCCAATGATGAAAAAAGGGCAGCCGTAGCCATCGCTTGACTTAACTACAGCAAGATGGCGGACGACCGAAACGTTGATAGCGTGCCAACTTGCCACACAGCCAGCACCCGTAATTAGGGGTGCTAACTGTGTGGCCAGCTGGGGCCCGCTGGCTGTGCCACACAGCCAGCTGCGTCAAAAAAGTGTCTCTAGATCTGTGGCACGCGATGACCGTTTCGGTCGTCCGCCATCTTGCTGGTAGTTAAGTCGAGCGATGGCAACGGCTGCCCTTTTTTCAGCATTGGGAAATCGATCCAGCTGTTCTTCCATTTTTCAGCAGATGTCAGTGCTGTTTAAAAATAATCGTGACAATTTTTTACGGGAAATGACGTGCAAAAAAGTAAAGGATTCTCGTGGAGCTATGCCACCCGCAACTATTTTTATAGAAATCCAATCTATTCTTCGTGGCTGACAACAGTCAAATCGTCAGAGTTTGGTGTTCCCAGAGCGGGAACACTGCGCGTTAAAGGGTTAACTTTCTAAATGAACCGCAATGAGATATCGCCTACGGTAATACTTAGATTTATATCACTCTTCCCTAATGACAAGAATATTTGGCGGCTATTCACCAAAGAAACTCTTAATGTGTTACATCTTGGCGTAAGCAAAGGAAATTTTGTACTTTTGTTAAACAGATTACGTTCTCTTATGTTAAATCATTTTATGTGGTGTATGTCATTGAGAAAGGTCTGTAACTATCACCAGCTATATCATTCACGGTTGGATATGAAATTCACCTACAAATGTGACTGCTCTCCAAGCAGGTTCTTGGCAAACATAGCATTAATTATCTATCTTTCGGAATGTGTCACATACAGGGTCATCGAATAGGGTGGAAACATTTCGAAAGCTGCCGCCCGGGTTGTGTAGCGCCTGGAGAACCATTCTACCACGATTCCCAGCAGACACTATGGTGTGATTTCACCACTTAAACCTATAAGTGCCTCCACAATAAAGATACCAGAAATTTTGGTCCTGTAATGGCCAATGTCTATTCGCGCCATTTGAAAAAAAAATTCGAAAGCTCATATTTCAAAAACCCGAAGAAACGTAGTAATATGATCTTTTTAAACAACTTGGTAAGTGTCCACGAATTCTGAGCGTAACAAACAAGGTAATAGCCTAAATGATCAGTTTCATAACGCAGGGATTGGTAGAGTCGGTCCTGTGCTATATCCTCTAAAAATACCCAATTCAGCACCTCTGGACTTCATTTTTCTGAGGTTATGCCAAGCAATGTTTATAGAGCACAGATATTGTTCCTGTTTACAGTGTATAGTCTAGACATATATAGCAGTGATTTGTCGATGCTGCTGCCACAGTGACACCGAACGTGCAATGTAACACTTGGTTAGAGACAGATTATCGAATGGATATGCACAACGCAATCAACGGTGCTCATATTTAAACATTTTAAATCAAAATTTTGTTAAATTTTATGCACATTACAATAGAAAAATTGCATTTTCATGTTGAGTATTTCATAAAATATGACTCTATGAAATGTGTCCTTCCTTTTCAAGGCTCTTTGTATCCTGCAACTCCGCAAATTTACTACGACACATTTATACCCAGGAGACGATAGTTTTTCTTAAATATAATTTACTTTTATGTTTTGTCCTCCTACTTTAAAGGAAATGGCTTACTCTAAATTGTATTTCTACGATTAAAATGTCCATGCCACTCTGACTCAAGAAAATCTTGGGAAAAATTGCACCAAGATAAATCCTCATGTGGAATTAATTCTAATTTTAAGCATAATATTTACAGATTTGAAATACCGTAGTGAAAAGGAGCTAAAAATATGTTTAGCAAAATAAGTAATAAAAGTAACGGCGAGTCATAGAAGAAAATCTAAACTTCTGTACTTCTTCGAATGAGCAAATTCTCGCTAAATATCTCTCGTAACCCTGCAAGCAAAATATCTTATACCGGGCTGTTTTGAAGCTTCGTTCCAAAAAGAGTGATTCGCAGTTAACAATCGTCCGGTACCACATGAGAAATATCTCAAACCTTGGAGGTGTTTCGAGGAGAAATATTAATTTTTTTTAAAGTAAAAATACTTTGGAAAATGCCGTGAATGGGGATCTCGAAAAAGAATTATACGAAAAAAATGTATTTTTCGGAACTCATTGTAAAACGACTGTCTCAAAATCAATGGAACACTTCCAAAAAATGTCTGCTGTAGAATAAAATATATAAAAATTTGTGCTTACGCATCTGTTTTTAAGATTTTGTTATTTTCTTTAAACTATTGACAGACATAAACATGCTGTCACGGGCAGTTTGTGTTTTATCAGTGTTACAGTTTTCTTGAGTGAATGTGAGACAAAGGTTTAAACTTAGGGCTTATTTTGTTTTAAAATGTTCCTTTATCAATATTTTCTATAATAGTGTTAATATGGTTACAGTACATATTTGTATTTATAGGTTTTGTACCGTTATCAGAACCAATAAAGTTTGACAAAATTGAATTTGAAAGTTAACTTTTGTCGATTGTGCAGTGGAAACTATCTGATTTGTCAAAAATCAAATAAATAATTTTTAACATAAGCCATTATAAGTTTATCAGATATATTTTACATATACAGCGTGTTTACAAAGGAATATACCAAAACTGAAAGTATCCGATTTCAAAATTAAAGTGTAGTCAATTTTTTTCAAGAAATCAAATCGAAAATGTCATTTCAAATTAATAATATTACACAAATTTAACGTTATCACCCTCTTAAATCTAAAACCGTTTTGGATTCTCCACATACCAAATTTTGCAATCACATGCAGGGTGATTATAGAAAATTAATGCCGATATTCGAACACGTAGATGCTTATTCGCTCAATTAACCGAAAATACATTTTAGATATATGGTTGTTTGATGGTGAGTGAACAAGATTGTGATTGTTTAAAAAAAGAGATCTCTTAAAGTTTTTGCTACAGAGAAAAAAATTAAGTTCATAAGCACTTGTTATAAACATTTATTGTTTTAAATAATCACAAACACGATTGTAATCGTCAAAAATAACAATATATCAGAAAATTTAGTAAGAATTCTTCTATCAAGATATTTTTAGCACTAGGGTGCTATTTCGTTCCCGCCAGATTTTTGTCTACGCGAGTTTGTAGGCATCATTTGCAGACAGTTTTTGCAGACATGAACTGTCACGGTGAAAGATCTATTCAAATGTGTTTGCCATATAACGCAGAGGTTAGGGGGCGGGATTAAAAACTTGGAAGTCGCACGGGGTTTACAATTTTTGATAAATGATCGACAAGTTTACTGCCAAAAAATTATTTCAAAAGTGAAATTAACTTCACGGTATCTTCCACATCTGGCTAGAAACTAGAAAGTATAGTCAGAATATGCCTGGCGAAGATTGTAAAATAGTGTTAGTAGGTGATTTTATTATAGATTTCAATTCCAAGTATGTGTTTTATGGAAAAAGAATGACAAACATGGCAGAATCATGGATTACGATGCTCATTCCAAACAGTATTTAAAATGGTGAAGTATAGTTGAAATATGCTTGCGGAAGATTGTAAACCAGTTTCAGTAAGCAATTTTAAGATAGATTTCAATGTTATTTTTTATGGAACAAGAAAGATTTGATTCTCAAAAATTTATTTACCAATGAGAAAACCATAACACATGCGAAAAATAAATATTTTATATAGTACATAATTTTTATATTTAAAATTAAATTTATTAAAAGATTTCTAAGAAGACATAAGCAATACTTTTAGATTTTAAATTGTTAATACGGTTAATTCTTACATAAAATCATAGCTTCCAACTTGTATATTTTTTTTTTGGTTCTATGTACGAAATTTAAATTGTTTGTACAAATGTACTAATTATTAAGGAAATCGAAAGATTTTTCATTGAAACATTTAAAACATACTGCGCAACTCTGATATGTATATTTCCTGTATAGCCCAACGCCTGTGTTTTTTCTTTGGGGACAGTGTAAGCAAGAATGTATTTTGCGTATTTTGCAGATCAGTGGCATACAAAAGAGGGGGGCAGGGGTGGAAATCGAACTCCAGCGCCCCCTTCCCGGAATTTTTTAGCCCAAAAGCAACATATTTTTCTTTTTTTACATAAGATAATGGCTTTTAACATACATATTATGTCTATAACCCCTTCCCTCCCTCCCTTCAAGAAAGTCTTCATACGCTACTGTTGCAGATCACTAGATCGCTACTTTTATTTTACTTCACGTCAGAGAATTGTTGTTTATTAACTTGCTTGGCTTGAAAAACTTCGGCACATGAAAGTAAAATGCTGAAGCAAAAAATAATCTGTTTTCCACCCAAGAATAAATATGTTTCCTTCAGCACTTGTTTCATAAAGCCTCCCATACCATAAGAATAAAGATTGACCCTTATCTTATATAATAAAATCCGAGAGTAAACATTGTATGTAGCTATGTATGTATGTATGTAGGTAGGTAGGTAGGTTTGTGACCACCGATCTTATGGCACGCGTCTCTCTATCGCATTGCGCCGAGACGGTTGGTCGCAGACCTACCGAATTTTGCATACGGCTTCACTAGGATAGATCCTAAAACGCCTCGGAGCGATTTTTTTTCGAAATTCGAATTAGAAAATGTTTTATTTTATGTTTTGTCCGATTTTTAGCGATTTTTCTCGCTTAATACGTAATAACGACCATGGTAGAAATGACCATGGTATACATGATATTTTTTGTATTTAGGCGCATCATTTATTTTAATTACAAAATCTTATTTCGTATAATTATAGTGACTTGAAATGTTTTTCAGGCTCTTTTCATGGGCCACGGTAGTAAGATTTAAGCATGTGAACTTTTTAAAAACAATCAACAGCACAATTTTTATTTTATAATTTATCTTTATTTAAAATGTATTAAATAAATAAAATATTTTTTCTTACTTTTTTAGGTGATATAAGACAAGCATGAGCTTTTTCAGGTTATAAAACTTTTTTTTTCCAATATGTTTTTATAGATCGTCATAATTACCCAACTATTTAAAAAAATTGTGGGTTAATCATAAGCATGGATTTAAAAATATTTTGTTATTAGAAAAGAATCAAAACGTGACAGAATCTCCTAAATATATTACCAACATACTTTTTAAAATGGATTATCTTGCCTATTTTTTTTTCTTTTCGCCAAGAAACTTTGAACACCGTACCGTCAAATCCATTCATTGAGTACTTTGATGTGATGTTTGTTTTTTCCATTGTTACTGCTTTAAAAATACTTAACCCTAAAATGCTTGATGTCTTTTAAATGAGCGGAAAGTAAAATTGTAACTTCATTTAGGCTTACTTTTGCCAGGAAAAATATTTTTATAAAACTATTTCAGCTATTAATTTCAAAAAATTAGAATGTCTACTCTATCTCTCATAAAAGAAAAGTAATATAGCCCAAAAAAATTAGAAGCAAACAAAAATTCGGGAAAAAATTAGTTCAGCGAACTGAATGCACACGCTATGAATTCATGCTTGTTTGCTCAAAAAATAAAATTTATAAATATAAAATCACTATTAACAAAAACTACAAAATTTTATTCTGATTACGGAAAAATGAAAGTGTAGTCAATTGGCGACAGTATGCACTGTAGAGTTAATATTAAGATGGAAGATACCTATCGTGGAAAAAAAAATAATTATATATATTATTTCTCAAAGGTGTTTTTTTTCTGGCGCGTCTAGATCTCATTAAATACTTGACCAAAAAAAAGAAAAATTAAATACCCAGTTAAAGCTTATAATAAAGTAATTAAAAAACTGTGTAAAAAACACACATAAGAAGTAAAAGCAAAGAGGAGTGTTTTTGAGTGTTTTTTCTGCTAAAGCTTATAATGTCTACTTCTGACGAAAAATATGCAAAAAATCTTTTTGTTAATAAAAAAATAAAAAACGAATCATATATATTATTTCTCAAAGGTGATTTTTTTCCGGCACGGCTAGATCTCATTAAATACGTGACCAAAAAAAATGTAACAGACTCCATGGTTCCAGGTTGCCATGGAGTCGGATGAATTGAATATACGTTCTTTAAAAATGAGTGGCAACGACAGATAAAAAAATGTAAGAAAATAAGAACAGCTAGGAGTTGTTATTATGTTTTTTGTATAGATTGGATGAATGATTGAAGGTAACTAGAAATACAGTTTTTTTGTAAATGGTTTGTAAAATAAATGTTTAAATGAGGATAAAAGAACTTCATTATTTTGTCTTTTCAATCGAGCCGTCTCCTTTTGATAATTCAGCGAGTTGTATTCATCAGTCGCCGGCAGAATATTTTGTTCTATGCCATTTTCTCGAAGGTTTGGGGACATTTTTGTGGCGTTCCCGGGTGCGCGGCTTGAATTGAAACGGGCGCGGCTAGATCTCACTAAATACGTGACCAAAAAATTATAAAAAATACCCAGTTAAAGCTTATAATTTGTACTTTTGACGAAAACAGCGCCACCTGTTGGTGACAGATGTTTTTTATTCTCTATGAAATGCAAAAATGTACAGAAGATGGCATTTGAATAGCCCTAATACTATCGATATATTCAACTTTAAATGTAAGAGGCGCCATATTCGATATAGAGATCAGTGGTGCAAACTGTAAATATATATACCAATGTATATATATTTATTTATTTATATACAATTAACATAAAGTAAATTTTCTGTATGCTTATAATTATTAACTGCTAATATTGTTTTTAAAGAAGTTTTATAAAATAAAACAGTTAAAATAAATGTATTTCTGTTAAAATAAATGTCTACTTTTTGAATGATTTCCAATCAAACGTCTAACAGACCCGTGAAAATATTTAACAGAATATTGTGTACTTATATATACACATTTATTCATTTTCACACTATAGTATTTACATGTGTGGTATAAAATTCAATACAAAAGGAAGCTAGCTGATTGTGCGAAATTTTCGCACGGGTCAGCTAGTTAAACTTTATTTCAAATATTTTTGCGAAAGTTTATCATTTTTGATTTAAAAAAATTCCACTGGTTGTCGTTACCCCACTGACCTATATTTACAGTGTATATTACTTCAGTAAAAGAATCTAAATTATGCGTACTAAAAGTAAACATGCAATTATTTAAGGGGAAAAAAATAGAATTTTTTTCAATCAATCGACTGAGCGAAGTTCTCTCCAAATACCTCTCATAACCCTGCAGGCAAAAAGTTTCGTACCCGACAGCTTCGAAGTTCTATTCCTAAAGCACGATTTTCAGTTAACAAGCGTCTGGTGCCACCTGGGAAATCTCTCAAATCTTCGAGAAGTTTATAATAAAAGTATTAGTTTTCTTCTCTAAAATAGTAATAGTAAGTATTTTTTTAATTAAATTGTAATATGACTGTAGTTTAAAACGTCGTTATTTAGGAAAACTATTATTTATGGAAAATTTTTGTTTGCGAGACTGCAATCGCAATACCTACATAAAACACTTGGGAAAAAGTATAATAAAGTGTTCTTGTCCATGTATATTTTAGTTTAGTGATTATTTTAAGTGACAGGCATGATCAAGTTGCCGTGAACAAAGGATGTTTTCATCATTATTAAATTTTTTTCATCCGTATACGAGTCTAAGGTTTTAAAAAGTAGGAATTTGCTTTTTTTTTCCGTTCCAGTCTTATGTGTGTTTTCAGCCATCACAGATGAGAACCATCTTGTTCATATACAATATAAATATTAACATATAATGCATTCTAGTTGTGATTAGTTTAAATTAAATTAATATGATTCTATAATTTTTTTTTCTTCAATGTCGATCACTTGGTAGGCCCTTTCCTAAACCTTCTACACGATATGAATAGCCTGTAGATCAATAAAATCCCAAATTAATAAAGCAGCTTTGTGTTACACTATGAAGAAGTTTACAGCGCCATCTTGCGACTAAATTCAGAGTTAGCTTTCTTATCTCATATATGGCACCAAATTAATGGAAATTTAATCATAGAGGAAAGCACAAGCGATAAATTCTTGCAAAGAAAATATAAGCTCAAGACATAATTTCAAAGTACTTTTTATTTTAGTAAAGAAAAACTCGAAAGAAAATGATAGTTGGGACCAGAAAGTTCTAATTGTTGTTCTTGTAAGTAATTATTTTCTGAAACTATTGAAGATATTAATGTGAGGTTTATTAAGGAGGTTTATGAGGAAGTTAATTATGTGAGGTTTGTAACGCAGAGGCCCGGCAAGAGAGAACTTTCCTAAATTCGAAATCCACGGGCAAACTTAATTAGAGGGGATATTTTTTTCCACATATCCCTGTCATAGAAAAAAAAGAAAAGCCCTTAAAATACTTGCTATAAAGTAAAAAAAAAAAAAACCTAAAATTCAATTTCAATACATTCTAAATTTGCCCACCAAAAACAGTAGGGCCTCTCTATTTTAAACCTAAATTTCTTCAAGAGAAAAAGCAATTGTTAATAAAACTTTTGCTATAAAATGTAACAAATATGAAACTATTGTGTATGCATGGCTCTTTTGTCTTAAAAATTTGTTTAATTCCTTTTTAAATTTAATGTAAGAAAAATGTAAATGGAGTCTATCGGTATAATAATGTCTATAATGTATATAAATGTATGTCTATCGGAGATTAGCCGTTAATCTAAATTGAAAGAATGTTCAAAATAAGTGTGGTGAAGTGAAACAGCAGTAAAATATAATTTTGAGACGGTTCCCATGGGAAGACCACACAAGTAGACCGTAAATTAGAAGAGGCGCCAGGCAATGGACAGTCTGGACACTATAGCACAATGAACTGTCAACGTTAAAATATTTATGGCCGAAAATATTTATGGCCGAAAATGATATGCAAATTTGGCGGGGTATATTCCCGAATGATCCACCTACATGTCTGGGATTCGACGAGAGGATGCATTAATTCCCCGAGACGAACAAATCAGAAACTCCAGCCAATGATGTAAGAGGGGGTAAGAAAAGAGGAATCAACCCCGTGGGAGAAGAGAAAAGAGATGACAGAACGAGTGTGCTAGAGAAAAGAAGCAGAGCAGAGTTTGAAAAAGGTGTGAACGGACTTAAAAAATCAGTGTGTGCTTCGAATCAATATGATCAAGTTGTGTTCAAAAGAAACATGGAATCAGAGGCCAGATGATGGCTTAAGAGAAAGACAGCGGTTCCAAGAGGGCACGCGTCGATCGTGTCTTGTGTAAAGACGGCTACCTCATCAGAATGGTGAATATTTACAGTAATCTATTTATTATTTGCGTCTCAAAACTTTTGTGGATACCCCTTATCCTCCAAAACCACATCTCCCCCAGACATGTTTAAGTTTAAAATTATGTCAATATCGTCTGTTAATTAATATTAGTGGAATGACTAAGAATAAATGGTATTTAGTTGCAATTCATAGAGTCTTTAGTTTTTTTTAGTGTTTTGGTGTATGTCAATCATTTTTCAATTTTTTCAGCGTAATACTAGGAGTACTTGCCAGGCAGGTTATGCGCGGCATAATACCACTGTACGATCATCTTAGGCTTTAGTTTTCATCAAATTATAACCACTGCTGTAACAAACCACCACAATAAGATAGGAAATATGACTACGTTAATTAAAAATTTCTGTCGTTAATTTTCAAAGAAATTACATTTCTTCAATTTGTAACAACCTGCGTACAAAAAAAAAAAAATCCCCCCCCCTATTCGTAAAATGTACTTCCTACAGTAGTGACATGATGCACAAAATTTCAGTCTTCCATCATAAAACCTCTTAGAGCTATCCCTAAACAAAGATGGTCGTGGGTTATACATGATTTTGGATACAAACGTTCCATGCTAGCTTCTAAAAAAATATTTTCTTTTGTAATTTCTGTAATACCCCTGAAATGAGATCATTCGACGTGATTCTTATTCCTTCCTGAGCCATTGAAATGTAGTTTAAGTTAGCATGTATTTATCTTTATACCTGGGCCTTTTTTAAGGATATAATTCTCAGATTTTGTACATCGCCCCATTAGTGAACGAGGCACATTTTACTAATTTTTTTTTTTTTTTTTTTTTTTTTTTTTTTGCGTACAGGGGAGGCGCATCAAAAATGTCCCCTTGTGAAAATTAAAGACAGAATTTTTTTTAGATTAGTCCCATTTTATTTTGAACATTTTCTCAATTTACATTTAACACTTATGAGTAATAAATTAAGAATTAAAGTATGTTACTACATTTTTGGGTCACCCTGTAGAGTCAATTTAGAGCACAGTGAAGTGGGTAAATTAATTTTGCTATCCCCGTAATTCTGTGAAGATTCCCAGAAATATTATTTGAAAAATTAAATATGTTTATCGTTTTGACTATCAGACACACTTCCATATCCCTGAAAAAAATTCTTCCTATAGGAATGTTTTAAAGTCTTTTTCAAAAGTAGTAAATTCCCGTTAACAAATATATGTACAATAAAGAAAATCTCTCAAACGTTAGAGGTATTATGAGTAAAAATGATAACAGTTTCAAAAAATAGAAATGTTTTTCGAAAACACCGTCTTATTCGGGTTTAAAAAGCAATGCGCGCGCTAAAAGTACTTTTGATATTTCTGAGAATAATTTATATTGAAGTGACGTTTTAAAAATGAACAAAACATTCAATACAAATTCCATACAGAGTGAAAAATCAGAAATGTGTTGCTTATATACACCGGTTTATCATTCCATCGCTGTTTCGGGCATTTAAAAAGTTCCACCAACTACAGAGATTCACTTTGGCTAGTATTGGTGAAAAGGGTATCGCCTATACAGGGTGATCCATAACTACTAGTGCAAAATTCAAGGGGAGATAGGGCACATAGTAAGGAATGAGAATCGCATAACAATTTGGGGTCGAAAACGCTGTTTTTGCTTACCTGGTAACAATCCCTTTGGGAAAAGTGATGAAGTGTTCGTCTCAGTTTTTTAACCAAGTTTCATAAACATTGGGCTTGTCTTCAAAGATCTTATCCATGGAATGAAATAGCATTTTCAAACAATGAGTTTTATCACTACTTTTCTGAAAAAAATGTTTTGGTTTTTGACGAACAATGGTCAGCAAGCTCACTGTTCTTTCAGCGCTTGTTCCAAAGTTATTATTAATAGCTACATGAATATAACGTTTTCGACCACACATTACTATGTGATTCTGATGCCTTAGTATGTGTCCTATCTCCCTTTATGTTTTGTAGCAATAGTTATGAGTCACCCTGTATATTATTGTTTACATTTTCTGCTCCTTTTTCAAATTTAAGCCATTTTAAATAAATGTGCTGTAAGTACATTATTTATGACAAAACGTTCATTAATTGTAACAAGCAGTTACAATTAATGAACGTTTGAATGGAGGAATGCAGTTCAATGAAGTTTCAATGAAGTTCATTGAAACTTCAGTTTTGTTTACTTTAGAAAATAAACAAAACCACATTCATTATTGGGTTTGTTTATTTATTTTGTTTATTTTAGCAAATTAACAAAATATAATTAGCAAAGAGTTTTGACCAAGAAAAAGTGACTGTGTGTTGGAGTTAGTCATATCAAGAAATGATTTTAATAATACTAAAATTTTAAAATAAATACCAAAAAAGCATAGCTAAATCCTATTGTATCGCATATAAAACTAAAACAAGTTATTTTCTAGTAAAATATCAGGTTATTATTTTTTAAACTATTTTTCCCCAATTATAATAATCAGTGAAATTATCATATACATTTATTTAAGACACAGAAAAAAAATTGAACCTTGTAGGGTTAAAATTGATAGTTTTTTTGTTTCATTTCATTGATAAAAGTGACGGGAAAAGCTGTTTATAAAATCTTATTAAGAAATTCGACAAACACTTCAACTCTTCCAGAGTGATTATTAACGGTCACATGAAGACGAGATTTACGATGCAACATTGATATGCGATTTTTCACCATTTTGGTCCGTTCTACTAGCCCTTACACTTCTTTCCCCTTGTTCCATTCAATAACGTATGGCCACTTTACTATACCTAGACTCCACTTTTATGAATATAGTTGCAGCCGTTCCGTTGTTAATAGGGTGGCACTTGAATGAGCATACTGAATATCAATCTAGATATTAGCATCCTTCTTTAAAAGTTACGCTGATCCCTAAGTTGCTCTCTAACGATTCCGGCAACCCTCTCCAATATAAAACTTTTACCGCCATTACTCCAAGATTAAAATCTTCAAAAAGATTGAAATGCACAAAAAGGGTGGTAACACCTATACGGTTTGCACGCTATGCTTGAAATTTTTCATAATCAAGTATAAAAATATAGAAAACAATCTGCGCTACTTTAAAAATCTGAAAATCCACCCTTTCCCTCATTTTTAAGCGATTTTTCGCTATTTTCAGCTACGTTTTATTTCAGAGAGTAAAAAAAAAAAAGTTTATCATTTTGGTCACAAAATGAGCAGTTTCAAGTGAAAATGACATCATACAATTGGGATTCCAGTTCTTTTAAAATACTTTTTTCAGATAACATAGTTTAATTTTTTGTCAATAAAATGATCTTCTGTTCGAAGCATTGATATAATAGGGTTGTGCACAAAACGAAATCGTTCGAATGTTAAAAGTTTCCGCGCATTTACAGAAGAGCGTTAATTTGATTTGGTTATACAATAAAAATTGAATATGAAGTTATTTATCTTAGGTAGACGAAAATTAAATGTATTGAGGGTAGCCATACTTTCGTCAAATGTTTTTTTCTAGCGCCCGGTGTAATTGTTTACACAGCGGGATTTGACTTCTAGTACATATATTATACAAATAAATATACATTCATCAACAGATTAAATATGAAAATCAAATTTTTGAGACTTAAAGTTAAAATTGAATAGGGGAAAAAACTCTTGTAAAATTGTATATACGTATGAAAGAACAGAAAGCTTTAGAAACGCGCACATTTAAGCCTATCCGAAAAAAAGAAAAAAAGATCTAAAATTAATAAAAATATCACTGACTATGAATGACCGTCACTTTATATCTGTCAATATTTTCAAAGATTAAAAAGTTCCTAAAATAAAATAAAAACAGCTTGTTTGCACTTTTATTGATGTCTCACTGTGCAGGACACTTCTTTGATCCATTGTATTGATTTTTAGAGTGGCATATGTATATATTTATTTTTTTAAAAATCTCGGAAATACTTTTTCATATAATGCTTTTTCGAACTCCAATAAAACGGAATTTTTATTTAAAAAAATGTTCACCTTTAGAAAAATTTAATATTGCTTTTCTAAACACCTCGAAGGTTTGAAAGATTTTCTATTTGAAACCAGACACTTGTTAACTGCAAATCGCGCTTTTGGAATAAAACTTCAAAACAGTCCGGTATGAAACATTTCGCCAGAAGGTTTATGAGAAGGCATTGAGAGAGAATTTCGCTTGGTCGAAAAAAGTAAAAATCTGTTTCTTTTATCAATATTTTTGCGTTTTGTATTTTTTTGTAAACGTTTTCGGCATTTTTTAAAGCAATAAAAACCGTAGTAAGTAGTACGAGCAAATTAACACTATTGGCCAAATTTTTGGATTCATTGTACTAAAATCTTGTTTATGATTGTTATAAGTATTTTAATTTTATTTATTTGGGTCAAAGTTGCTATAATTTTTTATTGGATTGAATTGAATGATCTTTATAATGTCACTGTGTTTATCAAACGATTGTTTCCATTTTCTTTCCCACACAGCAGGAAAGTGCTTATGACTTGTTCTGTCTGTGTGCTATGCGTTCCTGATCTAACTGCATAATTAAGACCGTAGTTGAGAATATTTAAAATTAAAGAAATTTATATACTTTATTCCTATGTACTGTACCGTGTCGAGAAGGTGTAGTCTCGCTGATAGATATTTTACAGGAACGCTAAAAAGAATTCCTATATTAGACACTATATTACACACTTTGGAGAGTCATTTCTAAACAGCATTTTAGCGATATACGACTATTTCAAGCAAAACCAAATTGATATATGTGATGAAGATCACATATCTAATTTTAAGAATCATTTACTTTCCTTTCCTAAAATTTAATCAGTCCAAAATCCAAAATTCTAAATCTTTTCTGTTCTCATTTTTCTGCTATTCCGCCTTTTAAGTCTGTATATTCGCTTTTCCAGTACACATTATTCTTAATTGTTTATTTGTCTCGTCTGAGATGGTGGATTCGTTGTGCTAAAAGTAGATTATATCGCGTCCGTTTGCAAAAGCAACGGTGTTTTGTTTACCCCCTTCTTTGGCATAGTTTTGGCGTTATTACCTTTTGTTGCCCTGCGACATATTTAAAATTATTTGCTCGCGATATCGTCATTTTATTTTTATTGGACTAAGTTTAAGGTTGCTCTGGGATTGTCGTTATTTCTCTCAGCCAAGTGTTTGTTCTCGCCAATATGTAATTCTGTGCTGGGGTAATTTTTAATTCATTCCATCTTATTATCATTGTCCTTATATGAGGTATTTTTATTTCGCTAGCCACCAACAGCCGTTGTAATAACTTGATGTGCCAATAGTTTCTTTTAAATAAAATAGTTTTATATATTCTAATGTCTTTATCGTATATTGCAACTAAGTGTATAGAACCTGTGTTATCGTCACAACGCATTTTAATAATTATACAATAGTCAACAAAATTATCTTCGTTACAATATATATGTTATTAAGGACTACAAAATAATTGTCTCTATTGAAAATAGTACTTATAGGTCTCGTATAGGAGCATTCAAAATATTCCCAATGCATTACAGTTTATGGCAGTTCAGCGACATTAATCGATTTCAAGTACAATACGATATGTACAGTACATGAACCTTTATAGCCGTTTACTGTTCATTTAATGGATGCTTTTTAAGTATAGCATTTAAAGTTCTTTTACAGGGTTTTAAAAAATTACATTGATAAGGATATAAAGCTTTTTTGAGGATCTTTCTAAGTTTGACTACGAGAAATCGTTAAATTTGGCAAATAAAGGACTGTTTTGTTGGAAATTGTTTTAAACTCACTGCCCTTGGTACCATTTATCTTCCTTGCTTTTTAATTTCACAGCAAAGTGGAAAGACTAATTTTAAGATTTCACGTTTCTGCCCATGAGTCCAATAATTTGGGCAACACTGCAATGTTTTCCGTGTGAAATTTATATAGTTCAAATTTCCTACTAATTTTTACTTAAATTTCCATATTTTTTCAGTTTGAAATTCCATAATATTTTCCGATTGAATCGGTTTGAGCATGAAAATCTGAATACTTAACTAATCATTCGCAAAGAGATTATTTAACCTCTGTATACAAAGTGATTAACTGTGAGTGTGATGAGCCTCTTAGAGGTGTGCGTTATGAAGAATTAGGATCAATGGAGTATACTTTTTAATTCTAATTTTTGAAAAACTTTTGAAAAAATCTTCAACTTTACGACGAAATTTCCACAAGAAAAATTTTTCTCTTTCACAGACAGTACTTCAATAAAATGAATAGTTCATTAAAATGAAAGTAGCACGATACCTGTAGAGTATCCAATAACTTAGATACACGAACATCGACCTGACATATGGCTCAAGTGGAGGAACAGGGTTCTGTCCTCTCGCGGGGCCGTCGGTCTAGCGGTCTGGAGTTTTGCGTAGTTTTCTCCAGATGTAACGTGAATACGCGCTAGATACCCGGAAAAGTCTTCTCCCAAGGCATTTCCCGCCCTTGTGTTTGTCCTTTCTTTGACGTGGATTTATAAGCGGTTACTCGTAGGAAGCACACAAATCCGAATACATGTTTGAACAACAAAAACAACGATCATCGACGTATTCTAAAAGAGCTAAACGAAATTTGCCTTTAAGAGGACGCTGTAAGTCGTAATCATAAAGTTTGCGTTGTGCGCATAAATGCCTTAGTAGTAGATTGGATCATGATCCATCGCTATGCATCGCTAGAGGACGCTTATGTAGCTAATCATTAAAAATGGGTCGAGTATTTTCCTTTGAGAGACAGCCGTAGTCGATGATCGTCCTATACCCAAGTCCATGCGAGTGCCTTAGCGTATGCAATATAGTCTCGATTATCAACCAGTTCTGCCTGTCAACCAATTTTTAAAAAAAATTCAGGGGGCCGAATGTGCCAAACCGAACTTAATTTAGTACACTTGTGATATTGCAACGAAGATATAAAGGACGTTTCAAAATTAAAATTCAGCTAACTATGTGTCATACTACTAGTTTAAAAATAAATCTTGTTGCTAGGTTGCCTTTATTTTTTGCAAAACACTTCTGATTACAAAATTAGCCCACATAAATGAACAATCAAAAACTAATCAATCTAGATTGACCGAAATGTTCTTTTATTTTCTAAGCGATATTTAGATATATATAATTTTAAAAGTAAATACTAATTATAAACAGAACCATTTTACAAATAATTTAAAGGTATATATTAAAATTATTTAGTAGATAAACTAACGATGAATATGAAGAGAAACGTATAATACGGTATATTGTTGTTTATCTTATTATTTTACCGCCATTAAACCACAACAAAAGAAACAAGCAAACTTATTATTTTACAATAACACAAATTTCCGCTTATGTTTTTACTATACAAAGTTAATTATATGCCATTATATGTTTTCTGTAATTTTTACACATATCTTTCTAGTGAACAATAAAATATTTTAGTATTTTTGAAATATGTACTCTAATGTACCTTAAAACATGGAATACATATAATAACAACAAAAAAAACCCTCAAAAGAAACGTGTTTAAAAGGTGAAATAATAAAAACTTTTTAAAATAACATACATAACATTTTGACAAGTACTTTTTATGTGTCAAATTTTACAGATTTGACTATATATATAATATATATCTCAAATTTTAATACCACTTACAATTGGATAATAGAGCAATTTAGGAAGTGCATGAAAAGCTCTTGAATGGAAAAGTAAATGACCCCCCTCCCCCCCACACACTTTTTTTTTAAGTGGTGTTTATAAGTCGGGTTCTACCCTTTATATCCTGTGTAGATAGCAAACTTTTTTCCAAGTTGAAAAGAGTGGATATTTTGAATCACAGTCATTTTAGTCATCAATTATCTTTTGTAATTCAATTCATATACATTCATAAGTGTGTGTGAGAGAGATTTTAATAAACATACATATTTTTCAAAAAGTACGAATTTGTTTTAGAATTGTGACAAAATTTTGAAATAAAATTTGAATTAATTGTCGCAGAATGCTAACGTTGAGCAATTGGATGTTGCAATCAAAACACAAGATATTGACGCTTAATGTATTGGGAGTTAACGATACGCAATCGAGCTCGATAATTTTATGAAACATCCGTTCATTTTATTTATTTAAAAAGACTGACGGTTTCGTTGCACTGGACAGCTTTACGTATTTATAGTTCTGGAATTTATAGCTTTAGAGCTGTAAACTTCAGAGCGTAGACACTTTCTGTTCTCCACAATTTAGATCACAACCAATGTGAGAAAAATTCCAAGATGTACGTGCATTTATTTCTCTCCCAACTACTGACTTACCGAATGCGAGAGAACATATGGATCCACAGATTTAACGTGCATGTTATCATGCATGCACATGCAAATTTGCTCGGATGAAATATTCATTAGAATTATTTCATACGTTGTACAAAACAATGAAGAATCTTAGAAAAAATGAAAGGTGTTTTTCATGTTATGTTACTGTTTCCGTCCATGCGTCACTGCTTAGGCTAGAAGCTACTTTATCGTTGAATTCGTGACGTAAATGTGATGCCAAGCTCTTAAAATGAAAGTTCCGAAATTTATGATCATTCATGCAATGTCGCCTCGGAAAATTTTACCTAAATAAACTCGAACTTTACGAAAATGAACCTACTGAATGATCATTATTTAGAGTTAATGTTCTTAAAAGTTTATTACGAAATTATTCACTTATATTCTTTTTTATTCATTATACTTTCTAGTTATTTGCAAGTATCCTAACAGTATGGTGAAGACGATCTGAAAACTATTATAGAAAAAAAAATTAAATAAGTTGCTATGAAAAACAAAGATGAACTTTATCAATTTGTAATATTCTCTTGAAAACATTCCATGTAAATATTCCCATAATCATGAATGTAAAATTTAGAAGTTATTACAAAGCTGATAAAGAAATGAATGTAGAATTATGAAAAGTTATGATGAGTAAAAGTTCCAATTTTTCACATTTCAGTATTTCGAAAATAATTTGTCAATTTTTAAGCCACGCAAGAATCTTTCTAAAAAGCACGGTTTTTATACCCAAAACAAATTTGGTGAGATGACAAACATGCAATGTTTCCAACCCTTCTGTTACTATTTATTCTGATTTCTATGTTTGGGAGATAATGCCAGTTTTGATAAACCCCTAATCCAACATTTCTAAACCTGTGGGGCACAGAGCGTTTGCAGAGGGGGCGCGAGAAAAAACAAAGAGCAAGTAGTGATGCATGTTTTAAAAAAAATAATTTTATTTATTCTCATTTTTACTCAAAAATATATCGCTTAAAATGTTCATTCAAACTTTTCTGATAACAATATTTTGTAGGAAATTTGACTAAATGTTTATTGTTAAAGATTAAAAAACTGAATGTATGCTGAAAAATGTGAGGGGGGGCGCCATCGTAAGTTAGCCTTTGTTGGGAGGACGCGACGTTAAGAAGGTTGAGAGCCGCTGCCCTAATCAAAAGAAAAACCGCTCGACCAATAAAAAGAAAATGCATTTTGTGTTTATTAAGATGATATTAAATACAGTGCGGACTCCAACCAGTTGCTGTGTGCATTGCAATGTTGTTGATACCACGTTGTACGCGTGTTCTTATATTTTAATACGAAATTTTGTAACTATGCGTGGTTTTACGGATACACAGTGTCCAAAAAATTCTCTAAATGATTTTAAAATGTCCAAATTTTCTATAAAATATGAAAGAATGGAAATATGGACAATTAATATGTGATGAGCTAACTGGTAACTCTGGAGGTCTGCTCAGCTTTGTCTTGTAATTACGATTTTATACATTAAAACAAAACATAAAATAAAATTTTACCTTGAATATTACTTTCTTCGTATAAAGCGTATTTATGATGATTAATTTACAATACTAAAATGGTTCGTAGATCGTTTATTTGTGTTTCAACGGAACTGTTCTATAGAGTGTCTTTTGCACAATCGCCAAATTTCGCTACGGTTATTTGTTACGTTTGTAAACAAAACATTATTCCTTAGCGTACAAAATATGTTTTATAAGCAGCAATGGATGTACGTAAAAAATATAAAATACATTCAATATGTACATATTTATATTCGCAAACACTGTGAAACATAAATATTGTATTGAAAAAAGCCAAAGTAGCGGTAAGTGCGCCAAAAATTACGTACTCTCACTTTCATTTTGGGCATCATTTCGAGAAAATATTTGGTCTCAATAGAAAATTGTTAAAAAGGAAACCACGTCAGCTGAAAAGGAGAGAAAGGAGGAAGCGTTTAAGTTTACCATATTTACAGTCGATATGTAAGAAATACGCTTGTGAAAGTTAAATATTTCACAGAAATTTTCCAGGCTTAAAATTTAACAAAAACGGCTAAAAATAGCAAAAGCTTCAAAAATCAGTATATTTAAAAAAAATTTAATACAAGTAAACAAAACTATACACTAATCGTCATAGTTTTTCAATATTTCAAGTTTCTTTTATCTATACATGTATAAGACATAAACAGTTAAAATGATTGTCGTTGATATATGTGTTAATTTATAATTTATTTGAATGTATTTTGTATTTATACAATGTACAATTCGTCAGATATATAATATTTTAAATTTGCGTTATTTATATATAGGTATTACGTATTATACAGGGTGCTTCAAAAACACTGAACTAAGCTTTTATTACTTAAATTTTCCTCCATAGACATATGCAATAAATTACTATTTTATGTAAATATTAGCACAGAATTTTATGGTATCGGTTAAAATTTCCAGATGATAAATTTAATAAATACAATTTTTATACGATTCCTTAAAAAATAATTCGCAGTTTGTAAAATGTGCCCCTTATATTAACAAGGAGATGAAAAACTTGAGCATTATATCATAAAAAATGACGAAAATATGTAAATACATTCGGTAAAATATGTAAAACCTTTTCAATGATTCGCAAAGAGAAAAAACCGCAAAGATCAGGTTTCAGGGACTGTACACAAATTAGAAAAGAAAATATTGATTTCTAAAATATACAGGGTGTCCCAAAAAGGTGGCAACGTGCTTTAATTCTTTATCTATTGGAGATACTTGTGTAGTATAAATTGAAAAAGATATTCAAAACAAGGTCGGGCATAAGATTCCGCTAAGAAAAAATTCCTCTCGTTCATTTACAAACAGTTACACTTTTTAAATTTGTATATGATCCCCGTAGAAAAAAAAATTCCCGACCAATAAAATGGGCCCCCATACACTCATGAGTTGATGTGCCGAATTTGAGGATTTCATCATACAGCATCGCAGGGATACCTTTGAAGAAAGATGATCAGGGACTATACATGATTTTGCGTTTATTGCCTTTAGAGTGGAAAAAATATTTGCTTTCGTAATTTCAGAACGACCCCTGAAATGCGATCATTGGACGTGATTCTTTCCCTTCGAGAGCCATGGAAAAGTGGTTTAAGTCAGCGTTATATTTATCTTCATATCCCTGATACTTTTCTACCGTATAATTCTCAAATTTTCTATGTCACCTCATGACATATTCTAAAATTTCATGTCAATTCTCAAATTTTGTATGTCATCTTACTAATCGGGAACTGTTTTATACGGGTGCCGTATACAAATTTTAAAAAATTAACTTTTTGAAAATTAACGTGAGGAATTTTTTCTTAACGGAGACTTATTTCCAACTTTATTTTGAACATTTTTTTCATTTTATATTGCCCACTTATCTCAAATAGATAAAGAATTAAAGCCCGTTACCACCTTTTTGGGATACCATGTGTAATTTGGCATTGTATTATTGTGTAAATTTGTAATTTAATTTGTGTATATATATGTGATCAATATTGAATAAAAAACCTTAGATCAGTATTTTGGGACACCCTTTATATATGTTTATGCTATGTATTATATATCTCTTTTCAATACCAACTGAATTTCACTTAAGGACAGCCGTAAAAAATGTAGAACTTTAAGAAACTACGAAAAAGCATAAGTCGATAAAACTTCAAACAGAAAATATTGACTCCAAACATATTTACAGTACTTGTTATCCCGATAAAAAAAGAACCTGAAAATACGCCCAACAAAAATACAAATCCGTAGAAAAAGTTTTAAAAAAATACTGAGCTTTACCACTTTTTCGACTAAGCAAATTCTCGAAGAATATCTCTCATAACCCGGGAGGCAATATGTTCTGAAGTTTTTATTCTAAAAGCGTGATTTGCAGTTAACAAGTGTCTGGTACCGCATAGAAAATCGCTTAAACCTTCGAGGTGTTTCGAGTGCAAATATATTTTGCTCGGAGAAGAAATATTTTGTAAACTGCCGTCTTATTGAAGTTTAAGAAACCATTGTAAAAAAATTTACAGAACTTCTTGTTGGGCATTAAGTCTCAAAATCAATGAACATTCCAACAAAATAACCCATTCAGCAGAATGTCAATCAATATACGCTTACGTATATATTTTTTAAGATTGTTTTAATATGGAATTAAGAGGCATAAAGAAGAAGCTGTGTACTTGGAATTTGAAGTTCTAAATTATTATTTTTTCAGTGCAAGAATATACTTTTGTTTACAATATTGCAATTTCCCACTTATTATTTTATTTTACGAATTCACCCATTACGTACGTTGCATTTCCGGTATATGTTTCGTTGTATTAGGTCAATTTTGTAATTGAATTTTCGCTCACAACGTTCTAAAAGAAATACAGAACTTTTTGTTGGGCATGAAAGCCTCAAAATCAATGAACATTAAAACAAAATAACCCATTCAGCTAAATTCCAATCAATATATGCTTACGTGTATGTTTTAAGATTGATTTAATGTAGAATTAGAAGACATAAACAACTAGCTGTGTATTTGGAAAATTTCAAGTTCCAAATTTTTTTTAGACTTTTACAAAGCGACAATGTACGCTTGTTTACAATCGTGCAATCCCCCATTTGTTACGTTATTTTATTAACTAACACGGTTTATATATATATGTTTTGTTGTGCTAGGTGAAGTTTTATAATAAAAGTTTCGCTCACTTTCGAAACTTTAATTGAGCTGAAGAGCTGAAGCATGATAATGTATATTGGCTAATAGTTCATGAATCAATCATAAATTTTCAAAGAGTTTTAATTTAAGCTAATTACCCTAAATTAAGTTAATTAAAATAGATCCTAAAGGCGATAATGGTAAGATAACAGCTTTTAAATGTAACAAACTACAGTGCATTGTTTAAACTTCGCTATGATTACTTACTGTTAATTCCTTTTTTTGTCAAAAATGAGTATCGGCAATGTTATCTGACATTAAAACTCACAGTTTTTCATAACTCTGGTGAAATGGTAGAAAAATCTACCATTTGAACTGAAACGTTACATACTTATATATCGTGGCTAAAACTACATGAATCAATCATAAAAAAGTTTAAAAGGTTTAATTTAGGATTTAAATTTCCGTATAAGCCTTTATAGATCACATGAAACTTTCTATAAATGAAACACTCAGTATTCCTTGAGCCCCGTGTGGTCTACGTCTTTGAGTTACTGTCTGTCGTACCTTGGTTTCTTTCCTTCATTGTTTTTTTTCCGAAAAAAATGTGTTAAATTTTATTCACAATTGCAGAACTTTTTAAATAAAAGAACGTTAAACAATTCTTTTTCTTTACAATGAACTTCTCCTTTTTTTCATGTTGCAATAACAATCTCTTCTATGTAATTAATCTTTACATATAACACATTTTTTTTATTTCGTAGATTTGAAAATAATCTTTGTTAATTTTTATTCAGTGAGGAAATTAATCTAATTTAAAGAGCTTTATATTGCTTTCCAAACTTTGAGTTGTAAATTTTTAAAGTAGGTCACTGAAATCAGAGTTTTTCATCCGTGGTTAGGAATGATTTTTAAAATATATACACTAAAAACTTATAAAAATCTGGAGTGACTCCACCAGACTTTCCGAACATGCGATCGCTACCAAGAACTTAAATAAATTTGAATCGGTGAATAATTCGGCAAAAACAAAGGCATTTTTTTTTATTTCCAATGGCAGGAGCCAAATACAAATGAGGTAAAACCAAAATGTACAAAGATAAAATACAAATAGGATAACCGAAGGTTATCGCCCCTAAAGTCCTCTAGCCTCCCAATATCGTGAAGAGTCCGTAGCACCATGGAGGGCTCCACAGATACGCAGATGGTATTTGTCCATAGGCTCATTTCTCTCGCAAAGAGGGCAGGCAGCCTCGGAACGAATGCCGATGCGATGGAGGTGGGCGGCAAGGCAATCATGCCCGGTCTAAAGACGAAAAGCAGCCACTGCATCTCTTCTAGGTTTGTCAGGAATGCCCGCTAAGGAGTTATTACTTCCATATTTAGCTACAATTCTAGATAAAAGCTTTTCACGATAAGTCGACGACGTCATGATTTGCTTAATAAGTAATTTGGAGCTGTGGAAAGAGGTTTTGCACAGTGTGTCAGTGTTGCTCCCTTTTTGGCAAGAAAATCCGCCTGCTCATTGCCATATAGATTGCAATGGCCAGGAATCGATTGCAAAACAACACGCTTTTGGTGGGACCTCAGTAAAATTAGCAACTGTTGACACTGGAAAATTTCTTTTGATAGTGGATCCTGAAAAGAGCTGATAGATTCAATGGCAGCCTGTGAATCAGATAGAAGTACTACATTTTTAATTTTAGACAGATGGCAGGTTAGTTGATGAAGGGAGATGCGTATCGCCTCTACTTCACCGTCAAAGGCAGTACTACACTTTCCAAAAGATGTATAGAAGTAAAATAGTTTCGAGAAAACAACAGCTCCAACGTTCTGAGGCCTTGAAAACTGAGAACCATCTGTATAAATCCTTAGCCACTCATTCTCGGGATATATAGTCACAATAGTCTCCAAGGCGATGTGCTTTAGAACATCCAAGGACATATCCTTTTTTGATACAAGTTGAGACAAATTCAGGTCTGTTTCAACATTTGACAATTCCATGGGGTTTCAGGCTTTGACAATAGCTGTATTAAGGCAAAATTATAATATGGTGTTTTAATGTATACACGCAAAATTTGTAGATTTAATCCCCAGTATAAGTCATAAAACAAACGTTAAACAATTATCTTTCATAGAATGCTAAATGCGAACTAAATAAATGTTTTTTCCGATCTAGTTTACCTACCAAATTTCAACTCAATCTAAAGCTGTGTTCAAACGCCAATGAACTTCAAATAATTTGAGTCTAAAGACCGCAATATATAAGAATACTTTCCTGAATTAATACAAAATTTAAATTTTTACATGGCCCCCATGCAAAATAGCTCCTAATTATAAATTGTGCCCCATACATTAATGAGTTTTTTTTCCCTTAAAAGCCATTGAAAAGTGGTTTCAGGGAGCATATGTTTATTTTCATTGAAACTTTCTACTTTACCTCATTAATGTATGGGGCACATTTTACAAATTGAGAATTTTTTGTACGGGGACCGTATAAACATTCAAACTTTGCATTTATTTAGAATAATCTCATTATTCTAAATAATGAGATTGAAAATTTTAATGGATACCATAGAATTCTGTACCTTGTTTTTCGGAAATCTGTAATTTATCGTATTTTTCTGTGATTAGTATTTCAGGAATCCAAAACAAAATTAGTGTTTCTGGTACAATCTGCATATAAATTTAATTTCACTTTTGGTGCATGTAAATCGCCGCATGATATCCTATTTTAAGAGAGACAGATAAAAATCAATTTGCCAACATGAGAATTTTATTTCCTTCTTCTGCCTTCATATATTCCCTTAAATTTATTTCGATGCACATTTTTGCAGTGTGTTACCAAATATTACAATACTTAGCAATATTTACTTAATGCTGTCAAATGACCATATATGTCGTGTCACATGACAATTTGTCCAAAAATTAGCATGTTAAACTAAACTTATTAATAATATTTTTACACAAATGTTAGTTTTTGACTTATATGTAACATACTAAATTATTAGCTGTCTCATAGAGGCGGTGAACAAAACAAAACAAAAAAATAATAATACTCTCTACACACAAAATACAAGCTACCTAATGATTTCAATAATAAAGTACCACTCTCAAAAAATACAAGAAGAAATAGTAAAAAATTTTCCCAAAAATAGTCACAAGACTGCACCGAAATCCACTTTTATTCCGAAAATACCGTTTGTAATCTTTCAAACGCCCTAAAGGTAAAATTCTTCCACATAAATCCGCCTTCTTTAGCCGTAATGTATTGAGATATTAAGTTAACAAGTTTCTCCGACCTAGGCAAATACCCTTAAGATTCGTTTTACAAATAAACATTTCTCAGGAAAAACTTGAATCGCCGTCATATTAAAGTTTATATAAGTAATCAAAAAATGCATGTCAGAAATTTCAATCGGTACGCGGAATAACCGTATAAATTTCGATTTTAAAAATGCACGGACGTTAAACTTATCTTCGACATAAAGCTTGCTAAGGGGGATACATTTTTATGTTGGTTTTCGGATATCGCAACCCTTTTTTTAAAGACATTTGCGGTTCCGCTTTAAAATTATGCAGGATTTTCTTCAAAAATGTAAGATTATGCTGGGCTGAGTTGTTTACTTTTTCTGTTTTGAAAGTATATTAATGCAAAACAAAATAAATAAATGCCTAAAACATTTCGATTCCACTTATTGGGTAATTTTTAAAATAACATTTTACTTAGTTCCGTCGTAGGAATCCCTGACATATCTCGTGTTATAAAGGCTCTGTAGGATTTTGAAATATCAAGAATTTTCATATGACGTTTTACGTACGTCACTTGAATGACAGCCGTTTGAGCATACTTCTACATAGGTTTTGCAACTGTTGAGATGATCAATGTAACACTTGAAGACGGTTTTTAAATTCCCGTCAGCACTATGAGGGTCAGTTCTAGTGTCGTGGAGTACAAAGGGGGAGTCCAGGAAGTCTGGATCCCTCCCAAGAGCGTTATCAATTTTGCATCCTTTAATTTTTGGCATTTTAATGTTATAAATATTTATAAAATTCTTATTTTTAGCAGTTAAGATAAGTCACTAAAAACATAATTCAAAAACATGCAAGTATATTGTAGTGTAGGGAGTCTATCAAATGTGGTCACTGGAAAAAAAAATTGTTCTTCATTTTACACAGCTTTAGAGGGAGCTGGAACTCCCCCCCCCCCTCCAAGGGAAAATCCTGCTTTCTCTACTGTTCAATATACGTGCACGTCAAACCGGCTTGAAGGATTACAAGAGTACCTTTCGGTTTACAGCTTATGTTTTAATTTGACGGGTGAGGCAACATTTGTAAGAAACAATATTTTTTTAAACCTTCCTTGAATTCCAGCAACGGCAACGGTTTATAACACTGTTACACTGTTACAGTTTATTTGTGAGCTATACATAAATGAAGATGTACCGTGTTATTATTTTTTAAATTCTTATTACTTTCAGAAAGTGATGTAAATGCTTTCCAAAACTTTAAATTAAATATCAATACGAAAAAAATAAGGGGAATATTCTCATCAAATTGGAATCCGGCTTTTTTTGAATTCTGTTGATATTCCAACATGCTGAAAACCAAACGTACTTGCGAAAATTGCAGAGTGCGTTGTGCAAAGAATCTCTGCTGATATGGCGTATCCCTAATCTTATCAGATTCCGGATTTCGATTTTCTGTTTTCATACATCGGTGTTGTTGAAACGATTTTTTTTCAGTCCCGAATAGAAGAACTGAATCGAAAATAAAGAATCCTAATCACGCGAACTTATTTTTGAAGAAAAAATTCCGCATTTAGGAAATGAAAACAACGGTGCCCGCATACAAATATAGAGCATATTAAATAAGTTGTGTGGTTGAAAACCTTGCTACATACATTAGAGATGGAGGCAAAAAGAAGAAACGCGTACATTAAAAAATGTTCCCCGTGTGCTTCTGCTGCATTAAATAAAGAAAATTATATTAAAATTGTGCACGAAAACTACCCCATCAATATATCCAAAACATTATTATGGATTGTTCGGAAAGAAATCTCGTTTTTTCCCAACAGAGGACATAATTGTGTTTCTCCACAGCCAACTTCACACTTAAGCCACAAAATCATTATATACTTACACTTGAAATAGCAAGCTTGCTTGCAAAAAAAGTTCGATTGATTTTCAGCAGTAGTTTATGGTTAGTTTATGGTACACTAGTAGTTTATGGTACACTTTCAAATATAGAAACTAAAAAGCGCCCTTTTCGTCATTCTTTGGTTTATCGAAAAAGTAAAAATACTGTTTAAGAAAGAAAATGATTATCCGATGTGTATGGAGAAGAAATATTCATAGAACGGCAGTGCCAAAAGTGATTTTCAAAATTTTGATCCAGCAATGTATAATTTTGAAGCCGTACCACGTTCTGAAAGGCTAATTGAAGCTGATATGACGCAATAAAGGCATTAATTGATGAAAACCGGTGAATAACAACTTTTGAGATCGTTGAAAAATTGAATTTATCGAATTCGACCATTCATGATCATTTGAAACCCCTCAAAGCTCGACATATAAGTTCCCCTTGTTCCTGAAAAAAGAAATGACTTTCCTAACAACCCAATAATTCACCGGAAAATAACTGAGTAGTTTTTGTAATGAACTGAATATAAAGAGGTGAATTGCATTTTATTTATTATCTGTTTTTGGCTTCCACTCTAATGGCGTATAATTCATAGTCCATTTGTGCCCAGACATTTTTGCAACTTACTTCGATTTTTGCTAATACCAGCAATGATAGATAAACTTCTGATGTCACCAATGTGTAGCACAGTGGTTAAAGCCAGTGACATTGGGAGAGGGCTCAAGTGGAGGAACAGGCTTCTGTCCTCGTGCGGGGCTGTCGGTCTAACGGTCTGGAGTTTTGGGCGGTTTCTCCAGATGTAACGTGAATACGTGCTAGATACCCAGAGAAGTCCTCCCCAAGGCATTTGCCCCCTCCTTTGTGTTTGTCCTTTCTTTGACGTGGATATATAAGCGGTTCCTCGGGACCAAGCACACAAATCCGAATACATGTTCCAACACAACAGCAACAGCAACTTCTGATGTCAAATTCTTGAACAAGGGAAGATTTCTTTTAAAATCATTATGTATAAAAATAGAAATTTCAACATTCTACTTGCTTCTGTTAAAGTATTTTGTGGAGTTGAGGTTCAATACTCGTGAATAAAGGATAGGAAAAATAAATGACGTTTTCGACTGATATCGAAAATGCCGTCCCAAAAAAGGGACGCTAGGCATAATTAAGTAGATAGGGTAATAAATCAGTAATTTGAAAATTGGTCGTTGGAGTCGCTTAATAGAGGTGGTCACTCATAGAAGTTTCACAGTACTCGGTTTATTGCAAAACAATTTGACACAAAAGTATAGCATTATGGAATTACATAAAAAACTGTGAATTCCGAGTTAATGCACAGGTTGTATCAAAAACGGTCTAATCATGATGCATTATATCTTCTGAAACATCCATCAAATATGGATATATCAGGAGATTCCTCATAGCTAGTGCGCGGCTAATGCGCTTCTGCTATACCAGCCTTACACCAAGCCGTCATACTGTTCAAAATGGGAGAAATACCTGTGGTCCACCGACTGAAGGATCACAGGATGTAATATATAGTGATTGAATTGTTAAATCTGCTAAAATAATTTTTGATAAATCTGCAAATCTCTTCGGTCCTTAGGTACGCATATTTGGAATTTTTTTTTTCCATTTTTAAAACGATTCTTTAAAATTTTTTTGCAGTTCTAAATGGACGTACATATGCGTCGATGCTTTAATTTTGATTAAATGATGTTAACGCATGCGAATGTGCAAATCCGACACACACATTTTATTTTTGCTTGCCGTTATTTTTATCGTTGTTCGCTGTTACACAAAATAATAGTCGAATGCTAGTGAAATTTCCGAAGACGAATTTGTAAAATTTTATTGCTTATTTCGAAATTCAAATAATTGAAAAGAATTTGTAAGACATCCTTTACCTTTTAAAAAATTTCTTGTCAATCTTCCTTCATGGGGGATAAAACTGTTTACTACTGAAACTGTGATTTGGAATGTAGCTTTTATTCGAAAAATTGTCTGAAAATACGTTCTCTACTTGTCATTTTTAAATGCAATAGTTTTTTTCTAAATAATTATGAGATTGCTTTTTAATTTGACATGTGAGATTTTTGTCACGTCTGAAAAGGATATTATAAAACAATTCACCTTTTCTTGTAATGTTCATAGCTGAAACGTATGATAATACGTATATTTCTGTGTCAAACTTTGATACAATGAAGCGAAAATTTCTTCATTTATTAACAATTTTTGGCGCAACCCTTTCCCAATGCTGAAAAAAGGGCAGCCGTTGCCATCGCTCAACTTAAATACCAGCAAAATGGCAGACGATCAAAACGTTCATCGCGTGCCACGGATCTAAAGACCCCTTTTTGACACAGCTGGCTGTGTCACAGCTGAAAAAAAGGGCAACGGCTGCCCTTTTTTCAACATTGGGCAATCGATCCAGCTGTTCTCGCATTTTTCCATTTTTCAGCAGATGTCAGTGCTGCTAAAAATAATCGTGACGGGAAATGACGGGAAATGACGTGCTAAAAAGTAAAGGATTCTTGTGGAGCTATGTCACCCGCCACTATTTTTATAGAAATCAAATCTATTCTTCGTGACTGGCAACAGTCAAAACGTCAGAGTTTGGTGTTCCCAGAGCGGGAACACTTCGCATTAAAGAGTTAAAGATCTTCTGTTTGTAACCTTAATTTTTTACACTACTGAATTTAAGTGTAACACTTACCATAACAGAAATGGAAAACAGAAAAAAATTAGATTCAAATTTTGGAAGTGCTTTTTGAAAATACTGAACAAATTGAATTATAAAACAATTCCTAAAAGGAAAATTTAAATCCATTCCTTTTTTAAACAAATAAAAATATCCGTTTGCATGAATATATTCTTTTAGTGAGTATACCTGTATACTTTTGTGTGAAAGAGCATTACAGAATTACAACTGTTAAAGTGGTGCGCGGAAAATAAAGTGACGAATTGTGAGAAAATATATAAAAAAGAAAACACATAAATTTATGTATTTTGCAATTCTATTTCTATAAGCTGAAATACTGATTACGAATATCTAAAATAAATCTCAGCGAGAAACAAATAAACAAGGAAGAAAATATTATAAATTTATTTTGCATCACTTCCGAAAAAGTATGTCTTTAAAAAAGAAAATACAAACGTTATATTTTAAATTCAAATATAGTTATTTTTAAAAAGTATTTGATACATTCTATTCTATTGCCATTAAAATATTTCACTCTATTTTTAAAAAGTCTGATAATGTGACATTCGATTTCAGCTTATAATCTTCAGCTTATAAGCTGAAATATTAGTATTTCAGCTTATAGAAATACAATTGCAAAATTATTAGATTTTGGGATTTCTTTGTAAATCTTTCCAAAATGGGTAAATTTTTGTTTTAGTATGCAAAAAATTGCATATGATTTTCACAAGTGTACACTGTCAAAATATTCAAAAATAATCACTTTTTATGTACAAATTGCGTACAATTTATATCTTTTTGTGAAAAAAAGCAGACTTTTTCTAGCAGGCTAAGTGCTATAATTTTCGATTATTTATTTAGAAAACTGTACTTAATTTGGATAGCTATATAGTTATTCTGCAACAAAGTTAATCTGTAATGTGGAAAGTGTTAATAGTTACTTTCTGTACATTATTTGAACTATAAGTGTTATACTACAGTACATTTGAATTTGAATTATAAATTCATCATTCATTACAAATAAATAGGATTACTGTTCATTACAACATAAGTACATAATTATTGATACTTAATAAATTCATGTAAATAATTATTAATTAAATCGAACAAAATCCAACACGTGGAGAAAAATGTGTGTGGCTGATGTATACCGTAAGCATAAACCAGCTGTGTCACGTTGCGGCTTGTGCGCACGCTCCCTCTCTCGTTTTAAATTTTTATTGTGCACACAAATCGAGATCGAAATTAAATGTAATTAAATTTTTAAAAATTTAATTTTTTCTTAACGGAATCTTATTTTCGACTTTATTTTGAACATTTTTAAAACTTACATTCCCCACTTATCTCTAATAGATAAAGAATTAAACCCCGTTACCATATTTTTTGGGACACCTCTTACTCATAATGTTATTGATCTTATTAATATTATTCAGATTCAAATAAATTTCAGCTTCAGAATCTTAGAGAAAGATAATATTATTTCCATGCTCTTTAAATATAAAAAATAGATTTTTCTGGATTATCCAAATTCTAAGAAACTTTGTTGCATATTTAAATATAAGGAAAATGCAATATTCGCTGTTTATATTAAAATCATTTGTTCACCCGTGAATTCCTTAAAGAAATAGAACACAACATTATTAAAACTACTTATGAAATAGCAACTTCAGTCACTAAATTCCACGCACTAATACACTGCGAAAATTCTCTAATAAAGATCCTTCTTCAGAAAACGTCAAACCTTGTTTCATTTTCTATGATATATCTAGGTAAATATAACAGCTATTTTCGAAAAAACTATGATCTTTACCCAAGAAATCGAAACTATATTTCTTTTACTTTATAAACCATCTTGTTTGGTTAATGATCTGTGACTATGAAGACGGCCGTACATGTCTGCTTTTAAAATATGTGGAAGAACTTTCTAGAGATGAATGACGTACATAATATCCTATTTCCTGTTTCGTGTGGATGAAATTTTTTTTCTCTAATACTGTCGAAAATATTACTTAGAGTAGGTGTATTTCTAAATTTCTAATATGGCATCCATTCCCTAAGCACTAAGAATCAAGCTTTAAACAAATTTAAATGATCCTAATAAAGAGATGTTTGCTGGTATGTTTGACATCAAACTTTATGTTCATCATAGAAAAATGTTTCGTTTTTTAAAAATGTTAAATTAAAAATTGTTAGCACACATGCACACACAATTTCGTATTACTTGTTAAAAAAATATGTTTTATTAACTCTAAAATCTTGATTTTTCTTTCGCTTAAAATTTTCTTCTAGTGAAAATACATTTCATTACACAAAAAGGTAAGATTCAGAACTTTTCTAAAAAATAAATTTACTTATAATTTATTTCTGTAACTGTTTCTAACGTAACATTATCTAAATCCCTCTGTTTATTTCATATTGAAATGCCAGGGCTCAAATTTCTTCAAAATTATTAAGTGCTGATAGTTTCTTTCATTTTTAAAATTGCAATCCAAGAAATTTTGTAAAAATAACTTGAACGTCAAATGATTTACTGCCGTTTACAAAATAAGTAATTAATTAATAATTATTATAAATTAACACAATCAACATTTTACATTAAAAAAATCATATTCATCATCAAAATCATATTCATCATTCAAAATCAAAATCAAAAATAATTTAAAAAATCATGTTTCTATTTCCTTATCATCCAATTTTTCATTTTTAAACTACTATTATTTTGTAATGTTTGTCAGCAAAGCTTTTTTAAATTCCATTTAATCAACAATTAGATTGTAGAAATCTCTTATTAATTATATTGTTTTACAGACAACTAATAATTATTCTATTTTGCTGTTAGCTAATGATTGCACTGTTAGGGCCTTCATTAGTCATGAGGTTATTTCGTTATTTATAATCAGCAATGACCTAACTGCTAATCTATTGAAAATAGATAGTAAAGGCAAATCAAGTGAATAACAACTTTACATTTTACATAAAATTTCTGCATAAAACTTTAATACCTCAAATGAAACGGCCATTCCAATAGATTCCATGAACCTACTTATGTTCTATATCCTTATTAAAAATATAACCAAGTAAAGAACTTGCTAAGTATAACGATATTATTAGGGGTGCTCAAACAATAAAATCAGGTTTCTTAATCTAAAAGTTAATTAATTACACTAAATCATTGGAAAAAAATGTAGTAGAAATATCTCTTTCTCCGTACTGAATTTATAAAACCTATTTAACTTTAACATATTTCATTTAATATACAATTTACCCTCGCTTTCCTATTTTTGCTGACCTTCCCAAGAGAAAAAAATTCTCCTGAGGTCTTTCTATTTTTTAATGGGGCTATTTGGTAATATGTCAATGACCAAACATTGCAAACATACTGTAAATATACGTGATACTATGTCTTTAAAATATAGGAAGTCTTATTCAAAACACTGCTTTCTGTGGTAAGGTAGATTTAGCATCGGATTAGCATGATACATGTGGTGGAAATCATTTTTTTTTTCAATTTTCTTGCAAAGTTATTCCTGCTACTTGTACGTTAGATTTTATGCTCACTTATACGGTGGTGACCTAGAAATTGTTTTTAAGTTTAAATTTCGTAAGCAACAAAATGCCCTATGATTCCAATCTAACTCTCTCTCATCATAGTAAGAAAAAGATCTCTACTTCTCTCATTACAAAACAGCCTTCGTAGCAAAGCAAGTTTTGCCTAAATGGCCATGCATGGGTACATTATGGTACATGCATGGTTCTTTCGTTTCCTGCCTATTTTCACGAAATTGCTCAAAATCGGTATTGCGGTTTTGAATGAAAAATTTCACGAGATTCTTAGTTGATATTTATTCTGCCTCCACTGGCTAAAGTCAGAAAACATAATATCACACAGCATATTAAAAAGCTATTAGTACCCTTATCAATTCCGCAAGTCTTAACCCTTTAACCCGCGGTGTCCTCGCTGTGAGGACACAAAACTCTGACATTTCGATTGTTTTGGTTCACGAAGAATAAATTGGATTTCAATAAAATATTTAAGGTGGACGTAGTTACGCGAGAATTGTTTTCTATTTAGCTCATAAGTTCCCGTAAAAATTATCGATTATTTGTAAAATGGATGCCATAATTATTTTTATCAGCACGGGCACATGACGAGAACTTGAGAATGTTATGAAGCATCGCGGTATGGAAGAAAAAATAGATAGACTGTCCAACGCCGAAAATGTGCAGCCATTGCCATCGCTCGATTTATCTACCAGCAGTACGGCAGTCGATCGAATTGGCCATCGCCTGCCACAGAGCTCAAGAACTTTTTGACACAGCTGTCTGTGCGGCCGCAAAGCCAGCTGTGTCAATAAATCGAGCAATGACAACGGCTACAGTTTTCCGGCATTGGGAAACGGTTGCGCTTCAAAGAGTTGAAAAGATCTTTTATTTTATTATAACCGTAAAAATTTCGCTGTCTTGAAAGATTCTCAAATACGAAGGTTATGTTTGTCGGATCGCGAAGACACGTCTTTTCAACCGGGTACAGTAACAGTTAAAAAACTTGCAATATTTGAAGAGCTAAAGAGAATTTTAATATCCCGAGCTTCTTTCTTTTAAAATAATTTCAGCAACAGACTTCAGTTGCAGACATATGTCATATGCTCATGGACAGTCGTTTAATCAACCTATACGGCTATGCAAATAAGTAGTGCAGGAGAGAGGGTATTACGGAATAATCGGGAAATGTGGAACACCGATTTGTCTGCTATGTTAGGTGCTGTTACCAAGTGGGAATAATATGCCCCATACTCAAGAAAGATTCCCATGGTACAATACAGTGAGTTGACCACTTTCTGCTGTCGTACCACTCTCTACAGAACAAAGTTTGTTTTGCGATTTTCAAGAGTTTTTGCAAATAAGTTTTCAAATATTTTAGCCTACTAGTACACGAGATTTGAACATTGATGTTACGCATAAGGTACGCAAATAGAACTGCAGTCTGTTGTACTGTAGTTGTTTTTTAAATGACAGAGTTTTTGCCTATTAGTTTAAACGTCTATTTTTATAGATGGCGCGTCGGGTATTATAGAGTGCTAAGTAACATTGCAGTGGATTTCATGCCACCAGCTGAAGAGCTGGAAAAGAAACACGCTGAATGTATATCTTCTGTAACGGAAAATTTTCCGAAGATCAACGAAGATAAATTTACATCCAATACTTCAGTTGTTCTCTGTGGGCTTACCTTGAGTGTACCGGAACAGAGAAAGAAGATTATATCTGCGACTTTTGTAAATAGACTCGAAACAGAAATGACTCGAACATAATTTTAAATTACGTTTTTATAGTTAAAAATAGCTATATTTTATGAAGTATAATTACTCTTTCAACGGAATAAACCGCCTATTCCATAATGCCCGACTGTTACACATCAACCTCTATTTGTAACATTTGTTAATAATTTTTCTATTACAAAAAACTAATAGTTTTTTTTTCTTTACATCAGTAGTACATGAAGCAGCACAACAATAATTAATCCGTTAAATCTACACTGAAAGAAAAAATTCAAAAACGTTACTCCAGAATTTAGGACAGCAATTGTAGTTTCAAAATTGCAAGAACGTTTCCGTATACTTCTGAAAAATATCGATAAACGTTTCCTCATCTGGCGGAAAAGTATTCTTAAACGTTTCCGAATTTGGCAGGAAAGTATTCAGAAATGCTTCTGTATATTTCGGAAAGATAATCAGAAAGCTTTTTGCACCGTAAATTTATTACCGAAAAATTAACGGCCAATCAATTTTTGATTTCACCGTATTTCTAACTCTTAAGCAATTAATTTTGTATTGACACATACGTTAAGATTACGGAATTATTTTTATCCTCGGGATTAATAACTCATTTACCCTTTATTGGTTACCAACTAAAAACCTTCGGATGGAAGATGAATGTGTAAACCTCTGCACAGAAGAATACTTTATCGAGTTTAATAAAGGCTGATGGGATCACTTAAACGGATCCTTGAAATTTTAGTGGTGCCCTCTATGAAAGAAAATATAAACAAATCTAGAACATTAAACTATTTAAACGCGCATGTGCAGGATGTCCGAAGGAAAGGTTTTGCTACTGTGAATATTTTACTTCGAAGTAAGGGTTAGTTTTCCGGATTCGAGATTCCGAATTAAAGATCGGTAGTTTATGCTATATTTTCAGAAATAGATTTGTAACACTTTTGACTGAGCAATCTTGCTTAAGCCTATAAACTTATTCCTGAAAGTTATATCAGTTTCTTTACGTAGAAAGTTTTATGAAACTTCCTGAACTCGGTTTTAAATATCATCTTTAGAATCAATCCTACCGTTTGTAAATAACAAAATCCTTAAAATCTAGAGATACTAACTTCCGCAAAAGTTGTTATTACATGCAAAATATCATACTAATTCCCTCATGAAAATATTTAACGTTGGAATATTTGACATTGGTTCGCAAAAATACAAGAATAGGAAGTAGTAAATTCAAGACAGAATTGGTATTTCAGTAGATATAGAACATCAAATAAATGTTAACCTTTTATGTGTATTTCACTTGGTAGTTCAGCAGAAAATAAAATATGACTTAAATTTCAGAAAACTGTTCTCATGAATATAACATAATGCAAAACCATTTCAAGTGAGCCATGATTCAGAAATTTGAACGCAATTGACGGTGAAACAGGAAATAAGCTGGAATTTCATTTTCTCCCCGTGGAATTTTTCACTTCTTTATAAGCAAACTGGCGAAGTTATATAAGAATATTTTTAAGCTTTATCGGTTCACACTATTCAAATAATAGTAACGTTTTTATTTTTAACTCTCTGAACCGGTGACACATAAAATTATTTTCATTGGCCAGGTCACTAAAAGAAATTTTCTGGTTTCATTCCAACTCCCAGATTTCCAGTGCAATATGACTGCAATTTTATTAGCTAAAATACACAAACGCTCAGATCTCAGGCATTTTAACAGTCTTAACGAGAGGTAATATTAACTTAATTTCAGGTTGCATTGTATTACGACTAATTTTTGTACTGACTAAACTACACAAACAGACTTATCAGACCCTAGTAGCAATGTGTGCTCGTTTTTTGCATGGGCGTTCATCGACTCATCGTTAATTCACCGACTCATCGAATTTAGACATCGGCAAGAGCACTTTTGATTTTCTGCAATAGATGAATTTTTATTCATGCATAGAGGTGATCTAGACGAGCAATTTCGCCGATGGGAAACCGACAAACAATTTTTTTTTTTTCCGAAAGTGCACCTTTATAGTCATCGGGTCTTGCAGGTCTCCCAGTGATTTACATTTTACCAAAATTTCTATAAATATTTGCATAATTTAGATGTGCCTTTCCATAATCTAAGTAAAATTTGAACAATTCTTGAACAAATCGCATAATTTACTTCAAATTTCCTATATTGGGGTCGGGACGGGGCAGGGGGATGGGATCCCTCCCCCAATCGAATAATTCACCCCCAAGTCCAAATCTGAGACTAAAATAACCGGTATTTCGACCTTCATGCATAGAGGCTTAAAAATGACAAGTCTGGATGGTCTTAGGGTAGAGCGTCATTCTGTGACTCAGTACGCTCAAGGTTCAGGCCTGGTGGAGGAAGATTTTTTTTTTTCAGAAAAACGGAAAGTTAGCATCCAAAAAACGAAAAAAATAATAAACAGAACGGACATTTTTTTTTTTTTTTTTTTGAAAATTTTGCTGCCAGTCGTTTATTTTTGATTAACAAATATATATTTTAAACAGTTATCGGTTTCTCATCGGATTTTTTTTTCTTTATTTAATCACAGTCATCGGAAAACGATAATCGGCTTGATTGCCCCCCGAGAAGGCATTTTGTACCAGTTACCGATGAAGTTTCCCCGTTTTCGGGTGAAAAGCCGAGCTGACATATAGAATTCCATTCACTGAATTTCGGGATTGTGATACGATTATTATTATTTTTTACTGAGTTAAATACACAATCATACCTTTCAGAAATATCCCTAAACCTTTGAATGGCTGACATGTAAAATCCCCTTCACTGAAATATGGGTTTTAGTGCGGTACGATTAGTTTTTTACTAACTGAACTATGCAAACACTCACTTCTTTAAACCTCAGAGCGGCTGACAAATAAAATTTCTTTTACTGAATTTCGTGTTTTAGTGCGGTATAACAGCTTATTTTGAAATAAACTACAGGAACAGTCATATCAGACGTAAAAAACAAGAGTTCTTTAAAAATCCCTACGTATGAGATATAGCTAAGAATCATGAATCTAAGTTTTAAATAACACAAATCGGATTTAACTTAAGGTGACCATATATTCGTACGTAGAACTGAGGACATGTCCCCAATTCTGAAAAAAATGGGGATATTTTATAATTAATAAAATAATTAATGAAATAATTAACACTAATCTAACTAAAAAACAATGTAATAATTAAAAATTGTCCTCGATTGCTTTTTTACTGTTCGAGGACATATCTAAAAAAAACTCAGAAATTGGGGATTGTCCTTGTAAACTGGGGACGTAAGGTCACCTTAATTTAACATCAGCTCCCGTGGTCGGGTGGTACAATGCTCGAAAAAAAAGCTTCAAACTTCATGCATGTAAGGTTTTTAAACGATTAAACAGATGAACAGATGTTCATTAAAAAATTTACGGAATAACAATTGCCACTAAAAAAAAAAGCTTTCAAACAAGCAACCCTCCCCCTGAAAAAAAAAAAAATTATGAAATAAGTTGATGAATGGTTTTTTGTGTATAAAACTTTCTTCAAGTTTCTTTCATCGGGGTTCATTATTTTACATGAATTAAACGGAATGGATGTTCATAAAATAAAGCTAAGAACGATCTCGACTTAACTCTTTATATAATTAAAAATAAAATGAAGCAGAAAATAGCGAAAAATCGCTTAAAAAAAGGGGAAACGGGTGGACTTTCAGATTTTTAAAGTAGCGAAAAAGTAGTAGAGAATATTATGAGTGCTCCTGTAGAAAAACTATAAATGCTACATAGACCATTTTCAATTGGGTACATGTTACAGTAGATTAAAATAATATATATAAATTTTGTCTAAATCGGTGCATATTTATGGGAGTTAAAGCACGGACGGACGGACAGACAGACAAACCGAAATCATAAATATTTTTCAACTTTGCTGGAAAGTGTTAAACACTACATAAAATTTATTTCATCAGTTTGAGAGTTATCATTCTACATACAGACATACTGGTAGATATTTCTTAAACTTATATAACACCCCTTTTTTTAATCGGGGGTTAAAAATCTAGTTTACGGGCAACTTTTTTTAATCTTTGAACAAATTTAATTCCTGTGTTGTTCCCGATAGACCTCATTCTATTTACTCAAATTAAAAAGAATATTTTAAAATATTAGTTAACCAACAATCAACAATGAATGATACGTTACTCGGAAAATAAATAATTTGCATTGCCACAAAGAAAACTACAACGCGCAAAATATCCTTCCCCACTGAACGACAGTATTGTTAAGGACTGTTGACTTTTCTTAAGAGCATCTGATTTTTGAATTTACTCAGATCCAAAGGGGGAGCAAAAGCCGAAAGGAAGAATAATGAGATTCCTTGATAGAACATCTCTTTGTAAACGCAAAGGTTTTTTCAATGAAATAGCTTTCAAGAGGCTGGATAGGTCTGAACAAAGAAAGCAAACTGGGTAAGCAATGTATAGATATTTTGCAAAAACATCTATATATATTAATAAACGTATAGAATCTGTTATGAAAATGTAATGTGCATTATAATTTACGCGCTTAAAATGGAAATAGTTTTCAAAACATCGTATTTTACGAAACTACATAAATTTTCTATAGAAAATGCCATAAACATCTGGCAAATCAAAAAACACAGTTAATCCCTATATCGTAACGTTAAAAATGTCTATCTCGTCTAGGAAAAAAGCTGTAAATCTCTTGTCTCGTTTCGCGTCCATCCCTAAGTTAAAGTGTTACACCTTATTATTAGTATTGCTATTCACTATAAAGGAAATAAAAACAATTAAAAAAGAACAAGAGCCTTTTTATTATTTTTGGTCAAAAAGGATAAATTTCTTTCCAGCTTCGATAATTTTCTGTAAATTGTTATTAGCATAACAAAAATCACAAATAGGTGGGCTTTATAAGATGAAATCATACTAAACTAGTTCTGGATCTTAAAAAAAATTAAAGCTCTTTTTTTACAATTTTATATGATTTTATGCCGTATAAATAACAGTGATCATGTTGTAGATTAACCATGATTTTTTTTTTTTTTCCAGAGAGGAAATTGGCTACAAATACTCTGTCGCTTTGAAGCACTTATAACTTTGAGTTATAAATACTCTATAGTTTTGAAGTTAAAAAAATATTTAAGCATTCCTTTTATGATTATAAAATGGAAGTGTATTGCTCTGATAAGAAGAATTCTAAGAACATATAAATGCGTTTTATCTGCTCGGAGGGACAGTAAATTATCATAAAAGCGGAAGATCTAGAAAAAAGATATGCGCAGAAAGGCACTTTTATTAGTCCATATATAATTCTCATAATATCCTTATATTTTGTCCGAGAATCATACAGTAATCCTACCACTTATAATGATAATATTTTTCATTTAAAATATGCAATGAATATGTAAATCTATAAAAAAAAGATCCGCAAAGCGTTACTATTACTAATTTAGAATGAAAAAAACAAAAACAATTCAGATATATTGAAATTTAATACCTACTTTTTGGGTCAATGAATGTTTTTCAACAAATTGAAAATAGAAGAAAAAGAATGCCATGAGCTTCTGACAAAGTTGCGTTTGCAATAGATTGAACGTCTGATAAAAATGTTAACCTCTCCGGAATTGTTATTTCAACAGTTGGGCAGAAAATAAAGTGCGACCTAATTTTAGAGAAAAAGCCTCCTCATGAATATAACATACTACAAACCATGCGTATAGTTTCGCTGATTTAGAAACTTTAGTGCAATTGATGCTGAAACAGGAAATTCCCGAAAATTCTTCTTTTTCAAGAAAAAAATCTCATTTATTTACAAGGAAACATTTCTAAAGTTTTAAAAGCTATCTTTATCCAAAATACATTTGTTATATTTGTATTCTCCCCAAAGTTTCTGTAAGTTTTTATCTATTGAACACTAGTTTAGAAAAAAAAAATTGCTGTAAAATATAACTCTGGTTGCTGCTTTAATATATATATATATATATGCATATGTGTATATGCATATGCGTGAATATATGTAATGAAATTACAATCAATAATTTCTGAGTGATAGAATCTAAAGCTTTTCATTCATCGGCATTTTAAAATCTCAACCATTTTACCATATCTTTACGCGATGTAAATTCTTAAAAGTGTTATTTTTCTGTAGTATCGCGTTTTTCTGAAAACGGTCGCTGTAGCAACAATGTAAATAGAAAAAAAAACATTGATAAACTGTGCTATTTTAGAATTTGCCCGCCCACGTCTCATCTTCGGTGCAAACGTCAGCAAATCTCTGACAGTCAGAAAACCAATTAACTAAGTTGCACGTCACCATGCCTTAGATGTCATGTGGCATTGTGTTTTTAAGAGGTTACAACGAGTAACAGGGAATTCTGTTCTGAGATTCGTAGATTCTTAGCTCAATTCATATGTTTTAGGTATTTCTAAAAGTCTGTATGTCAACCTCTTCGAGAAAGTAAGCTGGTTGCCGGAAAATAAAGTAATGTCAGCCCACGGATGTGCCTTGAGAGCGGCGAGCGGCGGACGGCGGACTATTGCTATTTGTTATCTTTTTTTTTCAAATATTACTGCACTATTTTTCACATATATATTTATATGGTGTAATAAGATAAATGTAACGATTTCTGTGTGTTAAAATGCAGCATCATGTGTTATTCTATATTTGTGCCCATTTGAGAAATCGCATTTTCTATCTCAAACCCTCTTGAAATTCATTCTTTTTAAAACTTATTCTTAATTTTATTCCATGGCACTTCACCAGACAATTAGAACTGTCTTGAAGATTTACCAACGCTGCTAGGTTAACAAGGGTAACTGATGTAAATATGATGATTTCCGTCTAAGCCTCAGCTTCGTTACAAACGCAAGATCGCCAGAACCAATGCGCATGCTGCTGTAACTGAACTATGGACGTCATTTTCAATCACTGTAACGACTTGGTGTATCGTGACCTCGTAACATTGTGGAAGAGAAAGCATATTTCGCATCATTTGACTTGTCTAGAGACACTGTAAAGTTTGATTTCTCGCTCTCCCGACTCCTCCGATGATCTCCTAAATATTTCAACACTGACTATTTTACTGATAACGAAAAGACGTGTCTTCGCGATCCGACAAACATAACCTTCGTATTTGAGAATCTTTCAAGACATTTGATTATTTTACTGAAGAGAAAATGAATTAGGGATACCTGTCTAGTAGCACGTAGCACCACCATTTGTTTTGATGACGGCTGAGATTCGTCTTGGCATGGACTCTACAAGACACTGGAAGCAATGGGAAGGCATATGTATTTATAACGCCTCAACAAACTCCTACAATTCAGGAAGAGGGTACTTACGTATTAACCCGGCCGTCATTCCTGCCAAACTATAATTTCTTCAAATGCGCGGGCAAACTGTTGGCAATCGTATTCCAAACCATTAATTATTTTATGCGTCCGGCATTTATCTTGGCGAAAAATCGCTCGTCTTGGCGGACCGCCGGGATAATACGTGAGTACCACGAAGAGTACATGGAAAATGGTCGGAGCCTCGAACACTTCTCTTAGTGGCTATCCGAGATGTACTCGCTGAGCTTGATGTGGTTTGACGGAGATGATGTGGTTGATGTGGTTTGATGGAGAGGAAAGAAAGTGCAGGTAAAATGTTCATCCAACCATTCCGATACAATTCGGTGGCGATAACACTCTAAAGACAATCTTCGAGTGGGCTGCCGACAACGAACATACAACAGTAGATGGCAGCCATGGATATGCTGGTAACGCTCTCCTGTCAGAGTGACGTCACACGCTCTAGGGATCTTATTTCAATATATGCGATAACTCCCCTGACAAAAATGCCAACCCCTCCATCTTAAAGAGCCCCCTGATGGCAGGAAGTATCCATTTCTGAATGTGGTTCACGCCGTTCACGCACTCTGCCATCTTCTTGTACCAAAATGAATCTCGACTCATCACACATTTCGATGATGCATTAGCTGTTCCCGTTCCTATGATAATTGCGGGATCCTGTTTTGTGCAGTTAGCAGGCGGACTTTCGTAGGTCGTAGATTTCTTTACCAAATTCAGGAGTTGATTTTGCATGGTGTCACAGCATAAACTTCGATGTGTACTAGCGTTACATTGACAGGTGATGTGCTGCACTGCTGCCCGTTTGGGCGATGTTCCAATGTGGGCTAGCCGATGATGACTTCCTCACGATATTGTCCACAGCAGTTGAAGTTATTTGTGGTACGGCTTGTTTTGGAAACTTAAAATTTTTTTGAAATATTTTCTAAATGGAGAGAAAATACCATAATTAATAAATATAAATTAAAAATCTTAAATCTTTTTTCTTCCACATAAATTATTTTCAGGAGATAATGTGCTCTTTTATTTAAGTATTCACCCGTTTTATTTAAGTATTCATCCGGCGACGTCACCTGGTGACTGTTCACAAATAAACTTACAGTGAAGTTACATCACTCACAACTCACCAGACCCTTATTATCGCTTGAGCAAATCGGGACTTTGCCCAGGTCCCCCAGTTTCAAATGTTGTTCTGAAATATTCTTTTATATGTCAAAATATTATGAAAAAGAAAACAAATTTTATAGATGGGGACCCCCAAATTCATTAATGCCCGGGGCACCTGTTGGTCATAATCGGGCTGTGCAGAAGTTACAATGTGACAGTCCTGACCCTCTGTGACGTCACAGCAACTCTTTTGTGACCATCTGTGGTTATTCTGTACAATATCTTAGAAAATAATTGTCTTCTGTTTGCCCATGCAGAGTGACGTCTAACCAGATAATTACTGGGAAGCAATGGATTATCAGGAAACTTACAATTTCTTGATTAAAGTCTAGGTATTTTGTGAAAAGTAAAATATTTTAACTTTAAGGTATTTTCAGGTATTTTTAACTTTGATGTGAAAGAGTCTGATACCTTTCATTTAAAAGTATTTGGTTTTGGATTTTTCTCTTTGCAGCAATTTAAGATAATTTTTTGGATATTAAAATTCCAATTATTCCGCAGTTTAGCAAAAAGTTAAACCAAAAAGAGTTTCTAATAGTTACTTAAACAAGCAGGCAAATATCTCATTGCACATTAAAATGTTGTGTATAGCTAATTTTTCAACTGCAACGAAATGAATTTGTTATAGGGGAACAACTGTATTTTTAAAATTTCACAGGACTATTTTCAATGCTACCAAAACATCATTTTTCATTGCAGTATTGCATCATCGGTAAAAACTTAACACTAAATGAAGGTTACACCGTTTTTCCAAATGATCCACTTAATGCATTCAACAAAAAGAAACCTCCTCTACACGTACTGTTTTACTTTATTCGCTTTTGAAAGAAAAGGTATAATTCATTATTAAACTAGCGTGTTGAATAAGAAATTCCCCTCTTCTTTCATCAAAAAAACAACTTCTCACGTTGTGTCCAGTGTGGGTTAGGTAATAGTGTTACCACGCCTAATTTGATAAAACGTGAGGGGAAAAAATCTGGCAGTTCTCCAGAAAGCAGCTTTATCTTTTTAACTCTCAAATATGTCTTTAAAATTTTGTTTTACGGCCTTCAAAAGTGCGTCTAAGAATAAGCTGAAACAAGAAAAAGTGGATATTTCCATTACTTTTAATTGATTCATTAGTCCTTAAAAAATTTAAGTCTTACGTACTTTACGTTTTAGGAAAAAGTGTGTCTCAGTATTTTTAAATTAAACTTTATGTATTTTTGAAAATTCTTAACTTTTTTTAATGGCATTCTTTCCAAACCTATTTGAACAGCTTTAGAAAGCTGTTTATTCTAGAAGGCACTTTTCATGAGAATCCATTTTATTATTACTTAAAAAATAGCTAATAATTAAACACTGAAATTGGTGAAAGCTTATATCAGTATTTCATTTCACTCGCTTATTTGGAGATATTGCGCAGAAAAAAGATTATTCAAAGCTCAGCATGCCATTTTCATATTTGCGATGAAATTGTTCTTAAACTGACATGAATATTTATTTACCCTCTATGTAGTTTTCTACAATTTAATAGAGAATATGACCATAATATACGCAATTCAATTGAATACTGATTCGGAATGTCTCATCTGATAGAACTTAACTCTAACATGTCAATCTCTGTCTCATTTATTTTTGACTTGTGTCTATAAAATGGCCTTTGTGTAATAAACCAAACTTAACGCTAAAAGTATTTGGATTTCTATTTGTCTGTACATGAGAATTTTGGTACCTAGTTTGAGATCTAGTTTTAGTGAGAATTATTTTTAATTAGCATACGAGTTGAAACATTCTTTAGCAGTAATTGAGTACATTTACCGATGACAACTAAGCTAAATGTTTTCACCGTTTCATAAGCTTCCATAATCTTTATAATTATCCGTTGCAGTATTTGTCGATAAATAAAGCGTTTACGTTATCGCTGGATTTAAAAGAATTATTCGAAATTTGCATCTTTCGTTTGCAAGTAAATTCTATCGTGCTAGTCAGTGGTGTAGCTAGAAATGTTTCATGGTGGGTTTATGACTACTGTAACTCACATATATGTATACGAGTGTGTGATAAGGGAGTGAAGAATATACATTTTGTACGGCAAAAAACTTTTCATGGGGGGGTGACTCCCCCCCCATTCCCCCCCCCCTTGGCTACGCCCCTGGTGCCAGTAATAAATGTAAATAATAATGTTGCATGAGGTATAAATAACGTGTTTTACAAAATGGACATGATGCTTCTACCTAAGATCTTATACTAAGTCTTTAATTGGTTTTTGTTAGTTTAGCGTGTAAAATCTTGATCTAGTTCAGCAATAAAACACGAAGAAAGATTGGTACTATTATCCAAAGAAATTAATATTAAAGTTTTCTTTGAAGTAATGAAATTTTCATCCAGTAAGATTAAAATTGGTAGATTACCTAAGCATATATCGGCGGAAAGGAACCAGGAGAACATTCATAGCTTGCTGTTTCGAAGGAACTCTGAGAATAGAAAGAAATTCTTAGCAGTTTAATTTTTTTAGGCATAGTTTCAAAATTTAGAAAATGAAAGCAATATACCATTTCAATGGAAATAATCTTTTCTCTCAATCGAAAGAATTTCAACCTACTCTCAATTGAAAGGATCTCATATTATTACTTTCAATACCTTCGGCTCAGTGAAATGTTGACTTAATGAAAAGCGACGTTACTTTCCTATTCCCTTAATATAATTAAAAGAATCTTTGCTCTCAATTCTACATTCAAGTTTAAAAATCGTCTACTTTAGTTAAAGAAGTATATAGATTATTCTGGAATTACAATGGGCGGAATTAAATCTCTGGCTCTTGGAAGATTAATGGCAGAATTAACGATATATACGGTGACAATTATTGAGCTCTGTGGAAAAATCTATGATAACTTTTTAACCTTCGGGAAGATTCAGTAAAACTTGACGGTTTAATGCAGAACATGCTTGAAATTATTATTAGTAGTAGTATAATTATTATTATTATTATTATTTATAGCAACTACATTATTATTTTTTTGTTCATGTTTAAGTGAAAATGTTGAAATACAACTTTTCTGATCGTCTGCGCCTATTATTTGAGCTAGCCCGACTGGGGCTGAATGAAAATTTGTGACCAAGTACGAATATTCGACATATTGGATCAAAAGCCGAGGGCAACTGATCCAAGTATTGCAACTACCAAAAAATTAAATTGAAACGTACGAGAAAAGTGGCAAAGAGAATTCTTATCATTTCTCGGTTCCCATTAGAACACCGAAAGTGGAACAGCACCGGCTTGGACAGCGCTTGGGAGGACAAACTCTTCTCTGCTGTGGACCATGTACACTAAAGGGAGTTTCTGCACGTAAAATATGTCATGGCTCCAATGTCGTCCACTTTCAAACGGTACCTCTGAGGGGTACTAATCCAGGTTTAGGTCTCTCATCTGGAATTTAGGAAATCAAAATTAGGAGACCACTCATAAGGGGCAACGTTGGTCTGTTAATAAAATGATCAACATCTCCTGCCCCCGTAGCGGTCAAGCCTACAAGCAGGCCCTGACAAGGCCATTAAAAAAATAACATTCTTGTCACTTCAGCGAGTACAAAATTTTGCTATTCATCTTCGCTATAGATAACAAGGACGTTGAACATATTATAAACTAAATCCGAATTTCTGTAGTTACTTTCAAAATTTGCATTAAACAATAGTTTATGAAAAATTTATTTTTATTTCAATGTAGCTCAATAATATTCACCCTGGAATTCCAGTTAAACAATTAGTACAAAATTTACTCTATCTCAACAAGAGAATCAAAGTCAAGTAGTTAAATTCCACTTATTCTACAGTTAAGGAATAAAAGAAATTCAACGTTTTGGAAGATCCACCAAAACATTTTAAATATGAGCAGCATCAATCAAGACACAGCCGTCTAAATAAATCATCTTCTTTCTGTCGGATAGCTTCTAGAACTTCTCAATACATCAGCCGGTTACTAGATGGTATTTACTAAACTGATTTCTCTCAACAACACAAAGCTCTCTTTGGGGAGTATGTACTAAGGGACCTTAATCAACTTCAGTCTCCACTCTTAGAGAAGAATGAGAGCCGGAGACCACTAGAGGGAAGGAAGCCGAATTGGAAGAAATGAGATGATTAGATAAGAATGTAATTTTGTTTGGAAGATTTAGTTTTAGCGTTTGAGGGTAATTGCTTTTCGTAGTCCGAGACGCTCTTTTATTTTTTCGCTGTCTTCCAGTATGCTTATTAATGCATGCGGCATTTTCTAACTGATTTAAAAATTAATATAACATCATGGAAAAGTAAACTCTAGTATGCAAGGCGTAAAGCCATTTTGTTTTGATTTATCTGTTCGGAAATCTGAAAACTTTTAGAGGTGATTTTATTTATACGAATAGTAGTATGAGGTTAATGCATAGGGTGACAGTTATTGAGCTACATGAAATAAAAAATAGTTTGTAAAAACTATTAGATATTGAATGCGAGTTTGAAAATTAAACTCGAATTTTAAAAAATTAAAATTTGGATTTAACTTAACCAAACTTAACTGGTAGACATTTGTCATGAGGTCTTCCTTTCATACAAACTCATTAACATTCCTCAAATAGGTATTTGTGTGTTAGACAAATTGCATGTATAAATTGTTTTTCATAAAAGGTACATACTGAAATATATAATAAAAGCTACGTATGTTAATTTTTTTTACTTTATTAGTTATTCAAATTCACGAAGTAAGAATTTCGGCTTGCGTTCGAACATAATAATGAGTCCGTTATGAACTTTGCACCAAGAGCTCCAGCCCCTTCGTTTAAGAGGTTCGCGTATATGCACTTTTGTCTTTCAACTGTTAAAAGGATTCTTCAATATTTTTGTAGTTCTGAAATGACGTACATACGCGCCGATGATTTAATTTTGAATAAATGACTTTAACGCATGTGAATGTACGCATTCTACACACTGACACACAGATTTTTTTTGTCAGCCTTTATTTTATCTTTGTTTGTCGTTATACAAAAGAATATTTGAATGCTTTTGAAATTTCTGAAGTCGAGTTTGTTAACAGTTTTTGCTATTTTTTGAAATTCATGTAGCTGAAAGGAACTATAGGACATCATTCACCTTAAAAGAGTCTTGTCAGTCATAGTTTATGGGTGATAACAACTTTTTATCACTGAAACAGAAAATGAGACTTTTATTCGAAAAATTAGTATTTGAAAATACACTTTCTACTCGTCGTTTTCAAGCGTAATAGTTTTTTTAAATAAAATTATGAAATTGCTCTTTAATTTAAGATGAGAGATTTTTGCCAGGTGTATAGAGACTAATGATGACTAATAGGCCAACTAGTTGTGCCTAATTACTCGTGAATCATTCCTTAAAAAACCCTTAATCCCTTCTAGAAAAATCATATTTTTTTTTCAAGAATGGGAAATGGAGAATAATGCATAAGAATCTTTATAATCCTAAAAATCTCCGCGAATCACCATTCAGTTATAATAACGATGACGGGCAAGATATATAACCATTAAAATCAATAAAGGCTTTTATAATTGCACATATAAAAGGGTACTTGATCATATTTTTGATAAAAAGGTACTTATCAAAAATATGATCATTTGGAGTGATACATAATATTCCACCCAAAATTATCATATTGACCAGATATTAATCATTTTACTCAAAATTTTCTATTTACCTAATTACCTAAAACCTTTTTTTTCAGCATAGTATAGTAACTTTCTTACAAAATTATTGAAGTAGGAAAATCTTTCTAGAACAACCCATTTGTATACAATAACATAGGGTCATTTTTTCACTTTCGGACTCCATTTGACATGGAGCCCGAGGCTGTTGTAGCCTTCTTTTGCTTAATCAGGCTCAGATGAAGTGTAGGGAATTCTCTTTACTAATTCTCTCAAATTTTAGAGTATTGTTTAAATTGTTGTAGCACTTGTACGCGTTGTCTTCAGCTTGTGTTCTGTCACAAATTTCCTTTGAGCCTCAATTAAGCATTTATTTTTCCAATAGTAGACCTTACTGAGTACGATATGCTCTCATTAACATTTAATTTAGACATTTTCTTTAAAAAAATAATAACAGCAATAATTAAAATTCGCAGGCTTGAAACGAATCTCGACAAGAAAGTCATTAAATCATCAAGTTTTAATTGAATCTGGTGAATGAAGCAAAACTTCTGAAGGGTTTCTTTTACAGATTAATAGCTGTCAATCTGTATGTATACTTACTTTTTAAGCATCAGGCTCTGTTTTTAGCCAAAACTACAAAAAAAAATTCGAATGTAAAAACCTTTAAATATTAAAAAAGTGTTCTACTGTTGTTAAATTAAATGAGAATATTATCATTGGAGTTTTAATATTACTCACAAATTTCATGATTTGTTATACACAGTGTAATATTTACAATAAATATTCCAATAGGTATTCTATGAATTTTTCTGTACAATATGAATTCGTTCCACTTTCGATTTTGAAATGAAAAAGGTAGGGGCTCAGATTTTTAATATCAGCATAGAATTCGTCTGGCCAAATGCGTTTCATGCATTAATTTGTTTGATTAAAATATAATTTTGTATGAAACATACTCATAAACATAAAAGCATTCAACGCACGTTCCGTGGACACATTTATTAGTATAATAGTCATTAAAGCAACAGGATAATAAATTTAATACATGAACAAAAGAGAATATTATTAGCTAAATAATAAAATAGCAAACATTTGAATTGAAATAAATAAGCTTTTGTATAAAAACACATAAAAAGACATACTTGTCTAACTGTAGGACCGTTTCGGCCTAAAATGTTTTTTGAAAATTTGAATAAACATTTAAGAAAGATCCCTTATAGCATGACTATTCCCTGGGAACGAAATGTGACCATTCAATAGAGTCAGCATACGAATCAATCAGTTACGAATAGTCGCTGCAAAGAAAATGCAGAGTCACGATACGATCCGTATGTCCTCCGCATGATTGCGCAATGCAACCTTACAGTGTAGTCACAATGCGACTACTGTGATGCTATACCGATGGAGGGAAAAAAATTGGAACACTCGCAGCATTACCCAATATATTACAAAGAATATCAGAATCGTCCATGCTAAAACACTCAATCTACCGGTTACTAGGCAATCACACTAAGCTCTAGCCGTACCCAACTTACTACGGGTGCTTTAAAAAATTCAGCTAATTGCAAAAATTAATTTTAAAAATTAAAAGTTTAGTGGCATGCTTTATAAACGGTAGCAAAATTCCATAATTAGCAAATAAAAATTTAATTTTTAATTTTTTCCCTTAAATTATTTCCTAACAAATAGAGAATTTTTTATTTAGTTATTCATTCAAAAATGGCTAATGATTTACTTAACATTTTAAATATATTATCACTTATAGCAATTCACCACGCTGCAGTATATGTGCATGTATTACAAAATGTTTTATAATCAACAGATTTAATGTTATTTTTCTTACTTGTTGCTGTTGGTATATTTATTTTCGGACTTGTGAGCTTTGTTTCAATAGCACGCTTTTAAAACGCTGTCGAGATAAGTGGGCAACAAAATAAAAGGTTTTACTATCACAGAGAAATGAAATTTAAACAGTGTATAAGTGGAAATCGAAACCACGCCCGTACGCTAAGGTGAATAGCTTGGACAGACCCTTAACCTCCAACCCGCCGGTCACTTTCTCTTACTTTCCTTTACTGTTATAAACAAAACTCTTATATATTGATAAAGCTTGCTTTCGAAGATTTCATTTTATCGGATTGCTTGCTCAAATGCTTAATGAAATCTGGCTAATAATCTGAAGATGTATTACATTAAGAAAGCTCATAACTATAGATATAAAATGAGTGTTAATTTTCTTTTCATTTATTATTTTCCTTAAATGATTGTTTAACCAGAAATCACAGCCCGCTGTAGAGGCAATTACAATCGCGCTAGGAAAAACATTTGACGAACATATGTATACAATGCATTTAATCTTTCCACCTAAAATAAATAACTTCATATCAAATTTTTATCATATATACTCAAATCGAATTTCATGCTCTTCTGAAACGACGACAGCTGGCTGTGCGGCACAGCCAGCTGTCGTCAAAAAAGGGTCTCAAGATATGTGGCACGCGATGAACGTTTCGATCGTCCGCCATCTTGCTGGTAGTTAAGTCGAGCGATGGCAACGGCTGCCCTTTTTTCAGCATTGGGCAATCGATTCAGCTGTTCTCGCATTCTTCTATTTTTCAGCAGATGTCAGAGCTGTTAAAAATAATCGTGGCAATTTTTTTACGGGAAACGATGTGCTAAAAAGTAAAGGATTCTTGTGGAGCTATGTCACCCGCAACTATTTATATAGAAATCAAATCTATTCTTCGTGACTGGCAACAGTCAAAACGTCAGAGTTTGGCGTTCCCAGAGCGGGAACACTGCGCGTTAAAGGGTTAAGAGAGTGAGTCATTGAGTCAGGGATCAGCGTACCTATGCAGTAGGAAACTACACGTTTCTTTATGATGCTAAATACTCAGAGGAAAGGAATCAAGATATTTTTTTCACTATCCAGGTCATATGCGTAAATTGAAACTGTGAAGCAAACAGATTTTCATCAAAACCAAACGCTCAGTGAACCGCCAGTGAACATACAGAACTCTGAAGTCTCATGTAAAAATTGAGAACCAATATTTTATAAACTCCACAGCTCTCAGCGCCAAGCTTTCCCGATGGAATTCGGCCGAGGAAGATCTAAGCAACCCTAATAAATTCCGCTTCTCATTTTAAGAAAATGCATTCGTATACGTCAAACCTCTCGGGGAAAGGATGCAGGAGAACGAGAATTCGGATGATTAGCTAAGAGTGTACTTTTATTTTGCGCAAAATATGCATGTTTTCACGTTTTAAGGGAGCGCTAATTAGTTTTCTTTCCCTGACCTGAAAATTTTTAAAAAATGTAGCTGAAATTAAGTCATTAGAATTTTCAAGCACAGATCGATTCTGTAACATACATCAAATGCGCTTAATCTTTAATGTGTAATTGTTGTAATTAACAGTAATTTCAAATTATTTAAAGTCAAAATGATACTGGTTATACTATCTTTTTAAGCGAAGGTAATAGTTAAAATCAGAGGCCATTTTCAAACTTTTGTTGCCATCCAGTTATTTGAATATAATATTTCGTGCATTCATATTTGGACGGTAAAAGTAAATTTTTTTAAATGTATATAAATATCTCTTTTAGATGGACTATTTAATGATTCCAAATACAGTGAAACCTCTCTGAGCGGCCACCTCCAAGACTATTCGGCCGCTCAGAGGGGTGGCCGCTCTGAAAGGTTTTATTTACTATTATTAGACAACTTCTTATAATGCGTAATATATAAGCAAGTCGGACACATATTCCTTATTTAAAATGAAATTTAAAACTAAGAAAAACTAGTACTTAAATCATTTCTTACATTTTTTGAAAAAAAGATACAATTTGTGCCTGCTTTAAGTTTTTACTATTCTCTTAAGCAAGCATTTTTTTCAAGTTCTTTTTTTACACTAAAAAGCAGATCTCGTCCGTTTAACACCGCGAAATCTGAAGTCTTCGCATTCTTTCAAAATGAGATCACAGCACCGTGGAACAGTTGTTATGCCACTGAAAATGGTAGACGGCTGAGGTGTGAAGGTCCCGGGTTCGGGTCCCATCGCGCGGCTGTCGATCTGACGGTCTGGAATTTTGGTAATATTTTTCCAGATGTAACGTGAATACCCGTTAGAACCCCTTGAAAGTCCTCCTACCAAGGCACCCCCCGATCCTAGGCAGATACCCCGCGTGCAGGTTTGCCTTAAAACACAAGACAAACAAACACAAAATGAAATCATTTTCTTTAATGACTGTTGATTTGCGTTTTTAAGCAGTTAAATAATTCAGATAACTTTCTTTCCTATTTGCAACTCAGATCACTGACCAACTAATAAAATGAAACTGGCTTGAGCATGGACGCGAATGACGTTTTTGCTTCAATGGACTTCGCAAGTTATTCCTGTGACATATTCGACTATGAACCTGATATTGATTTTTTCAGCTCAAAATTAAAGCATGAAGGGAGTAGAATTTCCCGAAAAATGAAATGGGTGATCCCACTCGGTGGCCGTTTCGAGAGGGTTGGGTGGCCGCTAATAGAAGTTATTTTAACATTAGGTCTATCAGACGAAAAATCCGTGCTATGAAAAATTGGCCGCTTAAAGGGGTGACCATTATACAGGGGTGGCCGATCGGAGAGGTTTTACTGTGTGATCGGTGTATATGCACTAATCTAAGACCGTAAAATGCAAACTACAACTAAAGACCCATCAAATATATCTAATGGGCATTAATTTAATAGGATGTTATAGGAACCTCGGATAATTCACATAATACTGTAACATATCTGTCTTGAAGGAGAAAATTTAAAAATCTTACGCGTTCGTAATCTTAACTCTGGTACACGGAGAAAAAAAATACCGCTCTCATCTAGAACGAATAGATGGCTGTTTTCTGTGTTCCAAAACTAGAAGAATAGATCGTAGAATGATGCGCGTAGATAATACACACAACTGGCATAGACGAAATGGTCAAGTATTTCTAGTCCGTAGTATTCTGGCCTATTAAGGCAGAGTAACTATAGTTTGGTGTAACGAGAAATTTTCGTTCGATACACTCCTGCACTAGAATGACCGTTTGTCAGTCTATCCGTTAGCGGGGATTTTGAATAGTTCGAAAGAAAACCTTAATGATAATTTTTAATCTTTGAACCATAACTTTTCAAAACAACGAAAGGATGTCGCTATTTCTTGTAAAAAAATATAATAGAATCTATAGAAAAAACGGCAACTTGAGATACAATAAACGACTATTTTATATTTTCAATAAAATTTCACATTACTTTCGCTTTGAAGATGGTGAAATACACTTTATATAACTCCTATTATTGAATTCATAATTTTAAAAGTATAATTATTGCTTCGGTTTAAGTCAATAATCGGTATAAGTGAGTTGTATATAAGTTCGGTATAAGTCGGAGAGTTGCACCGAAGTTCTTTTTTCAGTAGCGACGGAGACAATTCATTCTCGCTACCCCAGTGAAGACTGGTTGTGGATTTTAACAGACGGCTTAGAAAGTTCTACGAACCAAAGTACTGGAGCTGGCATTTACTGCGAACTTTTTCCCACTAAATACCTCTGGGAACGTTTCATTCTGCATTTAACGGAGAGGTAAGGACAATTCGTGATTCGCTTAAGCTTCTAAAAATACTTCTCTCTGATTTCTCCAATTCAGTAATCCTTTCGGACTCCGGGGCCGCCATTTCGGCCATTGTTAACTTCGACCAAGCACCTCCTTCGAAAGCCGTTAAGGACTGTAGACTCCTCCTGTAGGACTTGCTGAGGTTTAAGAAAATCGCGCTCCAGTGGATTCCATCCCACTGCGGGATACATGGTAACGAGATGGCAGATGAACTAGCAAAAAAAAAGCCACCAAAGTTATTCAAGCCTCGTGCAGACCTGCTGATTACAAATCAGCAGCACGTTTTATAAATATAAAATTTAAAAATCTCCAAAGGCTTGAGCTGGAAGATTTGGCCAATTGTATACATTGTAACCTCTCCATCCTTCAGTTACTTGAACGCCCAAGAGACTATGCGGTCGCAGCTTTTAGGCTAACTACAGGGCATAGTTTTCTTGCTGCTTACCTTCACCGAATCAACGTCTTGAGTAGCCCCTTGTATTCTCTCTGCAGCGATGCCGAGCTAATGGCTGCTGACAACTTCTAGAATGCCCTGCGCTTCATGCCTCTCTATAACATCTCGTTACTGGGAAGCTAGAGACCTTTTGGCTGCGATTTAATAGTGTATTTTTGTTTATGTATCTTTTTGTGTTTTGTGTTGGCCAAGGATAATGTCTTTTTTGCCTGATGCATTGTAAAGAAAGTCAATATATGTTACAAAGTTAAAAATTTATTCATTGCTTTTGTATTACTTTAAGAAGTATGAAGAAACTGGTATAAAGTAAATATATTATTCAGAAAAATGTTGCAAAAAATTGAATGTTTAATTATCTTGAATAATTACGTACCTAATTATTCCTTTTCTTTTTAGGTAAGTGTTCTTGCGATTCAAAAACCATAAATCATCCCATTAAAGTAAGATGAAATATTTTTATATATTACTCACAAATAGAATGAAATTTAAATTTTATTTTGTAATTCATTTCAATCAAAATTGAGGAAAGAAATTTGATACTAGCGTATTATCCCGGCGGTCATTCCTGCCAAACTATTTTTTCGTAAAATGTGCTGGCAAGCTGTTGCTAATCGTATTCGAAACCATCAATAATTTCATGTGTCCGGCATTTATCTTGGCAAAAAATCGTTCCTCTTGGCAGACCGCCGGGGTAATACGTAAGTACCGAATATTCAATGATTCTAAAATCCTTTATGGATAAAATTTAAAACTTCGTGTTTGAAAATTTTAAAGTTTTATTTATTTTATGATGTGCAGTTTTTTTAAGACGTTTTTATTACTTTCACCTGTATGTATTTATCAATGTAATGGAATCTTCTTATTAAGTTTTCACCCACTTTCAGGCATCCAATTAATTTGAATTTTGCAGAAATATAAACCGCCGATGACAATGTATGGTTTACTTAGATGATATATTTTTTTTTATGGGAGCACGCTAAATAATTACAATGCATTAAGAACTATGGAAAGTCCTTGTTTAAAGATTATTTTAAAGTTCTTCATCTACTTCAAGAAAAGCAAAATGCGTATGATGAGGAATAGAAAATGAAGCCTTTCGTCGAAAATAGTGTATGTAGCATTTATAGTCATTAGAAGGAGTACTCAGAAAAAACTGCAATACATTTCGGTGAAAAGCAATTTAAATACATTAATATAGTCCAAGGGCAATAACTAAGCATAAATGTTTATACAATTCTATAGTCAATAGAAAGAATTAAAATAAGTTATTTTGCAGGGTCTCGCAAAATTACATTTCTTTGATATACAGCTTTTATCACCGAAATGTCACCAAAATTAAGGACAATGCACCGCCAAATTTGGCGAGAAAAAAATTTAATTGTGTTTGAAAGGGCTTTACAATTGATGCGCTTGGCACGAATTATCTTTAATTTCAATTTAGTGTAAAGAGCCTAATTTTTACTTCTTCGTTCAATATTTTAAGACTAAAAAAATAGAAATAAACTATAAATAACAAATAAACGAAAGGCACTTTTAAAGTAACTTGAACTAAAAGTAAAAAATAATCAATAAATGTACATTTCGTTCAACAGTAGCATAATATCCCTCATTTTGGTAAAACTTAACATTTTGAATTAAGTTTAATATAGGAATAAAGTGATTGACAAAAAAACTTTAATGTTTAAAAAATGTGGGGTGATTTTTATTACATTTTACAACACACATTGCTGTATTCCAAAGCTGCAGCACTTGTGCTTTATTATTTTACAGCAGTATGTGTGGTAAAATTACAGGTATTTCTTGCAGTGTACGTTTCAGTTATTCGAAACAATGAATAAGCATAAGACATTTGGATTTTTCCATACATTTTATGTATGCTTTTAGCTAAACTCAAACATAACACACAACCTCAGAAGTATAATTTCAGATTACCATTTACGAAACCAGTTTTTGCCTTCGAACACCATTGCCTTTACATCAAGTAGTTTAATATTAACTATTATTTATATGCAAGCAAACAAGCAAATCATGAAAAAAATGTGTTCTTTCCTCTCTTAAACTGATTACTATATCTCTTAGAAGCCGAAAGTTTTGCAAAAGAAAATAGATTTTTATCAAAATCAATCTGTTGAAGTACTCCAAGATCGTTGGGGAACTCGAAAGCCACATGTGAAGAAATCTGCCAACTGTCCCACAGGATTGCAGCTCAGCGGAAGTTCTAAGAGACCTCAATCAATTCCGTCTCTTAAAAAAATGTATTCGTATATCAGAACCTCTTGGAATAAGAAAACAGTGGAACGATAATTTAGATAATTAGCTATGAACGTTATTTCATTTCACGCACAATTTGCTTATTGCCATGCTTTAATTAGTGGATAGTTATTTTTTTTCTGATCAGGAAGTGCGTAAATGATTCTTGTAGTAGAACTTTGTGAGTTTTCATGAAAACACTGAATTCATTTCAGTGACAATTAAATACAAATCTCATAATTAAAGGAAACCTCAGAAACTTGGTAATTTGAATATTATATGCGGTATGCTTAGAAGTAATATTTCTGAATAAAGTAATGATCATTTTAAGATATGCGAAGAAATTAAGACTTGATTAACATTAATTCTGTTCGAAATTTTTAGACATGCAAATATTTTTAGATTCAAAATATCAATTTAAATTTTTTAACATATTCCTTATTATTGACCTTATTTGGTAAACGTGTTTGAGATTTTGATGCTATACCCATCTTCATTTGTTAATGAATCTCCATTACATTTTAGAAATATTTTTAATGAAATTCTATAGTAGTTTAATCAATATTCGTGATGAAGATTATCTATGTACATTTCTGCGTTGCAAAATGTTTCTCAAGTAATGCGTTTGGCGAGATTCATCGAGATTGGCGATCAGTCATTATCTTCATTCGCACATTTCATTCATCTTCATTCAGTTGTAAGGTTCTGTTTACTTTCATCCTCTATCTCCCTCTTCCCACCCCTTTTATTAAATTATTTATTTTGTTTCTTTTTGTGTGTGTTTTCTGCTTTATGTTTACTATTAAAAAAATGTATTGTCCTGCTTATTAAGAAAAATTATTTTTGTTCCTGTCGTTACTGTTCCCAAACCCCTTGTCTTTTGTATGTTTTCATTTTGCGTTGTATTTTCGTATTTCTTTTTCTATATATTTTTACTTGCCCTCCGTTTCCTTTACCTTTTTATTCCTCCTGGTTTCTTGTTTTTTCCTTCTTCCAATTGGCAACTAGCTCTTCGTTTTTGCTTATTTTTCAATGCCTATTCTTCTGTGACACTGATGAATCGCCATTTCTTGTGTGTCATTTTACACAGTTTTTATTATTTCACGTTTGTTTTTATGCAATTAAAAATTGTCTTTTAATCACGTGTATTTATAAGCTAAATGCAGATAAAACACACAAAAGTATGAATAAGTATGAATTGAGAAATCCATATATTACTTTTTCTTTTAATTGAAGAGAAAAGATCAACATCAAATAAAAAATTCAAATAACTATTTAACTTGCGGTAAGACCATGGAAACAGAAACAACATATTCTTTCTTTCTTTCTCAAGTTGATTGCGGGAATTTTTAACAGCTGCGAGTATCACAAGGAAATAGATTTTCATCAAAAGCAATCTTCCCAAGTACTCCTAAATCGCTGGTGAGTTTACAGAAGTCAAAAGTCACAAGCGAAAAATGCGGACTAGTATTTTACTAACTCCAAGACTCTCAGCGCCAAGCTGTCCCTAAGGATCCCTGTAGAGGAAAGTCTAAGCGACCTTAATCAACTCTGTTTCTCATAGAAATCGTATTCGTATATCAAATCGCTAGGGGGAAGGCAAAAGGAGAATGAAGGATAATTCGGATGATTAGCTCTGAGCACAGTTTTATTATTAAGATTTTCACATTTTCAGTGAACGTTAATTGTTTTTCCTTTCTTGATCGGAGAGTTTTAAAATCGTTTTCGGCAGGGGTCATTAAAGTTCAAACCTGACTGCTTGATTTTGTGTGAATTAAAAGATCGCAGCTAAGGGATACATCACAAGTTATTTTAATTATGTATTTGCGGTAAATGTTTAGTTGTATGAAATAAATGCAGGGAAGACATTGCAGTATGAAGTAACACTTGGATGAGAAAATTTTGTACCGCGATAATTTGACATAAATCGATAGAAACATGGCTGTCTTACAAATAATCTGTTCATGTTGTTTAGAATTGTTTAGAGGACCTGTGGTTTGGAGGTTAAGGGTCTGTCCTCCTTCACTTTAATGGCTTAAGTGTGCGGTGGTGGGTTTGATTCCCGCTCAATCTCTTGGATGTTTCTATTTTCTTTGTCTGTGGTAGTAAACTGTGTACCTTCGTTGTCCACTGTATTCGACGAGGGTTTATGAGTGTTGCTTGAAACCAAGAATACGAAATCTGGAAATAAATTCTCCAAATACAGCAACAACAATAATACTGTTTAATAAATAATAAGCTCAGTCAGCCAACTACAGTGTCAATACTACTTCTGTCATTTTCAGATTCTAGAAATGTTTCCGTTATTAATATTTTCATTATTGTTTTATTATTATTATAGTCCTTTGCCGTTTTTGTCATTTTTTATTGTTATTCTTTGTTGCCATGTTTTTACTTCTTTCATTTAATTTTTTAATTTAGAGCAATACTTTTGTTTGAGTTTTTATTTAGATTAATAAAAGAGTCTTAATTTATTGCTGTAAATAAGTATTGTGGATTTAATTGTATTCATATTCTGTTTGTTTATTGCATTGTTTAAATTTTAGAAATAAGACTTACTCAATTTTTCCCATAGTTGTTGTATTTGGAATATGCATTCTTAAGCATGTTTGTTTGGTTTCAATAACGTGCTTATAAATTCTCGAAGAATAAAGTGAACAATACATTAACCCTTTTATGCTCACTGTCACATATATAGCACTCTATTTTCAGTACGAGTATCAAAAAATCGTCAATGCTATTGAATTTTCCTATGCTTATTTCATAAGTATAAAAGATTACTTACATTACATTCTTTAAGGTAAGAAAGTGAAAATGTGAAATTTCGCTTTCCATAGATATATATTTAAGAAAAATATTAATCGTTCAAACAGGTGATGTCAGAAAGTAACCTATAACTTCAAGCATCAGGAAAAATTGCAGAAAGTTATTCAGACAATCTGGAAACAAGTGGGTTAAACATTACTGCTAGTACAAGAAAGAGGAATTTACAGTTCATTGGTCAAACATAAACAACCAGGACTGAATCAGAATCGAACCCGATATTAGCGGAGAGGAGGACAGGTCCTTCCTTAACTTCTCAGTCACAGGTTCTTCTTCCCAACTTGCTTTATACTTTAAACATATTTTAACACTAGAAGCGCCGCACTTTCTTCATACCTAGAAGCGCCAGCAGCAGTCAATTTGACTGCTCAAATAATTTTGTACATTTATTTAAATACAAAATGTTCATGGTATTTTTAAAAGCTTTTTTAAAGAATAAAATGTTAATTTTTGTTAAAATACATGCTACAAAAAATATTTTTACTTACGTTTTAATAAAACTCATTTTAATGCTATTTGCAATTTTTACATATTAGAATTTTTTCAATTCTGGAAGTGGATTTACCACATATGAAACGTGAACATTTCTGGCACATATCACTTGTTTTGTTGTTCTTACAAAATCCATTTTGGCACTGCCGTCTCTTTTTTGAGAGTTTGTTAGTAGTGATCGAAATTTCTGAGGGCAAAGTTTTTTCACAGTTTGTGACTCTACATTTACATCTGTATGCAAGGTACTTAGAAGCAGGACATTTTTATTCTTTTTACCCTGATAGGCTGTCAGAGTAGTGTCTCCATTTTTCAGTAAAACGGTTTCGTGAAGCTGAGTTTTTGATTTCCTGATCTCATGCTGAATTTCTTTTCGATGTCTTCTTACTGTCCCCTGTATTCTTCATTTTAAGTTTTTTAGCTAATGAAAGCGAGGAAAAATAGTTGTCCACTGTCACATTTCTACCTGTATTCAGATAAGGGCTCAGAAGGCGCATTACTATATTTTCAGGAAGGTTTTCATTTTCATTTCTTGCGTTATCCTTTCCAAGGTATGTGAAAGCATTGCACATAAACTTTGAGTCAACATCAACTAGCATCCAAAATTTTATATCAAATTTATCTGGTTTATTCGGCATACATTGAATAATCTTGCACCTAACTTTTGATGGAAATAGTTGTTCATCCAACACCAGATTTTCTCCTGGCTTATTAGAAAGAGCACAGTTTTCTATAAATTTGTTCCAGATGTCTGAAAACATATAGCAAACTTATCAGTTTCTAAACGTTGACGACTCCTATTTGAAAACAAATCAAATCTTAGATTTTCCATGATATCTCGAAAACGATTACGGGACATTGTTTTTTTTTAATGGAGGGGGGCTGGGGAAGGGGGCAGAAAATGACAAGTATTTCATGGATTAGAGAAATAGTGAATGAAAGGAATACGTAGGGGAAATGTTTCATCATGATAAGATTTTTTCTGCGTGATAGAGTACGATGAATAAACTGAATTTCACTAGCAGTCAATTTGACTGCTCGTGGCGCTTCTAGGTATACATAAAAATATTTCCAATAATTTTATTTTCATTCAATGCATATTTGGTACCAATAATTTTCAAGGTTTTTTAAGAGAATTCAAAAAATTATGACTTCCTAAAGTAAAGGGTCTTTTAGGAATCCAAGCTAAAATGGCGAAAACAGTCAAAATGACTGCTCTGGCGCTTCTAGTGTTAAATTTCAAACAAAAATTTAAGTTTATCTTAAAAAAATAAATGTTTCAAAAACTGCTTGTGGTGGTGTAGTGGTAGAAAACCACTCTATCATACCCTGGTTCCGGGTTCTGTTTCCGGCTTGGGCTTGGATGTTTATTTATCCGTCCCTTCATAGGCGTGCCTCACCGTGGCACAGTAGTTACGTCACTGGAAATGGTAGACGGGCGAAGTGTGAAGGGCCTGGGTTCGGGTCCCATCGACTTAACCGTTCGGAGTTTTCCGTGGCTTTCTCCGAAACTTAGCGTAAATATAGGACCCCTTAGAAAGACCCTTACAGAGGGCACCCCCATTGTGTTGTCCTTCTGACGAGGATTTATAAGCGGGTTTCGAGCCAAGCACACAAATTCGATATACATGTTCACAACAACCCTTCTTAGGGGACAACGATAGCCTGCCATTGGGTGCCCCATAACAAAAAAACCAGTAATTTCAAGCCTTAAATGTGACAAAATACTTAATGAGCAAAAAGATCCTCCCGTTAGATTAAAAAAAAATGTTTATGTACATTCTTATGAGAAACTGTGTGTTTTACAAGGAAATGAACTTTTATAAAATGGAATCTTCCCAAGAACTCTTAAATGTTTGGTAAGTCAACAGAACTCAAAAGTCACAAACGAGAAATGCGGACTAGTATTTTACAAACTCCATGGCTCCCTCTGAAGCGGCCAACTGTCCCAAAGGATGTATGCAATGAAAGCTCTAAGCGACTTTAATCAACTCTGCTCCTTGTAGAAATTGTATTTGTATGTCTTATCTCTCGGGGAAAGACAGCAGGAGAACGATGATTTGGATGATTAGCTACGAACGTAATTTTATTTTACGCGAGATTTGCATATTTTCACATTTTGAGTGGGCGCTAATTATTTTTCTTTCTTGATCGGAGATATTTAAAATCGTTTTAAGTAAGACTCAATAGTGTTCTATTCTGACTGGTTGATTTTTATGAGTAGAAGTTTCAAATACATAGGGATACGTTAGAAATTATTTTTAGTTATGTATTTTCAATAAATGTTTAGTTTAAACACTTTAAACGTTCCATATTTAGAAATATCTGGATGATAAATTTGTGTATTTTAATTGCTTGGAGCAAATGGATAAAAACATCGTCAATTTACAAGAGGCCTAAACATGTTCTTTGGCCCATTAATGGCCGAAAATTTTACTTACATTCTTTAATTCATGTTGATATTTGTAGTGGTAAATAAATTTCCTGCACTTATTGGATATAAAAAACGTATTTCTTTTCTAAAACATATTAATAAAATAATGAAAAAAATCTCATTTCATCTTGCTATCGTCGAGTATTTTAAGGGAAATGAAATTTATTATTAGAGAAAGTAAAATAGAAATTATTCAGTTCTTCTGTACTTTTGTGACAGACGAATTTTGGAACCGTCCTCAAAAAATGACACGGGCGTTACTGGGTTAATAAACAATGAGTTACCAGAATATTGAGTCAATATTACTTTTGTTGCTTTCAGATTCTGAAAATGTTTCCTCCATAAATATCTTCATTATTTTTTGTCATTTACCGTTATTGACTTTATTATTACAATCATTATTATTGGCTCATTATACTATAAATGATCTTAACAATTTTGATCATATTAGAATATAATTTTTCCTTTTTAATGATTATTTAATATATTCAAACAGTCTTAATTTATTGCAATCAACAGTAACATGCATCTTAGTGTACGGATAGTCTGTTTAGTTTGCTGCAATGTTCGAAGTTAGCGATAAGCTTTGCTTATCCTTTCCCGAGTAGTTTTTGATTTAAACAATTTTTTTTTTGGTTCAGAGTAAAATTATCCGTATATCTTTAATAACAAATATTTAACAAATTGCCATGCTTGACATTTTTAACTTTTAAATAATTTTAATTCTACCTCAAATTTTCTGGAATGTATAGCTGTAGTGTGAGATCAGTATAATTATATTGTAGCAAAATACTTAGTTTTTAAAATTCGACTTTTATAAATAGATATGTAGTAATTAGCTTGCATAATAGTATTGTTAAGAAAAATGTATTTCCATAATTGTTTCACTAACCCTAATTGTTTTCTAAAAGGGTATCAGATATTTTAATTATTCCTTATGTTAGCCTCAGTCCAAAAAGAAAATCTAATCTATGTTAAACGTTTTTCTTAAACGGAAACAAAATTACTTGAAATGCGATTAGTTAAGAAAGTATAATTATATTTTTGACAGTCCTGAATATTTTAATAATGGATCAGTTTGCGATTTTCTGAGCAAACGTGTGTTTTAGAGCTTAATAAAAAGTCTTAAGCATTCAAGCATAGATGAAAGTTAGGGAGATCTGCCTGAATTATTTCACATGCAACAAAATCTTCATCCCGAATATTTTTTATTATTTTATTAATATGATAAACAGATAAGCATCTTGTTTTGTATCAATGGCTTTTTTTTCTCATTTCTCATCAATTTAACTCATTACATCCCAGCCATATTCATCCTTAGACATCTAAAAAGGTAGACAGCGTATGCTATGGCCAATACATTTGTAACGCAGTAACAAGGATGCACCACGTGACTATTAGACTGATGCAGCCAGCTTGAGACAGTTATTGCTCTTTCGGCGCTATTATGGAGAAAATAATCCATAAGAGCTGTGGTTTTTGGTCACGGGCATCTAATAGTGTAGACAGCACATCCTATAGCGCAGATATGCAGCACAGTAATAAAGATATACCACGTGACTATTTGACTGAGGTGATAGTAATCTTGTGCACACACCAGGTTGCCGGATGCGCCGTTTATTGCATCAGATGTCTATGTATTCATTACATTCTCCCAATTTTTTTTATGTCTGCAGTGATAGATAAATTTCCTACATCTGTGAGGTAAAAATAATGCATTTTTTAAAGATATTAATAAAGCAGTGAAAGATTCGCACTCACCTTGCTGTCATTAAAATTTTGGTGAAAATCAAATTTATTATGAAATAAATTAAAATAGGAAAATGATTAATGCTTATGTGTTTTAGCGACATACGAAATTTGTGAACTTCCTCGAAAAAGGCCACTGGGTTGCGATAATGGGTCAATCAGCTATAGACAAATTTACTCATTCGGTTTCATATTTCAATCTAAGGGTGTGATTCAAGTGAAACGCGCGAGAACGAGTTCAAATCGAACGTTTTTCAATCCCCAGTTCTCAGTTCAGTACCCAGAATGCTTCCAATGAACAAACCTAGCGCGCTGTCACGTGATAAAAAACGATTGTTTTGTTTCAGTTGAATAAGAAACATTGATATATTTCGATGTTTCCCCTGTTCGACTCGGAAAGCGTTTAAATTGTGTTTCACTTGAGTATCGCCCTAAATTAATCATTCGATTGAAGTATGGAATATTTCTAGTTTTTAGGTAAATCAGCTTCGAAACACAAATTTGAATAATAAAACTATGCATTACAGTCTCGATAGATACTTAAAACTACGCTTCAAAGTAGAAGAATTTATTTTGATACGAAAAATGCTGTTTTAACCCTTTCATGGAAGAGTTTATTTGCAGAGAATCGAAAGTACTTGAGTATTTTCAGCCCTATTTTTTAGGATTAATCCACATGTATTCCCTCTATTTTAATATTGGACGTCAAAATTAAAGAAACAAGTGCTAGACATACATACAAACTTTGCAGTAGATTAAATTTATTATTAACAAATCACAAAGTTGAAAAACTAACTGCCACTTGCATACGCAATCGAACGAAAAAATATATAATTAAAAGCGATGATTCATGTGTTCATTTTTAGAATAATTATGCGAGCTTTCTTTAAAAATACGTATCAAAGTTTAAAAGCGAAATATAATTTATAATCTATATGTTTTATAAAAAGTACTTGTGCATTATCCCTGAACAAAAATCAGAAAATTCACTAATGATAATTGATTTCTGTAAGTCAACAGACCGTAAGTGATAAGTATTCTTACCACCTGCTTAGAAAGGGTTAATTCCTCTAGTAACACAGAATGTGATGTTAAAATAAAAATAATTAAACAACAATCAACAAATTTTTAATTTTAATCAGAAAGTGCATTTAAATTGAAACATACACAACAATACACATCTGTGCTGGACCATATGCAGTTACTTTAAACCTTAGAGAAATAATATCAATTAAAACTGCATAAATAAAATATATTTTAATGTATTCGTATAAAAAAGAATTACATATGTCAAAAACATTTTTTTTCTAGCTTTCATAGTAACCCACGTTCAGAAATTTCATTATGAGAAATACCAAGAACATTATTCAGTATTCAGTTAACTGATTTTGTTTTTTATCAGACAAAGCGTTCTCTTGAGGTTTCATTTCTAGATTGTTCTTCAGATCCCGGCATATTTTCCTTATAATAAAACATGTTTAATATTACAGATTAAGTAAAATCTGGTGGTATAAATTACAAGCTTGCATTTGTAGTTAGATATCGTAAAAGGTCAATACGCATTTGTTGCACGCGAGTCTTCTAAAATCGGCTAAGACTGATTCCTGCTTCTTCCATGTACGCATAGTTGCGTAAAGCACAAATTAAATGAATATTTAACAAAAAAAAGAAGTTATTGCTTAAAATATCAAGTGTATATCCAGTAAACTTGAGATAAATAGATTGGTTTCACATATAATTTATAACTGGGTAGTTTAAATTTAGTTTCTGCAATCGAATTTGCTACATAATGTAAATATATAACCAAAAAAAAAAAAACTTTACAATTGAAATAATGGAAATTTTTTTTTTAAATAACACATATGAAAGGTACTTACCAATCAGGGCACGTGTTCGGAACAAAAAAAAATTTTGATCTTCATCAGTAGTCCTCGGTACACAGATAGCGTTTGGACTACTGCTGATGAAGATCGAGCATTTTTCGTTCGAATTACGTGTCCAAATTCGAAACACGTGTTTGAAATGTAATAGAGTAAAAGTGGATCAAGAAAAAAATGAGTGAAAATAACAATAGGGATTATGTTGTAATTTTCGAAACTCTAAAGGAATAAATATGCAGTTAACTCAAAAAAAAAGTTTAAAAAATTAGGGACCCCTTAAATGCAAGTACAGGATATTTTTTTTTAACCAATGTTGAGAATTCCAGCTATTTTTACACTGGGTAATTAATTTTAATGCATACAAAGCTATAATGTGCATACTTTGTTATGCAAATATAGCAAAACTCTTATGCAGTTAGGATATTTTTAGCCTAAATATCTACACTCGACAGTACCCCAATCACTTAAGTATATATTGTTCTGTTCGCAATTGCTTTATTCACTTGTCTGAAACAACTTTCCTGTTATATACTTAATGCACTATAAACCTTTGACATATTGAACTGGCAGAGAAATTTATTGTGTTCGTGATCACAATAGTGAAAAAATCCTCGCACATTATAATCAAAAGCAGCTGACGTTTGCTTTTAGGACCATTCATTTATGGGTGTTTAGATCATCAGAATTCTTTTTTTACCTTAGAGAAGAAATCTTTTTGTCGTCTGTGCCTGCGATATATTTCTAATTATAGTAAATTAAAAGTCGTGGGATTTGTTCATTGTAGTGTTTACTGCAATTATACATGTTCTTGCGTGTATGCTTAGACATATATGTAAATGCATGAACTTTAAATGAAAAATGAGGTTCTGCAACTGAGCTGTATTTTGATTTCAATTTTGAAGGCTTAGCATTTTCCTTATGTCAGAAGTAGCACGGTCAGGTGAATCAGCGTAAATAAAAATTTAAAGATCATTCATGAAATAGTATTTTCTTCTATTTTCTTTAATTTCTAGTTCTAATCTTGTAGTAACTTACGTATTGTATAGATGTGTGATGCCTTCTGATTGATAAAAGGATGGGTGAACATGAGAATAAGGAAAACTTGTGGAAAGATTTTCTAACATGTATTAAAAATTTAATAAATGTATTAAATTTCAAAAATAATATATATGCTTTTATAAATATGAAGCGTGTTATTTTATTAAAAATGCATTGTAGAAGGAAAAGCAAGTGTGTCAATATTTGGAAAAATCCAATAAAAATATTTCTAACAAATTTTAAATATTATAACATTCACACATGAATTGAATACATAATTTTGCAAAACATTTAATTTCTATTTCCAATATAGTAGTAGATTACGTATTGTGTAGATGCGTGATGCCTTCTACTTGATAAAAGGATGGGTGAACATGAGTGTAAGGAAAACTTAAGGAAAGATTTTCTAACATGTATAAAAATTTAATAAATGTATTAAATTTAAAAAATAATAGGTAAGCTTTCATAAACATGAAGCGTGTTATTTTATTAAAAATGCATTGTCGAAGGAAAAGCAAGTGTGTAAATATTTTGAAAAATCCGATAAAAATATTTCTAATAAATTTTAAATATTATAACATTCAAACATGAATTGAATACATAATTTTGCAATAAATTTAATTCTATTTCTAATCTAGTAGTAGCTTAGAAATAGAATTCTGCTTGATAAAAGGATGGATGAACAGGAGTGTAGGGAAAACTTATGGAAAGATTTTCTAACATGTATTAAAAATTTAATAAATGTATTAAATTTCTGAAATAATATGTATGCTTTTGTAAATATGAAGCGTGTTATTTCATTAAAAATGCATAGTAGAAAAAAAAAGTGTGTCAATATATGGAAAAATCATATAAAAATATTTCTAACAAATTTTAAATGTCATAACATTCACACACGAATTTAATACATAATTTTTCAATAAATTTCATTTTTAATTCTAATCTAGAATTAATTTACGTATTGTGTAGATGCGTGATGCCTTCTGCGTGATAGAAGGATGGGTGAACATGAGTGTAAGGTAAACTTATGTAAATATTTTTTAACGTGCATTAAAATTTAATAAATGTATTAAATTTCAAAAATAATATATATACTTTTATAAATATGAAGCGTGTTATTTCATTAAAAATGCACTGTAGAAGAAAAAATAGTGTGTCAATGTATAGAAAAATCCTATAAAAATATTTCTAACAAATTTCAAATATCATTAACACTCACACAGGATTTTAATACGTAATTATGCAATAAATTAAAGTTGCAGCTCTCCTAACCAAATTCAAGGTAAGCCAAACTGAAAGTTTTATTTGTATATTTAGTTGAATAGTCAATTTTATTTAGATGAGACTGAAGAATTCCTGATAAAAATGAATCCCTAAAGCTTCCCTCATCCATTAATTCCCAGCTCAAGTCTCCAATCTGATTACACATTAATCCGGCATCCACTGCATCGGAAGGAATGCTCCCCTACCCCCTCAATCACGAATTGAACAGAATAATGGAATGCTATCACTCTTCTTCGCATTTCTAACCTCGCGAATAAGAAGCACTGAAGAATATATGTCAAGATAGCACAATGTTTTTAGAATAAATATGTAGGCTTTTCCTTTTGTGTGAACGCATTTTAAGATATGCACAATGCACAGTGTAAATTCTCTAAAGATATCAGATCTAAATTTACAATCATTTACTTACTTGCAAACAATACAAAGTACGTATAAAGCTAAATTAAGAATGATGAAATTTTAAAACCATGCATAAAGTACAAAAATTAAAATTTATTTTAAGTTTTATAATCAAACGCATATCAAATAAAAAAGGACACGATTATGTTTATTTTATGAGATTGACAAAAACTATGATTAGACGTAACGTAGAGGATGAGGGAGACATACCTTATTACGGTGTGGACTAGTAGTAAATCGAGACGAATCATCTTGTGCTCTGAAGGGTGGTAAAGTTATATTAGCCGTTACTTTCATCAGGAAGATCCATTTCTTCTTGAGTTATTAACCCTTTAACACGCAGTGTCCCGCTCTGGGAACACCAAATTCTGACGTTTTGACTGTTTCCAGTCACGAAGGATAGATTATATTTCTATAAAAATAGTTGCGGGTGACATAGCTCCACGAAAATCCTTTACTTTTTAGCACGTCCTTTCCCGTAAAAAAATTGGCACGATTATTTTTAACAGCACTGACATCTGCTGAAAAATAGAAGAATGCGAGAACAGCTGGATAGATTGTCCAATGCTGAAAAAAGGGCAGCCGTTGCCATCGCTCGACTTCACTACCAGCAAGATGGCGGATGATCGGAACGTTCATCGCGTGCCACAGATCTAGAGACCCTTTTTTGACGACAGCTGGCTGTGCCGCACAACTTGCTGTCGTCAAAAAAAGGTCTCTAGATCTGTGGCACGCGAGGAACGTTTCGATCGTCCGCAATCTTGCTGGTAGTTAAGTCGAGCGATGGCAACGGCTGCCCTTTTTTCAGCATTGGGAAAGGGTTGCGCCTCAAAGGGATCAAATGACGGATGCCATTGATCATAATGGACGTTTTTCACGCAGCAATGGAAGTCAAGTGTCATGGACTTTTGTTCTCCAAGTCTTACGTACTTTTGCTATGACAATGTGGGGCTGAAGTCACTTGCGCAAATAAATTGATGGAATATTGTTTTACAATATTAGAACATCCCCCCCCTCTCCCCTTACAGGCAATTGTTTCATTTTGTGATTTTCACATATCCCGCAGGAAAAGGAGGAAAATGTCATTCAGACAGCAATGCCAACTTATTTCTACAGTCAAAATACTTATCACTTCGTAAACCAACTGGTGTTAAACGATAAAATAAATAAAAACTTTGTGAAAAAACACACATAAAAAGTTACTTATAACACGTTACGATCGTTCCGACCAAAAAATTCTTTCGGTCTTCATCCGACAAAGCCTTTGTCTCACTAAGCGGAGGGAACTGAAAAAGTTAAACAAACAATCATGTTGCCACATGGAAACAAGAAAAGGTGAACAAAACCATGGCGAGGGGAAAAAAGGGACGGTATAAAAAGAAAAGAAAAGAAGGACAAACAAAAATACATAAATAAATAATAACAATAATAATAAAAAGCAAAAAAGAACACATAAACATACACAAAAAAGAAAAATAAGAAAACAGAACAAAGAAAAGAAGCTAGGAAGCTGCTGTTGTAAGTTTCTATTCACTTTCCCCTTTTTTTTCTGCTATCTCTTTTCTTCCTCTTTTTTTGCCCTTCCTAATCTATTATTTTGCTTGTCTTTTTTTTTTGGTTTGGTTTTTGTGTGGGTGTTTCTGTGTTTGTTTTTATGTTTTTTATTATTTTATTTTTTTATTAATAAAAAAATAAAATAAAAAATAAATATTTTTAAAAAAATATCCAATGTGCTGTCCTGTATGTTGTTTTTATTAAAAAAAAATATTGTCTTTTCTTTGTTCTGTTTTTTTTTGTTTTTCTTTGTTGTGTATGCTTGTATGTTCTTTTTTGCTTTTTATTATTGTTATTATTATTTATTTATATATTTCTGTTTGTCTTTATATTCTTTTCTTTTTATCCCTCCCCCTTTTCCCCCCCTCTCCGTGGTTTTGTTTGCCTTTTCTTGTTTCCATGTGGCAACAAGCTTGCTTGTTTATCTTTTTCAGTTAACTCTGCTTAGTGAGACGAAGGGCTTAGATGAAGACCGAAATAATTTTTTGGTCAAAACGATCGTAACGTGTTATAAGTAACTTTTTAAGCGTGTTTTTTCACAAAGTTCTTATTTATTTTATCATTAGTATAAGTGTCAGTGTAATATTTTGGCGATCATGTTAAAGAGCCAGGCAGGCTTGGATCGTTGACATTTTTGATTTTGTTTAAATTTTCAGGATTCGTTCTTAACGTAAATTCATTTTACTCATATTTTACTATTATTGGAAAAAAATTGTTTTTCCATAGATTTAAGGTTTCCTAAACAAAAATCGCTCATTTTTTTAAAGAATAATTAGAATGCTTTTTCCATAAGTCAGTACTTTCTGTAAGAACCAAAAGTGAACCAAGAGTGAACCAAGGAAGCGGAGCGCATTTTGTGTTCTACTAACTGTAAATTGACTCACAAGACACACAGACTCAAGGTTGATTCTTGACATATAAGCCAAGTGTCATTCAAAATGTTTTGAAAAAAGGCTTTATTTCCGAAACTTTGATCGTCCAAATCTTTTTGTACCAAAAGTGAGCCACACAAGTGTATATTTCAGTGAATACATAAGATATATTTTCATAAAGTGTTCGTTGAAAGATCAGGGTAGTCGCTTTACGAAATTCTACAACACTCTTTTCTTTTTCAAGACAGGACAGCCTCAGTAGTTAAAACTTGTTAACGCCACGAAATGGCATTGCACGGAACTTTCCTATAGTGTTAAATATTTAGTAAAACAGGTGTTTTCCGAATGCGGATCATAGTGAAAAGACACCAAAATGATTCACTTCTCCACAGAGGCCATGCCACGTTAGTATAAACTCTGCAGGAACCTGTGTGAAGAGGTTAATCGACAAGAGATTAGTAGTCAAGAGTATTTTGAGTGAAAAACTTTTACAAACCTCTTTCACAGTGAAAGAATCGCTCACTCAATCACCTCTTTTAGTACCTAAAACTGTCTTAACACAACTAGACTGGCGGCCTGATTTCAATATTTTTGTTTGTTTCAATCCACACCATCACCATGCCCATGCAACTTGTAATCACAGTCGAAATCCTCGATGACACTGAAAGTATGTGACACTGAACTATATTTAGTCATAATCAAATATTTCCTGAAAATGCTAATGATGAATTCCTGAAACCAAATAACTACAGCTGTTACGTGTTTTATGTCTCGTACAAAAATTTCTCCAAGAATGTAGAAAATAACAAAAGCCTTTATCTTCCCTTTGAATCTCAAATACCTTTACCATTTCGCCGAAAATACACGATGAAGATTTTTTTCCCCTTGCAACAATGCTTTCTGTATGAAGTTTAGTTGCAAAGAAAAACATACATTTCCAACAGAAAAAGACGTGTTTTTTATTCAGCAGGAGAGAACTGGAAAAGGCTTTTTTTATGTACGCAGCGAGAGCCAATTATGGATTTGAAGCGATGGCATGCAAAACACCCATTAATTCTCTAAATCGCTACATAATTTTCTTTCATCGTTATTTCATAAAGAGGAAATAAGGTACCGATTTGCATTCGCCGCATTGACTGTACATTTACATTTATCAGCAAATGATCAAGTTTTACATGAAAAAAAAAGAGACGCTAAGGCACGCTGCTTAAAGACAGAGCAAGTGGGTATTAAAAAAAATCGATAGTTTACAAAATATCCTACAATCACAGATTTTAAATCATACAGCGATACTTGACAATGCCACATTTTAAAAATTAATATTTTTCCAATTAACGACTGATCCTATTTCTAAGAGGTATGTTTTTTATGTAAGAACCATTTTGAGATATAATCCTTTATGTACTACTAGAATGACCAAGAATATCAACTTGAAATTGTTTATTTTCTAATGATTTAGTTTGAAAATGAATGGTCAATACTGAATTATATGATATAAAAGAAAAAATTGAAAATACTAGCTATGCACCTGATGACTGTTCCACGAGCAATTAATGAGCCTTTTTCAAAAGAGTATTCCACAAACGTAACTGAAGAAATCAAGTAAATCCTTCAAAGGTACACTTTCGGGAAAAATCTAGCATTTTAATCATAAAACCAACGTCTGGAAATTAACTACTGCTGATATTTTTCTTCTTGGTTCGATGTGATTATAAAGTGACCGGAAAGATATCCATATAAAACTCTTACTTTAACAGAATTTGAATTCAAGATAAAAGCTGATTAAATGAAGTATTTGTTAGTGATTTTTCAAAAAAAGGTTACAATGAATTAATGAAATTGCTTTAACACAATTTTATTTTTGACAGTACTTGTGTGATATTTTTACAGATGAAAGGTTAAAACACGCTACTTTGCATTTTATTTTTACGTCAAAGATTGCATTTATATATATATATTTTCACATAACTTGCAATAATTAGGCTCTTATTGTATCCTACAACCAGATTCTGAAATACATTTCCATATAAATATGTCAACTGATTGGATAAATTCTATAAATAACAGTTCATCAACTTAAAACTGCTTAGGTGTAGATAAAATCTCCACACAAAAACCCTTAAAGGGTTAAAGGTTTGTGACGGCACATTTTACTTTATAGCAATGTGAATTTTGCTATATGGGCCTTAAAGATAATGATATCAAATTTTGAGTGACGACCAGGTGTGACTTTATAAGATTTTTTAAAAATTCCATTACAAGTACTTTTGCTGTTGTTTTTTACCTAAACAATATTTACACATTCAAGCAATGCTTTTAATTATCAAATATATCACACTTTCACTGAGCCTATATTATGTATTCAAATGAATGCATTTTAATAATTTAATTTATCTTTTGCGTCATGCTATCCCAAAGGTCAAGTAAAATTTACGTAAATGTTTTCTTTGCGTCATATTATCACAAAAGTGAAATGTATTCAAATACGTAATGTGTTACAAAGAAAACATTTATGCAAATTTCGCTTGCTCTTTTGGATAGCGCAACGCAAAAGATAAATTAAATTATTGAAATGAATTCATTTGAATACAGAATGTAGACTCAGAGTAAGTGTGATATATTTGATAGTGTGTTTGATAATTAAAAGCATTGCTGGAGTGTGTAAATATTTTTTAGAAAATAAAACAAAAGTAATTGTAATGGAATTTAGAAACAAATCTTTTAAAGTCACACCAGGGCATCACTCATAATTTTGTATCATTCTTTTCAAGACTCACACTTAAAATTTATATAGTTATAAAGTAAAATGCTGCTTCACTTTTAACCCATTAAGGCCTTTTGTGTGGAGATATTATTACTTTTTCACGGATATGATAATAAATGGACGAATTTCATATATGTGCTTAACACTAAGTTATGTTAGTAAATATACAAATCTGTTTCCATGCAGTATCAGTACTTGATTTAAGAAGCCATAACAAGCTCTATATGTGTATAGAACAAGGGAAAACATGACATCACTTTTATGAGTCAGTTATTCAAACACTTTTCCTTATGTATTTGGTAATTACTCATATATTAAAAAGTGTTGAAAGATCAACCGTCTTTGGAGAACCGGGTGTCGATCCCGGCACCTCTCGCATGTTAACAGAGCGGTCAACCATATGAGCTAGGCCTTCGATGAACGACGTGTGGAATAATCCGATAGGACTGCTAGTATCGGATTTCTGAAAGTACCTGTCATATTGGTTTCACGGGCGAATTTCAGAAGTTTGCTCGACACTAAGTTATGTAAATAAATATAGAAATCTGTTTTCATGCAGTATAAGAGTATTTGATCAAAAAAGTCAAGAGCTTTGTGCAAGACACAGCACTACCAGGGAGCTCTCTAACACAACATTCAGACCTGACTAGGGCCTTAACAGACTCGCAAACAGCAATTCTTACATTTTTTGTCGATAGATGAAGCTTTCCTGAAGTATTTATTTGATTAAAACAATCAACAACAGTGCTTGGTAAGCACCGCAGTAAGCAATGACCAATAAGCAGCGTATGAATGCATTCGTATCGTAAATAATCACCAATCAGTTGAAGTTGTTTTCAGTATTAATACGCGTGACTTAAATGGTCTCATCTTTAAACTGGATTAAATACAAAAATGAGTTTTACTAAATGAACCTCCGACGTTACTCACCGACTTCGGCACTGATTAAAAGCATATATTAATTGTTAAAAAATCTTTAGAACGGATTTCGAGAAAAAAATTAGACACCAGAATATTCCACAAACTACGTGTATGTATAAAGTGGGCTGTTGGTTGGTTGGTGTCGGATGCTGCGGAACTGGAAGGTGAACTGAACCCAACCAAATGCACGGCTATCTCTGTTAGCCGCAATGCTCCACCTTCCAGGCTGATCATAAACGGAACTACCATTGACTGGTCCAACACGGCCACTTACTTGGGTGTCACCCTGGACCGGGGCCTCACCTGGAAGCCTCAGATTGAAAAGATTCGAAGAAAAATGACTACAGCCTTCAACGCTATCAGTAGCCTCGTCTACAACAGGAGAAACCAAAAACGTAACAAAATACTATTATACAAGACAATCATCCGCCCTCATGCCCTATGTGCGGAGCCTTTATGGACGTATACTGCAAAGTCCAACTTCAAGAAAATTAAACAAACTGAAGCAAGACTACTCCGTATCATCAGATACGGGCCAGTATTCATAAAAAACAGCATTATGCGCAAGGATCTTGGAATCAATACGCTCACTAAGCAAGTCCTCCGACTTGCCACCAGATTCCACGCCAAATTAAGCGCCCTGCCGAATGAAATTGTGGCAGAATTGACAGATCACGATCCATCAGACCCCCGCTATTCCAAGCGCCCCAAGGCAGTTCTCTGCCTTGATCCCCGGGTGGACTCCGTCTAGCAACCCGACTAATGAAGCCCACCGCTTGTCGGTGGGGGGAAGCCGGGTAGACATCCGAGCCCCACCCCCCCCCCTTCCCCAAACTTTCTCCTAATCCTACCACACTATGACATCACGGGCACAGGCCCACCAATGCGATCACAACGCATCCTTTTCACCACACAACTCATGAGGTCCATAGCCTTAATGCTACCTCAGTAAACTGGAGGTTATGCGTCTTTACGCGAGGTACTCCTTAAATCGTATTCGCTCAGGTCAGGTTGGTGTAGGATGCGTCACGCGTAGAACTGTCGTTCTCCATGATGATCTCTGGAATTTTCCTACAACTTTCTGTATCTCGATTTCAGTACTGACAGAAGTCAGTCCAATTTTATTCCTCGTCGTTCACATTCATACAGCCATCTTTAAATTCTCAAACCATTTTCTTATCATTCGGTTGGAGATATCTTTCTAGATACACTTTAAAATCTGTCGATGATTTTCAATTGCTTTCAGAATGTTTGCATTTAACAACAAATCACAGAGTGTCTTTTATACTTGGAAATGCCTTAATTTACTGAGACTATCAAAATACACTCAACACCAAGTATAACTGCGGAATATCTAAATTCTACTTGATTAAAAAATACGCCTCTAATAATATTTCTGTAAGAGTTTTACGGAACATATTTGTTTGTGCAACATGCATTTCGAATTTGTGTGCTTGGCCAGAATCTTGCTTATAAATTAGCTTTAGATGGAGAGCACAAGGGCATGCCCTCCGTGGTGGTCTTCCTAACCCGGAGAAAACCACGGAAAACTCCAAACGTTTAGGTCGACGGACGCGACATGGTTTTGAACGAGGCACCTTCCATCTACCATTTCGAGTGTCATAACCATTCAGCCATGATGAGGCTTTTACGGAACTTCTGAAACTAAAACTTTTGTTTATTTCTCCAACATTTATCGACAGCTAGTGCACGAAAATAGTACAGAAAGGAAAGAGTTACCAAAACAGTACACTGTTAAAAATAATCTGAAAATTCAGGGTAATTCCAGCCTTAATTTCCACGAAAATGTCCGCTTTCCCCAACAATTGGTAATTTTCCGTTAAATGAAGAAAAATGATTGCAACTTTCGGAAATTTCTTGTGAAAACGGTAAATTTCCGTTTTTGGTTTAGTTTGTAAGTATTGTAAGTAGTTTTGAGAAATGGATTTTCGTTGGACATTTTAGATGGATAAAAATATTGACACCAAACGCATTCTCATGAGTAATTAAAAATTAAACTATAATGAGTAATTAAAATTTAAACTATAATTAATTACTTTTTTAAAGACGAATTCCCTTTCATAAAAAAGAGTATTTCAAGTCACATTCATAAATGTACAGGACTGGCTAGAAAATAATTTCAGTGATTATTATTAATATTACTTCAAACTGAGAACGAAAAATCAAGGTGTATTTTTTTATATTTTTAGCAGCCAATGTATTTCTTTCCCGATTTTCAGTGTTTACAGCAATCTGTATGGAAATCTAAACCGATATGACAAATAGCTAAAGAGTAAAATGTTTTTACTAAATACATACATTTGTGAAAATCGAAATCAATTTCTTGCTAATCCAATAATTTGACTATCTTGATAATAACTGGACAACACTTTTATCTCGAATTTTAAATCATGAAACGCACGAATTCCTCTCCCGCAAGGAAACTAAAATAACCTTTACTTTGGCCAATCCGGAACCACCCGTGTGGTGTCTAGTGGTTCAAGCAACCGTCTGCAGGTGTGTAGGCTCATGGTTCGATCCTAGCGATGGCCGACCTATTTTATTTCGCAGTTTTTGTGAAACGGAAAGTTACAAGTCCAGAAAACGGAAAAATAATAAACAGAACGGACATTTTCTGGCAACTTTGCTGCCAGTCCTTTTTCCGTTAATTTACAGATATATTTTGAACAGTGTAGCTGTAGCAAATAGCCTATGAATATAAAAGTCCCTTGCCCTGCCACTAGGGCGTATGTCAAAAAAAAAGAACTCTGTTTTTAGTCTTGGTACACAAATTAAAATAAACTAATAGCACCAGGGTCGCCAAAAAATTCCAGATGGTTCTTCATAAGCTGCTTTACACATTGCAATAAGCCAAAATGCTGTGGCGTTTGTGAAATTTTCAGAAAAAATTCTCAAACATGGATCTGAGCTGCAAGATTTTTCGAAGAGTGACACGCTTTGCGAAAATTTCCGATTTTTAAGAATTTTTTCTAAAAGTTTTGAAACTGGTACAGATTGATCGTTTATCGCAGTATGTACTAAAGCTTGTAAAGATACAGTTTCAAAATTTTGTAGTGCTTGGCATAATTAGTTTATATGTAATTATGTACCAAAATCACATGATTTTTTCGAACAACACCGTTATCATGAGCAGCAAGATATGAGATGACCACCATCCGACTTTCATAAACGGTAACTACTCCGGAATATAACTAACCACTTTTTGTAAACAGTACACTTTGCATGTATCTTATGAAAATAGTAATCAGCTCACAAGCCGAAGTCAAAAATAGTGCTGCATTCTAGCCTAAAATTCCTGTTTAAAAAAAGTGGTTATATGGTGTCCATGGTGTCCGGAATATAACTAACCACTTTTTTTAAACAGGAATTTTAGGCTAGAATGCAGCACTATTTTTGACTTTGGCTTGTGAGCTGATTACTATTTTCATAAGATACATGCAAAGTGTACTGTTTACAAAAAGTGGTTAGTTATATTCCGGAGTAGTTGGCAACTATGGGTTTGTATCAAATTACAGAGTCTGCAGGCAGAACTAGGAATTACAGTGGAGGCAAAAAAGTTTGACACTTTAATTTGGCTCTAATGATTTTGACTCTTGCATTGTTCGACAAAAACCTATGGTATATTTTCAGAAAAATACGGGTGTGGATTCAGATCGTGGGATTGGTTCATATTGCTGCTGGTTTTTTTTTTTTTTTTTTTTTTGAGTTTAGTGGGTTGCTAAGGGTCAAGTTAAACCTAAAAAACCTGGAATAGTGAGAAGATTTTACTTTAAAAGAAAAGGTCCGGGCAACTGTAAATTTTGTCTAACAACATGGAAATTTTTGAAAAGAGATCTGGAAAATTATCCGTTCTGCTTTCATTTTGCATTTGCCGTATATTTGGAAAAGAAAAATAAAAATACTTTCACATAGGTGCTCAACAGTGTCAGATACAGCAAATTTTGGGGGGAGGGTGTAGTTTTAGGGAAAAAAAACTTATTTAACACGAATAAAATGTATACAATAAAGCAACTATTACCCTAAAATTTAATTTCTTCAACCAGGCTTTACTCCAAAAAATTATGTATCGGTCACTTTTTTGCACCTTTATCAAGTCACATTAGATCATTACAGGTGTAGTGGAAAGGAAGAATTATTTATAAATGCAGACTTTAAATAATTTGCGAGATCACAATTCATGATTTTCCTGGTTTTTAGTCAAAATTTTCAGTTTTCTCTGTTTTTTTGTTCAAATAAAATTCTCTGATTTTTTAAGTTTTTCAAGATTTTCCCTAACCGTTGGTCACTTTGCATACGCTAAAAAACCTCCTAACATCCCGAACTAACCTCACGATCGTTATTCATATCAGTATTTCCATGAAAACATGCAATAGCTATTTTGGTGCAGAATTTAGCTGTCAGCATTTTTATTGCCATATTAAAAGTCAACTCTTTTTTTCGGCACTGTAGAAACGGTGTAAATGCTTCAGGTGACAATCATGGCCAATGGCACGTTTAAACTCTGCCACCATCTTGTAGACGAATGACACTTTGATATCCAAAATTTTCAAGATAATCTCACCGAGGCTCTTTTTGAACTTGCCAGATATTGCATTTTTGCCTGTGCTCTTTACTGTTCCAAAAGGGACATTAGAAGAAAACTGTTTTTGGATAATGAATCAAGGATCTTATTGACTTGGACGCCAGAACGTCTGGGTATCTGCTAAGTCTATTGCTGTCAGATAAACCCTGACTGTCTGAAACATCAGTAATATTTTTTTACGTAACAAATTCATTTTGCATTCAGTTCTTTTGCTGCCATTTTGGTACAACTATGAAAAAAATACGGACTTCGATTTGATTATAGTATCTATTGAAAATTCAAATTTTGAGTGTTTCTTTGTTCAATTTATATATTTTACGATTCTAAGTTTTTTAATTTTATAATAACTATTACCCATCTTGATAATTTTCAAAAGTTGTAGAACAAAATGGAATTAAATATTTCTTCGTTCATACCCAACATTTGCAGAAAAGATAAAAAAAAATGCTATATAAATTAATATTGCATTGGTAAAAATATGACATATGTGCAATTTTCACTTTCCGTTACATTTTATCTCTATTTAGTTGAAACAAGTAAAGTCATTACCATTCCTTTAAAAAAAAAAAAATCCTTCCTCTTTTCATCCAACTAAAAACACAAATATTTGTCATACAGTGACCTCTTCTTTTGTGCAAGTTTCAGAAACAATGTTTTTCTAGGCTAGTATAAATGATGTCACATTCCTTTTGTTCTTTGGAGTTAGGGGAGGGAGACACGTTCCTTAAAAAATGTGTCAGCGGGTTTTGTCGGGATTTTGGCATTATTGTTATGTTACAAATTGCATTATATATTTTCTTATAGCTTAAAGAATTCATAAAATGTGAGGAGACGTATTTGTAACATTTTTATGAAATTTAATAAGTATCTACTATATTTAAAGAAGCATTTTCAAAATATGCGCTTGTATTTAACAGATTATTTTTATTGGAAGCTTTTTAGAATTTTTTGATATCAAAACTTGTACATTCTTATGTTTTTGATTACACCATAGCAAAATAAATATTTAACCGTAGAGTAATTAATGTAAACTTGCATTTATTAAATGTACCCTTCTTCGTGCGTGATTACATTTTCAGTTAAAAAAATAAGATACTAATTTTACAAAACAAAATATTATTAAATTCTAATATATGCAGTTTTTAATCATCTAATAATTATTAATGAAAATGGTAATCATTTTTAAACAGAAAACGCACACATGCACACACATATGTACATACCAATAGGGATGGACGCGAGACGACTTTTTTGCGAGACAAGACAGAGATTTATAGCTTTTTCGCGAGACGAGACAGACATTTTTAACGTTACGATATAGGGATTTTTGCGAGACGAGACAAGCTTTTAGGCTATTTTGCGAGACGCGAGACGCTTATTTTTCGTCTCGCGTCCATCCCTACATACCAATTTGTAAGTAGCATATGTGTGCAGGTGTACCATTTCAGATATTGAGTTTTTTTTATGTTTTACAAAGAATTGTATACATATATAAACAAAATCTATACATACCCAAGTACCTGTACTTCGTTTAGCTATTACGTTTGAGTATTCGTTTATCCGTGTAAATTTATTTGTATTGATATTCTGGAATCAAAAGAAAATGCAAGGAACAGGTGCAAGTGTGATCGGTTAAAACAAACCCGGGAAAATTAACCCAGCTATGTGTGCAAAGCTACCTTTCCAAGAACAGTTGCCGTACCACAACATAACCGAATGAATAAGACATTGAACATGGTAGATGGATGAAGTATGAAGGTTCATGATTCTGGCTTACCACGCGGCTGTCGATCAGACGGTGTAGAGTTTTTGGTGCTATCTCCAGCTGTTAAGTGCTTTAAAACGCCCTTGCATAGCATTGCCTTAACACGCACGCACACAAAAAAAGCAAGGTACTCTAAGAAAGAAGTGGATACTTATAAGATGATGAAATTGAGAGGCAACCAGTCATTAATGATTCGGGTAAGAAATACATTCCTGATACAATACAGAAGGCGAACTAATTAAACATATTACACGTACAATATCCGAACAGGAATAAATGAGAGTACATACACCTACGGCTCCAAGATGCATGAAAATACTGGTCCCGGTATATACAATAAACTTTTCTGCCAGTGTATATTTGTGGTATACTATACGTCAAATTTTGATGTGGATATTTTGCAAATTTTACTAGCATTAGAAGATCTCGAAACAAGAATGAACTGTTTTTAAAGGCATTCATTCTAGACTATTCTAAAACTGCCGTCCAATCTATCATTTTGAACCAATGCACAGCAACTCAGACCATATGAAAACTGAAACAAACCTTGAAGTTCCCGAGGAATCTCAATAAAACTATCGTTTTCTAATAGATCCCCTCACACGCAGGTATCAGTGCTAATGAAAAGGCTGACTCGTTATCTAAGAAAATAATACTTGAACTTTAAGACCACAAACCTATCCTCTTAAGATATACCTTTTTGGAGAAAATTAAGGACATTATCAAGTCAGAGTAAGCAGCAAAACCCAACAGGTATGCCAAAGGTGTAAAGTGGAGAACATGAAAGCTGAGCATCCTCATGTTTACCCAGGTGCAGACCGAGTTCTATGTTAGGTAAAGCACCGTACTCCGGTTTCGGATTCAACTCTCGGCAGCCGAGGTTTTGATCCCCGACTGGGCGTAGTTGTCATTGTGTCTGTCCCTTCATAGGGGGGTAGCGCTAACCGCCCACTAGGTGCCCCCATAATATAATGTTAAAACCTTCGGGCCGTTGTAAGGGACAATGCCCAATCGGCAAGTTCCCGCCCGTTATTAAAAAAAAAAAAAAATGTTTACCCAGGTGTGGTTCAGGATTCTAAGAAACGGGGGGGGGGGGATTAGCGATAAACAGTAGCATGCCAGAATTTGCATGGATTGATCTGTAACCCTCCTTCTTTCCTTTTCTTTTCTGAAGTAAAACTTCTTTAGGCGCAACTAGGGAGTAACTCAGATTGTTTTTCTGATGGAAATAACGCTCAGTAAAGAAAGTGACGTATCTTATATAATAAAATCCGAGAGTAAACATTGTATGTAGCTATGTAGGTAGGTAGGTTTGTGACCACCGATGTTCTTGCGCGCGTCTCTCGATCGCATTGCGCCGAGACGGTTGGTCGCTGACCTACCGAATTTTGCATACGGCTTCACTGGGACAGATACTAAGACGCCTCGGAGCGATTTTTTTCGAAATTCGAATTAGAAAATGTTTTATTTTATGTTTTGTCGGATTTTTAGCGATTTTTCTTGCATAATACGTAATAACGCCGGTCATTGCACTCGCAATAAAACGATATTTGCATTATCGGATAGAGGAGAACATTTTCTTTCGAAAACAGTTTGTTTTGACTATGTAACATATTTTGCCGATTTTGGGGAATTTTTAAAAAGAATTTCTCTTTTGACGACGTTTGCATAAAAATAAATTTAAAACTGTTGCATATTTCATTCTATCTGTCATAACTTTTTTATATTTCGGCAAAAGACGGAGCATATATTTCGCCCACTTTTAAAAGAAGAACGGAGGAAAAATATAAATTAAGAGATTTTTTACGAATTTTTATGTAAAGAAGGATTTTGAATTCAATAAAAGCTGTTTCAAGATTTCGGTATGATATCTTCCGCTATGGTTGTCTGGGAAACTGTAACAATGAATAAATTTGCCATTTGAAAAACATAAATAAAATGACTTTAAAATAACTGAGTTTCCACATGTGAAATCTACGTCATTTTGATCTAACGAGATTAAAACCCCTTTCGAAACTCAATCAAAATAACGGGCTCACAAACAAAACATACGCCAAGCACGAAATTATTCCCTATTTTATATTTCGCTGCCAGAAAAAGAATTGAATGCTGTTTTTTCAACGATGAATTATCCAGCATTATTTTCGATATAATTTTTAAATAGGACACGTTTTCGAATCGCAGGAAATATTTACGTGCTAAATACGCCAATCTGACAAGAATTATGCATAAAAATGTATGGAGAGCTGCTTTAATTGCAGCCAGAAAGTGAAATGATTATCATTTATACTAATGCGTAAATTGCAAAGAATCACCAAAGAATGAAAAACTACATTAGTGGCACATATCTAAACCGTTTCTTTAAATTAAACATTAAAGATGGAAAAACGAAAATATATTGGTATCAGTAAAGGATACTATAAGTAATAGTTATTGGAAATGCTAGGGCAATATTCATGAAAGCACAATATACCGCGTTAATAAATATTTCGTGAAACTATTCGTTTCTTTTCGTTTTTCAACAGCTATCTTACATCACAGCCAACTAAACATTAAATAATTCTACGTCGCGTTAATATATCCCGCGGTAATTTCAACAGAAAATTCTGTAACTGAACTTTTTTTTCTTGGAGATTCTGTTTTGTCACAAGTAGTTATGATCACATTTTAGGAAAATGTTCTCTTCTTGCCTTGCGAATAGCGGGTACACACAACTATTTAATTATAAAATAAAACGGTTCTTCACATCATGTAGTATCTAAGGTATTAATGGTACAACTTAAATCTAAAAAAGAGTATGATGTAGAAATGAGACATTTTGAAAGTTAGAAATTTTTAGGAACCGTCAAGCTTTTCTTTTTCTGATCGCCAATGACACCGACATAGTTTTTTTGTTTCATAATATTAACAATGTTCTCAGATCAGTATTTATACTAACTTTACGAATAACTAATGAGTAACTTTACGTCAAGAGTCAAATCATTTTGTTTATTTTTAGATTCCACATTACTGGAATCAATTCGAATTATACATGTAAGAAAAAGTTTTGTTCCCTACCGTGCGGAGAACGGGTACGCAGCTGTATGTCATACTCCACGCTGACCCTGAAAAAGAAGAACTACAGTAAAACCTACCTTTTCAACCGCTCTGCTGCTTTCGACGACTTCATCCTGTAAAAGTACGCAGAACCTGTTAGGGAAAGAAACGGCGATAAAAACAGTCAAGCGCCGTATCTTTCAGACATCAATCTTTATTTTATACATCAATAAGCGTTGCGAAGGTACATCCAACACATATAATCCCAACCTCACAGGAGGTTCTCGATAATCCTTATTTTTAGATGAATAATATACATGGTTTTGGAAAAGTACAAATAAACGGACCCTGGCTACAATCAATCCCAAGCAATAGACAGAACCTGCAGTTTAAAAACATGGATACAAAATAATAATTCGAGACCTACCAGCAGACGAAATCAACGCTTAAGAACACTGTGATAGAAAAATACAAAAAAAAAAATTACACTACATGCATTCGAACCCAACAAACAGAGGAAAACATCAGTTAAAGAACACAGTTAAAGTATAATACTAGACTATGGACATTCTCCCCATTCGATAGAACCTCCAGACGGAACAATGGTATACGAACACAGTTAAAGAATAATACTACAACATGGGCACTTCCTGGATTCTAAGTCATTATCATGAATTACCAATGATTCTTACTGGAGAGTTTAATGTTAATTTTCGCTCTCAAGAATATTAGCCGTTAGTTGATTTTTTAAAAGGAAAATTGGATCTAACTATGAATACTTCTCGACTTCAATCAACAGCGAGTTTCGGTACAACGATCGATTTCTGTATTTTCAAGAAAATTAGCAAATTTAGAGGGTAAAATTTATGTTTCACATTATAGTTACCACAAACCTATAATTTCATACATATAAAATTCAAGCGACATTCAAGTACCTATTTCCAGTGAATAATATGAATATATTATTTATATAATCTTTGTAAAAAGTGCATGAATAATAAATATAATTAAATTATAATATGATATTTATTTTAAGTTAAAGTTTAATCATTTCAGTGGTGATATGTGTCGTAAACGTCAGAGAAGTTTTACTTCAATCGCGCGTAAAGATTACACGCACACACGTTTTTTTTCTTTGTGTCTGCCCTGTTCTTTTTGTGGTGTATTGAGCTTCCATTGGCGTGTTCAGGCGGATTGGTACTTTCTTGAATAGCATATATAACAACAACAATATTTTTTTCTTCGGGCGTGCACTTGCCAATTAGGCACTGTCCACTATAACTGCCAGAAGATATTGTGATCATTTTATTATGGGGGCGGCCAGCGTTACCCCTATGAAGGGACGAAAAAGTTAACATCCATGCCCAAGCCGGTATTTGAACCTTGATACAAGGCGTGATAGAACGTATCTTAAGCCACTACACCATCTTAGCGGCACAACAATAATAATATTCGCAGTAATTTTTAATCGTGCTGTCGTGAAATGATTTTTAAAAAAAAACCACACTTTAGGTTCCCACTTTAGGAACACCAAACTCTGACTTTTGACTGTTGCCAGTCACGAAGAATAGATTTGATTTCTATAAAAATAGTTGCGGGTGACATACCTCCATGAAAATCCATTACTTTTAGCACGTCATTTCCCGTCAAAAAATTGTCACGATTATTTTTAACAGCACTGACATCTGCTGAAAAATGGAAGAATGCGAGAACAGCTGGATAGATTGCCCAGTGCTAAAAAAGGGCAGACGTTGCCATCCTTCGACTTAACTACCAGCAAGGTGGCGAACGATCGAAACGTTCATCGCTTGCCACAGATCTAGAGACCCTTTTTTTGACGACAGCTGGCTGTGAGGCACAGCCAGCTGTCGTCAAAAAAGGGTCTCTAGATCTGGTAGTTAAGTCGAGCGATGGCAACGGCTGCACTTTTTTCAGCATTGGAAAAGGGTTGCGCTTCAAAGGGTTTAAAGCATTATCTAAAGTAGTCTTGTGGGTGCTGGAGGCTTTCAGGGTACTGTAGAAGATTCAGAGAAAATTAAAGGGTTTTAAACAATGTAGAGGGGCAACGGCAGACAAATTCAATCTATAAAATCATGAAGCAAGCTTTCAATTAAAAAAAATTCGAAATCTCTCTAATCTTATCCAGGAAAACCGCAATTTTGTATAGTTATTTGTTCTTTTTTGATCATTTTTTAAACTTAGATGCACCCAGGATGCGTGGAGAGGATTGGAGAGATTTCGGATTTTTTTTTATTGGAAACTTGCTTCCCTTTGTGCGTGTCAGCGCCACCTATGAGTAACATTTGGAACTACAACCTTTCTTGTCATTAAAATAAATCCGATCACCCCATTAAACCTATCTGTGCAAACCGCAATTTTTTATCACTATTTGTTCTTTTTTTAACAATTTTTTTAAACTTTTTACGGACTGTTTGATGACTCCATGCTATACTTTAGCCAAACACTTATTTAAGTGTTTCATAATATATTTTCATTTATTAGAAATTATTGTATTACAATTTTTAAGAAAAATGTTTTAAAATATCTTTCTCGGGTCTTTAAAACATATCCAAGAATTTCTAGAAGTAAGAATTTTTTTTTATACATTTCCTATGTAAGCGCTACCTAAAAGATTTCGAAACATAATATTTTATAGTTTTAAAGTTGCATGAATTCTTAGCTCTTCATTGTTTTCAGATGTCTTTTTCTTCAAAATAAATATATTCCGCGAAACCAAATAAATATTTTACTCAGTTTCTTTCGCGATAAAACATAAGCTGTGTAACTTTTTTTTCTAGTATCTAAAAAGAATTTGTTTCTTCCAACTGCAGCTTTTAAGATACATGTCACTGTCAAAGTGATCATTCTTTTCAGTCCGACGACTTTTCTTGAAAATGGCAATATTGTAGCTTAGTATGAAGAGAATGGATAGGAATGACGCCAGCTGTTGGCGATTCTAGACATTCCCTAAGTCTTCTCAATTTCGAAGAGCAGTTAACTTTTACAGCACATGCCAAAAAGATTTACGAATCAAGGAATCTTCTGAGTGGCCGCTAGACTCGTAATTCATTGGAAAGTGAATGATTGTCAGACACTAATGCCTCACAATCGCAATATTCTGAGTAGTTTTAAAGTGGTCCTGCTTACGTCAGTCGGATGATCATCTCGATGGTTTTGGTCTTTATTTTATCGCTTAATATGTGACAAAGACAATTTAAAAGTTAAAGTATATATAGAAAAAAAAGACTGAAAAGTATATCGCTGAATTTAAGATTTTAATCAGATACCTTTAATATTTACAACATAATATAGATATCTTATGGTGAATGTGTTTGAATAAAGACTGTTTACGGAACTCGGCAGGCCCCAATTTATTGTTATAATTATTAACTTTTAAAAATAATAATTATTATTATTATGCGAATTTTAAACACATTTAACATAATATAAAAAAAGTTCTAAAAAAATGAAAAGAAAATGAAATGGGAAAACAAACCTTCAACGTCACAATTACAGATTACAGTGAGAGAAAAAATAACTACTTATATGTACTGAAAAATTTAAAAAATCATTAATAATGCCACATTTAATTTTTTTAAGTGTACAACATATAGCTAACACGATCCTTAAATCTTTTAATCTGTCATATAAGGTTCAAGCAGAAAAACTATCAAACAATTTCATCAACATTTGATATAGTCTTGCCATTTTAAAAGGGATAAAACTTCAAAAAGCAATGAACTGACATAAATACGATTAAAAATTTCATTCAGTTCAATAAACAGAGAACAGATGATGTTCATATAAACAGCTTGAACGAGTGTTGTAAATAAAATATGGCTTAGAAAAATTAAGATGTACTTAAAGTCAGCGGTCCCCAACCCACGGTCCGCGGAGCAAATGGTACCTAGCCGCTCAAGGAATATTAAATTATTTTCATTTTATTAACTGTGGTGTATTTCTCTCGTGTTTGTGCTAATTTATAGCTTTGTAGAAGAAGAAATAGTGTAACTATTTTAAGTTAGTTCATCATTTATAAAACATTTCAAGATAATGAATTAAAATTGCAGCCATAAATTTGAAAATAAATGCTTTTTCCTGAAAGAAAACAAAGAAACAAACAAATAAATAAAATGACCTTTTTTATCGAAAAATAAGTAAACGTAAAGCCAGTCATATACCAAAATTACAACAATATCAGCATTATCTTATATTATTAATTTAAAACAATCAACGTCCTCCCCCTGCCCCTCAGCAACGGGCCGCGGTGAAATTTTCAAAGGATGGCTGGTATGCGGCGATAAAAAGGTTGGGAGCACTACTTTAAGGGATAGTATAGTCTAGTTTAGTGGTATAAATGTAAAGGGAAATGTCGGCTCAGAAAAAAGTCATTCTCAAAAGAACTAAACAATCATTATTTTAAAAAAAAGAGTACAATTTACAATTAAATCCAAATCGGCATAATTTTGTGCATCAAACGTGGTTCTATCGTTTTGCCTCTTTCTCTGCCACTATTTTTTGTCTTTTTGTGCCTTCACCGTAGCATACCATGAAAGTTGTGCAGCGATGGTTCTCCAATCTTTGCTGTCATAAGCGGCTCCAGCGTGTGGTCGGTAGGGTCATGGCCTTACATAAATCTCAAACTCGATATTGTCACAAAATTTTCATATCTGGGGGAGGCGGAGTCCCCTTTAATTAATTTTCATAATAAAACTTGGTTTTGTTTAGTTATTTTTGTTACATAAAGTAAAGTTTCACTGATTCAATTTTAGTAAAGGTTCCTTTGAAATTATTTTATGTTTAACAACTACGGACACAAGGACATGCCAGAAAATGCATTTCTCCCAATTTTCGAAATCGATGAGACTCTAGTGCGGAAAAGTTGTCCCTTGGGTTGGTTAATAACTGCATAAAAATTTTTAAATCGGAAAATATCTTCAGTCGGCTCCGACGCCTTTAAAATCGGGAATTTGGGGCCAAAAATCCCCCCCCCCCGAAAACACAACTTTTGTGAATTTTCGAAATCGAAATTAGCCGAGTGCAGAAAATTTCTCTTGGATTGGTTAATAATTTTCTTTTTCTAAATCTGACAAAGTCTTCAGGTGACGCTGTCACCTTTAAAATCGGGAATTTGTCTAAAATAGCTATTTTTTCCCCAAATACAAAAATTTTTTTGAATTTTTGAAATCGATATCAAATGAGAGCGAAAACGTTCTTTGCATGTTGCACTCTAAAGATGAGAAGCAACTTTACCTCACAATTGTTAACGATTTCCAAAATCCGATGAATTTTATTTTCAGGAAAAAATGTTTGTTTTCTCCAAATTACCCGATTTTGAATGCTCCAGCGCCACCTGATGATATTGTAAGATTTAAAAAAAAATGCAGTGTTATTAAGTAACCCAAGAGACAAATTCTCTGCAATCGGCTGATATCGATTTCGAAAATTTGCAAGAATTGTGTTTTCCGGAAAAAATGTCTATTTTGGCCCAAATTCCTGATTTTAAAGGCGCCGGCACTACCTGAAGATATCGTCTAATTTAAAAAAACAACATCAAACAATATTTAAAAAACCCAAGGGACAACTTTTACGCATTCGGTTAATATAGATTTCGAAAATTCGCAAAAATTGGGTCTTCGGGGGGGAAACGTCTGTTTTAGCCAAAATTCCCGATTTTGAAGGCCCAGGTGCCGACTGAAGATATTGTCCAATCTCAAAAGAATTTTGCTTGGTTATTTATCAACACAACCGACAAATTTTCCGCACTTGGCTCTCATCGATATCGAAAATCGGTGCAAAAATGCATTTTCGGCCAGCCCTAAAGGACAACTATTTTTAACCTTGACGAGCGGTAGTTGAACCATGAAATGGCCTTATTTCAGCATTTTCCCTGCTGGTCGGAAACAAAATATGGTTAAATGAACTCTGACTCCCATGATACTGAAGTCCCAACTCTGAAAAAGTGCAGCCGTCGCCATAGATCCATTTAACTACCAACGACATTATTGTCGATCAAATGCCCATCTGGCGAAGCTTTCTGACACAGCTGGCTCTACGGCTTTGAGCTACATTTCTTTCCACGAAAGACTCTCACGTGATTCCATTATTTTTTCCTGCAATATTGAAAGTATTCTAGTAATATAGATTTTGCTGTGCACTATTCTTAATAGGAAAACGTTAACTACGTACGTCCTTTATATCACAATGTTTTACAATGTACAGGGTATCCAATAAATACCTCCTAAACTCTGTACAGCCAGATTTCTCGTTGGCAGTAAATAACAAATGCCCAGAGAACTGTACTTGTATGACCCATAGATTTAGAGAAAAATACAAAAAACGATTTATGACGTGACATCTGGTGCAAGAGGAAAACCCTATATTTGACACATCGACAGCAGTAGTTACAAATTATAAAGGAAGATGTTCGAAGTGTCGGCCGTGCATATCGAGGCAGGTGGGAGAGTGCCATGGTGTCCACCGAAGTACAAGCAGCATGCCTACGAGCTATTAAGTCCGTTTATGCTGTGCGCGGTTTGTGTAATAGTTTGTGTTCACGTCGCCAGGGGCGGCCCGACACGGTAAGCAAGGTAAGCATTGCATCGGGGTGCCGTAATCGAAAGGGCGCCATTTCAAACTCAAAATCTTGAAACAAGATGGGAGGCCATTTTCACGTTTGCAGTGGGGCGCCAGGTATCCTAGGACCGCCCCTGCACGTCACGCGCATGCATTATACGACAAGAGCGGCGAACATTTTATCTTCCGAAAAGGCATGCAAACGCTGATGTTCATGTGTCCAATAAAGTTTTTTTTTTCTTCCTGAACCGGAGTGACGTCATACTTTGTTTTTAGTGTTTTTCTCGAAAACTATGGGTCGTACAGGTACAGCTCTTTGGATAGTTTATGTACCCCCAGTAAGGAATCTGGCTGTGCAGAATTTGGGCTGTACTAAAAGGGAGCCCTGTATAATGTACTAAATAAAGCTGCTTGCGGTCTTCATTGCAAGACTACATTTTCACTATTTAGGAATATGAAATGGTATACATCATTCAGATGCCAAAGGAATAAACAGAGAGAAATACTTCGTATATTAGGGTATCGTGAAATTCACTGACGTCAAATGGAAAGGGTGAAACGTCTCTGCAATAGTCAATGTTGGAAATTTAATCGATCGATCAGTGTCTTCGTGAAACATTCGTGCCGATCTCAATTATTTATACAGAGACTCTGTCAAGATTTGGATCCGCAGAATCAAACGTCCTGTATTCCACATAAATAGAGTTGAAATTATTCAAATAAAACAGTGAAAGATAATTGCATTGGAAAAAAAAATACATCTTTGCAAATTGCTATGCATCATAGAATGTATGTTTCTTCAATAGCACTTTGTTTATTCCTCAGTTAATTTTGGATTGGATAAGATATATTTTAATATACCATTAAAATTATCTGACTATACAGGTTGATTCAAAAATAATGTGACAATTACAGAGCATCATAAAGTTTTATTAAATTATTTACAAGACATTTTCAATGTGATTTCCTTTAGCATAGTAAACTGTACGTAAACGTCTAGGTTAAGCCAAAAGAGCTTTTCTGAGCATTTTGGGGGGTACTTTTCCAACGCTCTCATTGACTGCTTTTCTAAGCCCTTGAAGAGTTCTTACTTTACGTCTATTTAATTTTTTTTCAAGTATCCCCATAAGAAATAATCGATAGCAGTACAGTCAGGCGATGATGGTTCCCATTTCTCAGGGGGAAGAAAAATATTTTTTTAATCTTTTAGCCATTTCATAGTTGATTTGCAATAGAACTTTGTTTTCCACGAAGATTCTGCATGAAGATTTTACAAAGATTCTACACTAAGTGCAGAATATTCGTGGAAAACAAAGTTTCCTTGAGAATACAGAAGTTTACTGTCTTTGATCATATGCGTCAAGACTTTATTCTGATAGTATTTAGCACCAATTTTTGCCTTTCGTTCTACAAAAAAAAATGGTTTTGCTAAGACTTGAGAGGACATTTCCATCCATAACATAACACTTGACGGCCAACTTGACTTTTGCAAAACAGCTGCGTCTTTGCGAGGCTGTTCGCGTGAAATATATTATATCTTCGTTTTGCCAGTTGCGTGTGACAGACGAAACAATGGTTCATCCGAAGTTATCCATGTTTTGTGCCTATACCTTTGCGCAACTTTTAATGCAGAGGCCCGGAATGTTTTTTTTTTCGTTTTCAACGGTTTTTGCAGATATTTGATGACAGACTGGTTTCTTTCCTTTTCGTTAGATAAAGGTCGTTAGATAAAATTCCTGTCGTTAGATAAAGGAAACTGGCTATAAGCCAGTTTCCTTTATCTAACGACAAACTGTCTATTGCGATACCTGTAGTTTCTTTGCTAAAGATTTTTGAGGCAGAGAATTTTCTACATCGAAAAGTCTTTTTACCTTCTTTTTCCTTTTCACCAACGACTTCCTTTCTAGAACAGACTTCCTTTCAGCCGAAAACTTCAGAGCTGAACTTCTATTTCACAGAAAACTGCTGATGATTAAAATGCTACGAAATTTCCATAAGAGCTTAAAGAGACTATGGGAAAGAGGACTGCATGTGGAAATTTTTATTTAAAAGTCAGCCATGAGGTTGGGTTTTTAATATTGTAGTTGCCAATATGCCAATTCTCTCTGCTTGCAAGGGTAAAAAAGCATCTACTTTACAACCCCTTCATTCAGAATGATTATTTTTCTGATTTATTACCACCGAAACGTTGTGAACGCCATCTGGTGGTGATTTTTTTAACTTTTTTTTTCACGAAAATCTTCCTTCCATGGTGTCATTAACACAACCCCCAGTGTTCTTTTTTGAAGACGCTCGCATAAATACATAAACATTAAATATTTTTCTATCTTCATTTCTCAAATAAATTAGATTTCCTCTAAAATATTCAGCAGTAAAATACGAATACCTTAGGCCTGTTTATTTTGTTACTTATTAGAATTTTTCTACTCATGGATCTGCTGGGGAACTTTCATTGATTACGTAATTCACAGGCGGAACATTACTAGAGCATAAGGCTGAAAGTAAAAAATATGCTTCCCAAGTTTCTATACGTGCACAAGCTACAACTCAGTCTGGTGTCAAACGGATAGACGAAGACAAATACTTTGTAAATTAGAATATCAATAAATTCTTTGATGTCACATGAAAGTGTTAAAACATCTGCATAATAGTGATTTTTCGGAACTTTAGACATTAGCTAAAGCTCTTGTGAAATATCTTTGTCATCCTTCAAATATTTTATATTCAGAGACTGTAAAGTCACGCGAATTCAGATTCTGACATTCAAATCTAATACGTGCGTACTATGTCTTAGAAATGTCGTGACACTGCTAACAATATAGGCGAAGAATTTATATCGGAAAACGTGAAGTTTTTCAAAGCTGTTGTGCATCAGCTATACTATGTGTCTTTTATTACTGAGAAGGATGTATTTCAAGTGGTACATTCTGCGATATTCGCTCGTATTAGTTTTACAAATTTTAAATGAAAGCAACTTTGCTAATAATGCATACATGTAAATGTGTATTATTTTCTTTTCAAATGATTTGATACTTTTAATTATTTTCAGTACTAAATGCTAAAAAAACTGATCACTGGGTCCGTACATATGAGCTAATGCTAAACCAACGGCATGCTAATATCCAAATATCTTATTCCCATTTACATGTAGTATTTGATTTATTCTTTGAGCAAAGTATATTACACCTGGCCAAATACCGCCACAAAAATCAAATTATCGGATTTATGGAGCATTATTTTGTATAAAAAAGTTTTATAAATTTGAACTAAAGTTTTATTCTTGTGAAAAATTCCATTTAACATTAGACTTATAAATATAAAATCTTTTCAAAGCAGAATTTATCAACATATAATGTAAATGCAAAACTAATAGATTCAGATTTAATATTTGGAATCAAGCTTGCCGTTGGTTTAACATACGGCAAATCTCTAAGGGCTCACTGATGTGCCATTATAATCTCATTAAACACTGATCTGATCCTGATCTGATTAAACAATATTAATCAAGAAATATAATTTATTTTTTAAAAAATATTAGTATAAGAAGTAGCCGATAGGTGGCGCTAAGCAGTAGACGGTCGAATAGGGCATATCAACAGCACGAGAAACATTTGGCATACTGACAACACCATGTGGCGATTGGCTAGTAGCGTCCACGACCGCAAAAACAACGTCTTGTATGCGTGCAGAATCCACAACATGTCGTCTTCCACCTGGTAAAATTCCCAGCTGTCCGGTTCTTTCAGACTTCTTCATCATGTCTCGTAAAGCGCGTGGTGTCATTGGTCCTCGGCTTAAGTTCTTCAGCCGACGGAATGCTCTTATCGCAGCACAGGAGTTCTCGTCTTCTGGTAGAAAAGTTTCACTAACAGAGCTTTGTCTTTCAAAGTCGCCATTGTACATCAGCAAGCTGGAAACAACTGCCCGTTCAGCGCCTATCTTCCACTTTTGTAGGGATCGTCTTTTGGATACGATGCGCAGAAGCTTTATTTCTGAAAATCACGTTGTTGCAATATGCAAATTACTAGTGTTACAGCGCCACCTATCGGCAACTTCTTGTACTAATATTTTTTTTTAAATAAATCTTGAGCGCGTGATCTGAAGTGTCTGTTTTCAAAATTTCATCACATTATGATCCATACAACATCCTGCACAGGCCTCTGAGTTGGGGAAGTTTAATTTGGACAACCCTGTATAATAACATTTAAGTTGTTTACATAGTCAAAAAATATACTACCAATTTCGATTCTTATTTCTAGAGTGTACAATTTGTGAGTATTGTTTGTTCAAACAAATCTGGTACTCAGTACGACAGGAACAGTGTAAAATAACTACAAATGATTTTTAATACATTCGATATTTTGTCAGTGATATGTGTAAGTATGCATATGTAACGGTATAAAAAAACTTCCATTTTTTGTTTTACTAATAATACATAAATGGGGATGTGCATTGTACAATCCTAATACATCGTTAAACTCATCACTGACTGTGTCACAATTCCTTCAAAACAAAACTTTTAACACAATTACCCTAAAAATATTAAAGAGTTATGCTCAAAAAACGTAATAAAATCCCCAGCGTTGCTGTGATCGGCTTAATATTTTTCTATAATTATATAAACAAATGTAGAAAATTATGTAAACTACTTTAAAAATCTGAATATCTACTAGTTCCCGGATTCTCAGCCTCTTTTTGACATTTTTATTTTCAGGTATTTTTATTTATTTATTTATTTATTTATTTTTAGTTAAAAGTTAAAAGCTATCACATCTGCGCCATAGTCAAAATAGATTCTCAATTTTTGCAATTTTAATTCTTTAAAAATTTAGCTTCTCAAAATAATCTAGATTTTCATGTGCAGGTTGCTTTAAATTTCGAATTAATTTAACAATTTAAGTTTCAATAATGTTATTTTGGTAACAATAATATTGAAAATTCAATACGAAATTACTAAATTTAAGCGGACAAAATTAAATGTTTTGAGTGTAGACCATTTTAGTATCATATTTTGTCACTTTTTTCTATCGCCCCTTGTAATTTATTCCACAACGGGCTTTATCAGCTAATTTAATATAGCGATTGTGGATTTCCAGAGGCAAACAATAGTACACAAAAATTTGAATTCTATACCCTTGCATTCCTAATAAAATGATATTAAAATTTCAGGGTTAATATTCCACATTATGAATAGTAATGATTCATACTTTTAGCAAGAGTAGTATTTTATATAACCACTGCAGTAATATTTTATATTCGACTCTACCAGTGGCCGAACACATAGCGCTCCGAACTGGGAGATGGAAGGTGCCTGGTTTAAATGCAGGTCGCGTCCCTCAACCAAGCTGTTCGGTATTTTCCGTGGTTTTCTCCGAAACTTAGGGTAAATATAGGATACAGACCCATATGCAAGGCGCCCTCCTCCCACCTCACCTCGGCTTAGATCTCTAGTGTAGATGATCGGCCTTAATCTCACAAAAAAATATACTTTTATAACCACCTGTAAACAAACAAAATATACTTTTTATAAACACCTGTAGTTCGATTTCACTCCGTGAATAATAATTTCATATTAGAGTATGATATTTTGACAATTTTTTTTTTCTAGCGCTTGTTGCAGTTGCCACCACAGCGACTGAGTGTATACTACTTTATTGTACTATTTCTGCCTGAATAAAACTGAACAAAACAGTCTTAGTGGCAGTATTTCTTGTGCGTCTACCGGGGTTGCTAGATTAGCCTTTTTTTTTAATCGAATTTTGATGAATTAGGCCTTTAAGAAAATCTGACGACCCTGCTTTGACACCTGACCGCTGTAGCATATTTCATGTAATATTAGATAAGTTAACATCTAAAAATTATTCATTATGCCTTAAAAAAAACCAATCTGGCTGCATACCATAACTTATGCAAATGTCACACGGACAGAGAGAGCAACTTCATGTGCTGCAGTATCACGTCACGGATGTCACATGGAAATGTTAAAATGTCTCTGGAATTGAAGATATCGTGATTTTGAAGATTCTCCAAACCTCTCGTGAAATATTCGTGCAGTTTCTTAACTATTTATATTCAGTGGCAGAAGAGGCATCCAGATTTAGATCCTGAAATTCAAATATATTGCATACGTCTTAAAGTCCAAATTCTGGAAATAAAACATTAGAAGAATTCTATTGGGGAACGTGGTGTATTTGAAATTTTTTCGTTTCCACAGATTATATGTTCCTTTTTATAGTTCTTCACTGTTTCACTTTTTAGTTCAGGACAGAATCATTTGTTTTGATTTCAAATATGAATTATATTTGACAAGTTATCTATTCTAGAATTTTTATAGTTTGGTTAAGGTGTATGGTTTGTAATGCAAAGCATCATTCTGCATACAGTATGTAAACATAATAATTATATTAAAGGAAAGCTCATACAATAAAACTATTATTTTGTAATCAAGGAAAATATTTTACAATATTTTCACTTTTTCGTGATTTGCAGGCTTATAAATACACATGTTTTCTGAACCAAATACTATTATTCTTACTGACCCACAAATACCATTAATGACCACAAAAGCGGATATCGCGGTTTTGTCTGCCTTATTTTACGAAACAATATACTTCACCATGTGTATACGAAAATGTTACAGTAATGACAAAAATTGTTAATTTAAGACTCAGTACTTCTCTGTGTACATTAAGTAGAAAATTATGGAATTTCTGTAGCTTTAGAAAGTGTTTAGCTTTAGAAAGTGTTATCTCAATTCAATGGAATTTTCGAAAAAGTGCCAAATGTTGGGTACTTAATTCTAGGATTGACGTGGATCTATGTTGTACAGGGATAAACTTAATAATTGAATTATATTTCAAATAAGATAATATATAGTAAGGCAACATTATCTTCCTTTCTGTTTAGTATACGAATACCATATTATGAATCAATACAGCATTCAAAAATGAAGTACAAACTGACTAATTTATGAAGTGAGCAGCAAGTTAGGCTCATGACATTTTGAAATTGTTGAACATCTTGAGCACTAAATAATTTTTGTAACTTGAAAAGTAACATAAACTTAAACGATAAATATGAATTATTTAAGTTATTTGAGCTATTAATTTTTTTATAAGTCCTAATTCCAATAAAAATTAATTTTCTTATCAAAAATTCCTCATTCGAATAATCATCTAAAACAGCAAAAATAAGTAACAACTAAAAAAACAAAATTCATTTTAACATTTCGTTTTGGAAAGTAGCCTCATTCTGTTTCAGAATTTAACATTTTCTTGTCTCTTTATAAAACAGCATAATTTTTTAAGGTTATTAAACATTTTATAAATCACATTAGCTCAGAAAATCAATTTTATTTTTAAAAAAAACTTCACTTTCGAATAATCAAAACACGGTAACAATGGTGAAAAATTCAGATAATAATTCATTTTAACATTTCTTCTTGAAAAGTTGCCTCAATTATGTTTCCTATTTCAATTTGTCCTGGTCAAACAACATAATTTAATTTCGAGATACAACTGGACAAGTTCCCTTCGTGCAATCTTACAACAATCGTCTTGAATACTTTTACAGTGGACTCATTAGCTGCGCCAGATCAAACACAAAAGATAAATAATGAAAGGGAATTAGTTTGAGCAGTCGAAAATTACTCTCCAGTAGTGAAAGCCCGGAGTTTTGAATAAGTTTTGAGGTAAGACACTTTTGTCGGTTGATACAAGGTTCATTTATACACATTCGTTAGGTAACGAAAAGGTTTATTTGAAAATTTTATCTGCAGCTGTAGTTTTATTAGAATATTAATGTTCCTTCAGAACAGGCCCTCATCTTAACTCATTTGTGCCCAGATATTTTTGCGGCTTTCTTCGATTTTTACTAATACCATCAATAATAGATAAATTTCTGTCAACTAAATGTCAACTTCTTGAACAAGGAATGATTTCTTTAGAGTCATTATGTATAAAATCTGAAACGTCAACATCCTACTTGGTCAAGTTAAAATATTTTGTGGATTTGAAGTTCAAGACTCGTGAATAAAGGGTAAGAAAAATAAATAACGTTTTCGACCGATATCGAAAATGCTATCCCAGAAAAGGGACATTATGCATAAATGTGTTTTCAGAGATTTAAAAAAAAGCGCACAGATTTTAAATATACTTAACCTCAAAATTCCAAAGAGATAGTTTCTGATAATCTATGGAAATATGAATGTTAATTTTCATTATTTTCTGCGAGAGTGCGTATTTTTTTCCATATCCTATACTTATTTATTTCTGGGGCAGCTGCAGCCCTATCATCCACGGCCGTAACAGAAGCGGTTGCAACTCTGAACTCTAATAATTTTCAGAATTAGAACTTTTTTATAAATATTGTTTTATTCAAACGAAATAATCTATTTTTAAAATTACTAAATTCAAGTAAATTCCATAACTTCACAACCACGAGATTTCTTTGAATTATTCGTTATCATTTTTGGATTTACTCATTAAATGTTTTGCAACAAGTATTATTGAAAACATGTTAACAAATGGTCGCTATTGCATGATTTTGAAGTCACAGAAACCAGCAGTGAAGCAGTGACTTCACAAAATAGTCACTTAGTGTCCGTCCACACAGTAGTCCCAGGGTGATTTCACAATGACCACACAATGAAATCGCATCACACATAAGTCACAATGCAACAAGTTTGCAATAGTTCTTTGACAACTGTGACCGTCTGTGACATTAAAGCTACTTGAATGACAATCTGAGTTATTAGGGTAAAAGGAAAGCGAAGAAATAATCAAAGAAATTGTTCTTTTTTAATTGCATATGTATTTTGTAGGCTGAAGATCAAAAGAGAACAAAAAGTTATTATCTGAAAGAAGATAATTCCAATGATTTTAAAGATCACAATTGAAAAGTTGAGTAGATAAATATGTTATGTGACAATTAAAAAACAAAATGGAGACTTCCGGCTGAAAAACATTTTATGGATTGCATTATATGGATTGCATTATCAGGTGTTCCTTGGTTGTGCCAAGGAACGCCTGATATCTTATTACAGCTTATTATATAACCCAGTCATATAATAAGGCGGTTTTCAGTAGAAGATCTTATGTGCACAATAATACATAAGTATACAAGAAAATTTACAGCTGATTATATCAGATTTACTTAATTACCCCTTAACCTGTTTAAACACTCATCACTTGAATTCAATATGACATTTTTTGGGGGGGGAGGGGTAAAATTGATATTTTTATACACAGTTGATATCATAAGGTACTTTCATTATAATACATATGCGTTTAAGATATACAGATCAAATATACAGAGCCTCTTTAAAAGGTTCAAATGTTTTGAAAACGTCACTTTTCTTTCAAAAAATATTGGATTTTCAAATTTGAGCTGCATCTAAAGATAACCACAAACTCCCCAGATATTTAGTACGGTGTGCGCACACTAGAACAAACTACACTGACAATCCTCAGGTGGCACCTATATTTGTTCAAATTGTTTTATTTAGCATTTTATTTAATGGAAACTGTAAAACACAAAATTTATCATTTTTGATACTAATGTTCCTTGTGGTGAAGTGAAACAGCAGTAAAATATAATTTTGAGACGGTTCCCATGGGAAGACCACACAAGTAGACCGTAAATTAGAAGAGGCGCCAGGCAATGGACAGTCTGGACACTATAGCACAATGAACTGTCAACGTTAAAATATTTATGGCCGAAAATATTTATGGCCGAAAATGATATGCAAATTTGGCGGGGTATATTCCCGAATGATCCACCTACATGTCTGGGATTCGACGAGAGGATGCATTAATTCCCCGAGACGAACAAATCAGAAACTCCAGCCAATGATGTAAGAGGGGGTAAGAAAAGAGGAAACAACCCCGTGGGAGAAGAAAAAAAAGACGACAGAACGAGTGTGCGAGAGAAAAAAGAAGCAGAAGAGAGTTTGAAAAAGGTGTGAACGGACTTAAAAAATCAGTGTGTGCTTCGAATCAATATGATCAAGTTGTGTTCAAAAGAAACATGGAATCAGAGGCCAGATGATGGCTTAAGAGAAAGACAGCGGTTCCAAGAGGGCACGCGTCGATCGTGTCTTGTGTAAAGACGGCTACCTCATCATAATGGTGAATATTCCCAGTAATCTATTTATTATTTGTGTTTCGAAACTTTTGTGGATACCCCTTATCCTCCAAAACCACATCTCCCCCAGACATATTTAAGTTTAAAATTATGTCAATATCGTCTGTTAATTAATATTAGTGGAATGACCAAGAATAAATGGTATTTAGTTGCAATTCATGAGTCTTTAGTTTTTTTTAGTGTTTTGGTGTATGTCAATCATTTTTCAGTTTTTCAGCGTAATACTAGGAGTACTTGCCAGGCAGGTTATGCGCGGCATAACACCACTGTACGATCATCTTAGGCTTTAGTTTTCCTCAAATTTTAACCAATGCTGCAACAAACCCCCACATAATGGTGCCGTAGAAAAAAGGCAATTTTATGTACTCCTAGTAACTCAAATGATAGTTAAATTAATGATAATAATAATAATAAATATATATAGTAGATTTTTCAAAAATAAAACAAAGTCTGGGAGAGAAATTATGCATCATAATAACGAAGTTACTATCTTGTTTCTCAGTTTCAACAAAAAAAAAAAAAACCATGCATTGACATTCTTTGAATATTTTATTTGTGTTTTGTAAGTGTTAATATACTGCTGCAAAATATATATATATATATATATATATATATATATATATATACGAAAGAACTTTGATTTTAAAGATGACAAAGAAGGTATTTTTGTTAAAACAATTAATTTCTCTAATAGAAAGAATGTTGTGAATAAGATAGTTTGTAGTCATTACAACGTATTGACATATAGAAAAATTAAATTAAATAAAATTAAGTAAATAAATAAAATAAATAAATAAATATTTTATTGATGGAATATTATGCAACAATCAGTAGAACTGAACAATTGAATTAGTACTTGCTTAATATGTATGTATTCATGTACAATATTTTTCATTTATGTGTGTGTTGAAAGTGTCAAAGTGCATTTTGTATATGTATAAGGTAACGGAACATATAGTGTTCAAATAGGTAAAATAGTATCTGTAAATATTTAAAGTAAAAAAAAAAAAAAAAAAAAAAAAAAATGGGTCGTCCCAGAGTTAGACAGGAGTCGCCAGAGTCTCTTAGGAATCGAAATACCCAAAGTTCGGCACAAAGCCAGCATAACAAAACGCCAGACACGGGACTAATCCCTCTATTGCCCCGATATTCGGCCGATAGTCTCGAGAACCCAAAGCAATTTTTCAGCGAATTTGAAAACGTAGCTGCTCTCACCGATTGGTCAAATGAGCAGAAAGGCATAATTTTAAAGACATGCCTCAAAGGTAAGGCAAAAGCATTTATACTAGGCCTAAAAGAGACGAAAGACGGAAACAATTACGAATACCTGAAAAAAGCGATTCTCCAAAGATTTAGGGAAATAAAATCAGCTTCGGAAGTTCACGCGGAATTTAATGCAATTAGGCAAACCCCGAAAACATCGATTATACAACTAAGGGACATAATCTCTGAAAAGACTGAAGCATTTTTAGGGATCGATAAGCCGTCAGAGGAAACAGATAAAATAAAGAACCACATCATGCTCGCGAAATTCACGGAAGCAGTACGTCCGGAAATTAGAAGAGAAATTTTAAAAGAAAACGTAAAACACTTTGACGAGGCGGTTGAGTTGGCAATCAGACTGGAGAGAATTTTTAATGAAGAAGAAGACATAAACAATATTGACGTACAAAAATCAGACGTTACTGGTCTATTGAAGGACTTAGAAATCGCGCAGTTAAAAGATAAAATAAAACAGTTTGAGGATAAAATTCAGGCACTCGAGATTTCTCAAGTGAATGAAAAATCCAATCCATTGAAATCATGCTCTTTTTGTAAAAAACAAAATCACACAGACACAGACTGCTGGTTCAATCCCCGAAATAGAAGACAACCAGTTAATCAACATAATAGTAGTTATAAACAAGTTGCAATTATCTGCCAAATATGCGGAAAGTCGAACCACTCCGCTCAGACATGCTGGGAAAGAATTCCCGCGGACGGTCGACAGCAACCAAATGTCCGCAGAACGAACAACAATGGAAACAGGAACTATAAGAATTTAAACTCATACAGGGGTCCCAGAGGCAACAGATAAATAATAATCAGAGGTTGGGATCCCATAGAACGAAATTCGAGGCTACCAAAGTAAATATTGACCATAAAAACAAAAATAAAAATCAAATGATAGAGGCACAAAATAGTACGAAAGAAATAAATGATAATAAACGCAAACAACAAGAGAACCATAGGTATATAATGTCGGTGAGTGACAACGAGCAAAATGTAATTAAATTACCACTAGTAACGCTTAACATTGGGGATGAAGAATATGCTGCACTCATTGATTCAGGAGCAGGAATTAGTTTAATAAATAACGAAATATTTGAAGGAATAAAAAGTAAAATAAAAATAAACTTTATTTCCAGACAGGTAACAATAAAATCTGTGACACAACAAACTGTACCTTTTCTAAAAGCCGTGAAGTTTTCATTTAAAATAGGGCATAAAAAATGCAATAACACCTTTTTCGTGGCAAACTTCACAATGAACCCACAATACCCAATCATATTAGGTTACGACTTCATGATTAATAATAAAGTAATTTTAAATACGAAACAAAATAGCATAACAATAAATAATGAAGAAATTCCAATTAATAAATCAGAGACCAAAAATACGGAGCTAAGGGAAGAAAATGATAAGACGGAGGAGATTAATAATTGCATTCGAATAGCACGGAAAGTACTGATTCCGCCCGCGGACACAAAAATAGTAAATTTAAAAACAGATCGACCTATTGAAAAGCAACAAAATGAAAGCAACATTCAAGTGATACCCAAATTCCAAAAGGAACAGATATGCATCATCCAACAAAAAACAGATAAGTCGTTACAAATGATTTTCGAAAATAACACCAACACCACGAAACATTTACAAAAAAACATGAAAGTCGCGAAAATCATAGAACCGCAGAACGTTCGGCAGATACGGGAGTCATCACAAGGTACAGAAGTAGGAATGAATTATTGTGCACAAACAACTAATGATAGGGACAATATCCTAAACTTGAGAAAAAAGGAATTCGAAGAGGCGACTTTTGATTTAGATCATTTACCGGAAGACCAACAGCGTATATTTAAAAAAATGCTACAAGAAAACTATCAGGTATTCTCTACCTCTTATAAAACATTAGGAGTGACAGACGCTGTGAGACCGCAAATCAAATTAGCCCACAATTACCCTATCCAATGTAGACCGTACCCAATACCGCAAAACATGAAAACGCTCGCAGACCGCGAAATAGACGAGCTATTAGAAGCGGGTATACTCGAACCATCCGACGGGGGTTACGCGTTCCCAATAATCTTCGTTAACTGCTGTTTCACTTCACCACATTCCTTATTGTTAAACGTAACCGTAAAAAGAACTAATAGTGTTATATAATATATAGTTTGACAGAAAAAAACTGTTTGATACCTGTATTTTATGTGTTTAGTACCATGAATGTGATATCAAACTGACCATTTTTTCAGAGAACTGAAAAGTCAGAATAAAAATAATAACTACGCTTGTATGCAACTGCTATTTTAATATACATCGGTGAAAATTAATGTTTCAAAATACTGACGCGGACATGTAAATATATGCAACATTGATGACATTTTACATATTAAAATATTTATAAAAAGTACTTATAATGTAATAATTTTTATGCTACCTAGGAAACATACAAATATCACATATTTGATTTAAAAAAAAATACCAAAACTGCTACCACCTCGTCTTTCATGCTTATCGTTTCATGTATTTGTGAAAGAAGAATTTGAGCTTTCAACAATTTTTATCTGAAGTACATAGGCGTTGAGATTTTGTATCTATCATTATCACTCAATGTCTAAAATAACAAGGATTGTCCATCGTGATATGTTAACTGTTTATTTTTAACTTTTTGGTTATTCATTAGTGATTTATCTTTTAGTCATTGTACTAGTAAAAAACTAGTTTTTTTTTCTCATAAGATAATAACACCTTAGTTGATTCAAATATTACATATATATAGTATTTATATATTTAAATTAGAAAATATGTGTGCATTTATATACTTAAATTATTAATCTCTTTTTAAAAGTAATACATAATGTTTCAGTGATTGGTTTGAGAATTTACACAGATGTGTAGTACGTAGATATATTAAAATATCCTCCTAATTTAAAAAAAATCAAAATTCACGTCCCCCTCCCCCAACTCAGTTGCAATTTATTTTGAAACTTTTTTAGTCATTTAAAAAATATTTTTTACGATTTTTTTTAATCTATCAGCTTGAAATTTAGCACATGCAAACATAAAAACTTCGGAAAAGGAAATCTTACACAAATTTCAAAATTCTAAAATCAAACCAAGACTTGGAATGCTTGATATGAACAATTAATCAGAAAGTTATTGAATAAAACTGAAAAAAAAATCACTAAATTGATAAATATTTTTCAAAGTAGTGAATTTCTTTTTGAAAGTTCAGTGAAATATATTTTTTCAAAAGAATGCATCCAAATTCCTTTGAAAAAGTTTTGGAATAGTAACAAAGTTTCCTGTACTTTGCATTCTAAACAAAGTAAAACATAAAATTAAAATATTTTACTTAAATTGGCAATTTAAACATTATTATATCATTAATGAAGGCATAATCACTATTTAAAAATCTGCTCTTCAGTAATTACAAATGCAGTAAAAGAAAAGTTTCTTTTATTAAAGCATGCCTTTAGTATATATTTCCAAGGAAAGGGGGAGAGGGGCCATAATCTTTCTTTGGCCGGTTTTTATTACTTTTCAAACTTGCATGAGGTTCGAAAATAATTGTGAACCGAATTAGAAGTGAGATAACTTGCAATTCCTTAATTCATTACGAACTCCAAAGATCCACGTGTCATACTGGGAAAGAAACTAATTATTAAATAAAATAATACAATAATACATGCGGTGCGTTTATTTTCTAACAAAAAAATAGGAACTACGTCGAAAATGTTCTTCAATAGTAAATTTAATATAAAATAGTTAAATATAATGATTTAATTGTTTTCCAAAGCGTCTTTATGAATTGTTTAATTTGTGATCTTAATTAACGTTAATTTTTGATTACATATTACTGTAAAAATTTAATTACTGAAGCGAATTGTATGGAATATTGATAAACTGTAAATGATGTTTTTTATTGATATGCCTCTTAGAATGTCACTATGCTCTGTCTATCGGTTTTGGAAGTTGTATATGCCACCGGTGAGCTTTGAAATACGGCACAGCGCCATCTATCGGGTGAAATGACGATTTTTTTTTTTTTTTTTTTTTTTTTTCATATTTGACTTGTGCATGCTCTGATACCAAATTTCACTGGAACGTTCTCGGTAGTTTTCTCTCCAGCACCCCTTGAACACTTGCAGTTTAATTATGGCCACCCTGTACAATAAAAGTCTGAAATTACGATAAAAGGCTACAATTTTGTACATAACCTAATTATTGCATAAAGCACATTTTACTACTTTCATTTATTATTTTTTTTAATGAGGGCCGTATAGTCATATAAATGTTGTATTTAATTAAAATTAATCTCTGGAAATATTGATAGATTTTAAAGGTCTATATCATTTTTAATTGCGTAATTATTTTATCTAAATCTATAAGGTGTACCAGAAAACAAGTCCGCATTTCGTATCGGATACTTCATATAGTTAAAATTACTGTAGCTAATGATGCGAAACTTTATTTATGTATTGTTTGACACAGGTGCTAAATTGGACAACATTTTCCAAAATTCGTAACCTATGATGAATAAGGTCCAAAACGTTCTACTCGCAAATCCCGCGTGATGTCAAAGAAGAAAAAATGGGATATTCATAAAATACTTCCAGTAAAATACATTACTTAATCATCAATTCAAATCATCAATAAAAATCAATTTCAAAACATTTCAAATATAGTCCTCTTGAGTTTTTGAAAAACGCACAGCTCCAGAGAAATATGGAAAGTTATAATTATACCTAGACCAATTCATATTTTTTGATAAATGATTTTTAATAAACGACACCTACGCAGGATGTTTATATGTTATTCGAATAACTTTTAGAGAGATAATGTACTTGCTGATTTTTTTAAATTTTATGTAAAAAAAGACATTACTTTCGGTAAATCTAAAATAATCAGAATTTGAGGAATAAAAGTCCAGATCAATAATTTTGGGACACTCTGTTTATATATGCCATAAAATAAGAAAGTTTTCGAAGTTCATAAAGACAGTCCCATTTTAAGCTTTTAACCAAAACACTTCCACAATTTCTGCCTTTGATGTAGTCACAGTCCCGTTTCGGCAATAATCTGTCTGGTCGTTTAGTCAAAAAGTGTAATCTAATTCCGAAACACAGACAAACTAGTTTCAGTGTGCAATCTTTCTTCAATCTTCGGGTCTTGGAGTTGCGGGCAGGTCAAATACGAAAGATAAATAATCAAGGCAAATAAGTTTGTGTTGTTCGGGTTTCTTTTTCTTAATTAGTGTTTTATGTTCTGAATGATTTCGGATGTACCATTAGTTAGGTGATATGTAAGAGTGTCGGTACTTCGATATGCAACATGCAGGTTGTTGAAAAGTTTTTAACGAAGACTTAAAGTAAATTGAAGGGGAAAATTCTTTTGAATGTAAGGACGCGTTACACAACTATATAATTTTTATTCAGATCAAAATAAATAAATACAGCAATGCAATTAAAACATTGAATCATATTTAAAGTCAAAAACTTCTATTTTTGGAAATTTCCAACATTTACTAGATTGTACATATTTAAATAATGTAAAGGAATTTATTATAAATTGAAGAAATAGAAGCAAATCAAACTGCTAAAGATTTTTGTTCTCATTAACGTCCTCAGAACGCAGTACGTTAAAATTATTATTGCAAGATCCTGTAAACGACCTATTAATACCTTGCTCTTCATTTTCAGGGTATTTTGCCATACATTTCAATAATATGTACTAATTTTGTTTTGTTTGCGCCTAAGAAAGTATTTTATAGAATGACTGATCATATATTGTATTATAATTCTTTCATTGCTCTATTGTAAAAGTGACTACAAATGATGACTACACACTTTTCTATAAAAACTGTCTATTTATTATACGCTAAAAATATGGATTTGTTTTGTTTCAAGCACATTAATGCCTCTAATAAAGACAAATTAAGTGAAATCATATAAATTAATAACAATAAAATAACATGACAGGATTAAAAAAAAATGGAACTTTGTCGGGAAGGAGTCAAAATTGATATTTTTGAAGGAAACACGTAATTCGAACTTTCTAATCACAAAAGATAAAAACTGTATCCTAAAAAATACCAGTTTTCACCAGTAAAAACAAGCAAACGAATGTCTCCTACAACACTAAACTAAACCATTTCCACGATTTCTACGCACAAAGTGACGTAAACCCCTTTTACGACATTAATATGTCCTGGTCGTTTTGACAAAGAATAGAATCTAATTCCGAAACGCAGCCGTACAAGTTTCTGCATGTAATCTTACTTCTATCTCCATGAGAGCTCTTTCACCGCGAACCCATTGGAATTGCGGGCAGATCAAGTACAAAACTTTAATAATCAGGTAGAATAAGTTTGTGTGGTTCGGGTTACTTTTTTACCACGTTCAGTGATTCCCAAACTGTGCGCCGTAGCTTCTTCAGAGGGGTGCCGCGAAATGATTTAAAAGTTTTATGTTTAATAGAACCAAAACTTAACTAAACAATAGGCCTAACTAAACAAAAAACGAAATGAGAAGCCAAAAATATCCAGATTTTTTTGTGTGGTTTGTACAAAGACAAATCCCGAAGATTTGACGTTTTTTAAAGTAAAGTCACCATAGAATGTTTTTATGAACACGATCTCTTTGAATTATGTTTGAAGAGCATTTATCTCAGCTAATTATTTGGTTTGAGAGATACTTTCAAAATGAAAATATCCATCAGTATGCATGGATTCAAGATTCATTTAACACCAGTGCTCCGTCTGTATTTACTTCTGCAGAAGAAGAGAATCTTCTTATCGAATTATCTTGCGACAACAGTTTGAAAGCTAAGTTTGACAACATGGAATTGACCGAAATTTGGATTTCTCTAAAAGATGAATAACCACTCCTGAGTGATAAAGTTCAACGTATTTTATACTACCATTCATTTCTACCATTTTCGACGTCATACAACGACTATCACGACGTCTTGTGCGAAGGTGGGATTTTTGGCGGTGTCCGTAATAAAAAGCTAGTACAGAGCAAAAGTGTATTTTGAAAAAAATATGAGGGTAGCCATGTCCAGTTAATTTCCACGAATTGAGAAAATGTGCCGCGATTTGCAGGCTCATCCATTGCATTAATTATGAATTTAATGTTAATAAAATAAAACTAGACGTTAAATAATGGAGACGCGTTTTATTTTCTTTTTATCTCGTACTGGTCTTAATTTTACGATGGTTAGGGCTCCATGGAAAATTTTTAGTTGAAAAAGGGTTGTCGCGACTCGAAAAAGTGTCGGATCCACTGCCTTAGTTAATGCTTTACGTTTTGAATAAATTCGAGTGTGTCTTTGGTTAAGCGATATCTAACTGTGTAGATACTTTGTTATGGAGCGTGCAGGCTGTTTGAAAGTTCTCGAAGACTTAATTACGTAAATTGCAGATAAGTAATTTGTTAAACTCATTTAATTTAAATGATTTATTGATATGAAAGTAAAATGAATATGACAATGCAATTAAAATATTAAACCATATTAAAAAAAAAAACCTTCTGTTTTTGACTTTCAGTATATACTAGATGGATTACAGGTTTATAAAAGAGAAAAAGAAATGTAAGTATTACAAACACGTATCGATGCTAAATAAAAAAGTGGATAAAAATTTAACTGGGAATTATTCTCAGTACCACCCTAAGAGCATAAACCGTTACTAGTATTATTATAAGGTTAAAAGTATTATTATACGTGGCTGTGAAAGACCTACAATCACGTTCATAATTTTCAGTGTAAAGTATTTAATAAATATTGATATAAATTAATTTTGTTTTGTTCTCAATATATTGTTGCATAAAACATACTTTAAATAATGACTAGCCACCCATTGTAATACAAAAAAAAAATTTTTGCACCCCAGTAAAATAACTAAAAGAGTAAAATCGCAATTTTATTGCAAAGCATGCATTTATTAAGTACTAATAATGCAGATTGGTTTGTTTAGATCAAGTACAATAAAATCGCGATTTATTAAAATATAAATAATCAGGTTAAGTTTGTGTGTCTGTGTGTAGTTCGGATTATTTTTACCCAATACTAATTAAACAGTAATCAGATAAAATAATTGGATAAAAGTTAAAAGTATTAATATTTTTAAGCAAGTATGCAATTTAAACTTTCTGATCAACAAGGTATGTTGAAAATCTAGTTTCAGCAGTAAGCGCGAGCGAAGATGAGGAACTATTTCCTCAATTTCTGAATACAAATTCACCACAATCCAGTTCCGACATTAATTTGTCCTGGTCGTTTTGCCAGAGTGTAATCTGATTCCAGAAAATAGCCAGACTAGTTTCTAAATGCTATCTTACTACAATCTCCGAGAACAAACTTCCACTGTGTGCATTAGTGTTAAGGGTCGGTCAAATACAAAAGATAAATAATTGAATTTAAATAGAACTGTACAAAAATTGAAATTATTTAGAAAAAACTATATGATCGAGGCAAGAAAGTTTGTGTGGGTCGGGTTAGATTTTTCTAGTTGATGCTTTGTATTTCGAATATGTTCGGATGTCTCTACGGTTCAGTGAAATCTAGTGTATGTAGGTACTTCGTTATAGCGCATTCAGGTTATTTGAAAGTTTTAAACTCAGGCTGAGTAAATTGCAAGTAAATATTCTTTAAAATGTACACAACCGTCAGTTAACTGTCAAAAGCAGGTCATATCAAAATAAAATAAATAGAACATAATGCGATTGAAATATTGAAAGCATATTGAAATGATTTCCCTTCTGTATTTGAAAACATTCAACATGTACAATAATTATTGGCCTTGCCATGGCCCAGCGGATAAGAAACTGAGCATGGTAAAAGTCTAAATCGCAAAGGTTGCACGCTCAGGCCTACCACTCGGCTGTCGATCGAACGGTATGGAATTTTGGGTGGTTTTCTCGAGATGTAATGTGATACACTTTAGAAGCCCTTAAAATTCCTTCGCCCAAGACACCCCTCGTAGGCAGATGACCTTCGTCTAGGCTTGGCGTAACACAAAAAAACAACTATATTGATTGCATAGTTATAAAAATAACTGTAAAACATGAGAAACACGTACCAAACATAAACGTAAAAATGGAAGAAAATGAACTGATTTACCAAGGTATTTATTCTCAATACAGCCCTCAAAGCATAATCTGTTAAAAGTGTTATTTAAAGACCTACTAGTATCATATCCATCAGTTTCAGTGCATAGCATTTTGTCATAAATCTCGATATAATACACGGTGTCCAGTGCTAAAGATGCTGAGTGGCTATTTCCTAAACCGTTAGCCAGAGACATAGTTCCAATTGCGAAAATGCTTTAAATTGTATGACTTATTACATCGCAAACAATCGAAGTCAATGTATAAGTTCCTATAAAAACAATGGAATTTATAATAATATTCCCGGTCCCGTCCGTTATATTTAGAAAATTGTTCTTTATGCAGTTTGATGCACAATAAAAATAATTCGCCCTTCTATGACCAAAATTTACGTAGTTATAAAGCAGCTTATAACTTAAATCACTTTTCCACGTTTAAAAATATGCCATTACGGTAAACCGTTAAGGGGCCATATAAATATTGAAATTTTAAATTATAGGTTACAATTTCATTTTCTGGCATTATGCGAAAAAAGAAGCAAAACTAACTTTAAAATACTAATTTTTAAGCAGAAGGTTATAGTCAGGCTCTATAACAATCTGTCTGAGGTCAGACTTACTAAATCCTATATGTGTAGCACTGAGTATGTTCCGCAGAGTACAGAAAGGGTTTTCTACACGGGTGCATATTTGTATTGCAGCCGAAGGAAACTACTTTTTAGGAAATATCGCGCTAAACGAATTTGTAATAATATTTTAAGTTCCTAAAATGCTTACATTTATATTTTAAAATATTTCATTTTATAATTTAATGTTTCATTATCTAATTTAATGTTGTAGTGTTTTATTCCTTTGTTTTTTCTATTTTAAGCGATTTAACACCAGTTTCACTCTTAAAAAATTCTATTTTCAGTATAAGCTATATTTTTATGTTACTTTATTGGATACACATAGTTAAACGTTAATTTTCTTTATTGCAATTTGCATTCATAAAATTGCTAATGAATAATGCAAGGCTCAAAACAATGTACATCAATTTTTCTCAAATTAATTTTGTATACTAACCCTATTTCGCTGCTCGAAAAGTGCTCATACTTTAAGCAGATGTAACTCGGTGAATTTTGGTCGTAGAAGGACGATTTTTTTTTATTGGGTATGAAATTGTATAAAGAATTTTTTTTTTTTAAATACAACTGGTAGGACCAGTGGATCGTATAAAAATTTAAATTTCGTAATTTTTATAGGAATTGATTTATTGACTTCTATTGTTTCTGTTATAATAGATTATACAATTTTAAGCATTTTTGCTACTGGAACTATGTGTCTCTGACTAAGGGTTTAGGAAATAACCTGTGGGCAGCGTTAGCACTGGACACCCTGTACTAGCTCTGTTTTGTTGGCAATGTATTATGGTGTAAAAAATATTTTAAATGATGACTTACCATAAACTATTATGAAAAAATTTATTTTTTACACTACTATAAATGAGCTGCGATCGATAAATGCACAATTTGCTGTAAAAAACGTACCTTAAGCACTAATAATCTAGAATTTTTTGATTTGAAATACGTTAATGATTCTATAATACGCTTTAACAAGAATTGTCCCAAAACTAAAATGCAGTAGAATTTTAATGTACGCTTCAATGAAAAGGGAGTTACGTGATAAAACATGGTTTTTTACATAGGTAAATACTGTGGTGTATAACAGTAACACATTTACACTTCTTGATAATCGATTATATTCAAGGAAGTTTGGATATGGAAAGACGAATGAACCGATATCATAATTAATTTTACACTTTGTTGGGAAAAGGTAAGTAAAACTAATATATTTTGTCAAAACATATTTTTCAAACATTCTTATTGTTAACCCTTTAAGGCGCAGTGCTCCCGCTCCGGGAACACAAAACTCTGACGTTTTGACTGTTGCCAGTCACGAAGAAAAGATTTGATTTCTATAAAAATAGTTGCGGGTGACATAGCTCCGCGAGAATCTTTTACTTTTTAGCACGTCATTTCCCATAAAAAGTTGTCACGATTCTTTTTAACAGCACTGACATCTTCTGAAGAATGGAAGAATGCGAGAACAGCTGGATAGATAGCCCAGTGCTGAAAAAAAGGGCAGCCGTTGCCATCGCTCGACTTAACTACCAGCAAGAGGGCGGACGATCGAAACGTTCATCGCGTGCCACAGATCTAGAGACCCTTTTTTGACACAGCTGGCTGTGCGACGCGATGAACGTTTCGATCGTCCGCCATCTTGCTGGTAGTTAAGTCGAGCGATGGCAACGGCGGCCCTTTTTTCAGCATTTGGAAAGGGTTGCTCCTCAAAGGGTTAAGACAAAAATTATCTAGTAAAAGCTGTAGCTTTTAAAAATTAAAAATGTACTAAGTCTCCTCCTAAATTTATCCACGCCGTTTTCACAATTTCTGCATACTAAGGTACCTCAATCCCGTATACAACATTAATCTGCCTGACCGTTTTGTCAAAGGGTATAATCTAATTCCGAAACGCAGACGGGCTAGTTTCTGCATGCAATCTTACTGCAATCTCCGGGAATACTCTTCCAGCAGTCTCATTAGTTGCGGGTAGGTCAAATACAAAAGATAAATAATCAAGAGGAATAAGTCTGTGCTGGTTGTATTACTATTCCCTAGTTAATGCTTTACGTCGCGAATATGTTCGGAGTTAATATTCTCTGGTGAAGGGATAGGTAAGTATTTTTGTGTGAATATGTATGGTATTTAAGCGTTTTAAACGGAGTCAACTATGTAAGGAAATTGCAGTCAATTGTCATATGAGGTGTTTAGCGTCAAAATCAGTTCAATCTACTTTTGTAATTTTCACAAGAAAAACAAAAATAATCCACGCTCTGCCCAAATAATTTTTCATTTGGAAAACTTTTGGTGTGCGATCCCATTTCTTGAATTAGTAGTACTGTCTATTTTTCAATGAATAGAAATAAATTAGAATAAAGTGGTTTTGGGGAAATAAAAGTGTTTTTTTTCTTTCTTTTATTCCAGCGTTTCTCAACCTGTGGGGGCGACCCCCAAGGGGGGCGCACAGCATTTGCATAGGGGGCTCGCAAGGAAAACGAAAGAGCAAGTAGTGATGCATGTTTTTAAAAAAAAAAAAATCATCTTATTTATTCTCATTTTTACTCAAAAATATATCCACTTTCGCTTAAAATGTTCATTCAAACTTTACTGATAACATTATTTCGTAGAAAATTCGACTAAATGTTCTTTGTTAAGGATGAAATAACTGAATATATGCTGAAAAATGTGAGGGGGGCGCACTATCGTAAGTTAGTCTTTGTTGGGAAAGGGGGACGCGACGTTAAAAGGTTGAGAACCGCTGTTTTAATCCATTCTTTCACATTTCAGTTAAGTTGATGTGGTATCCCAGTTTTATGCCATGTATAAGTAAAATCAAAAGTATGAGTTCATTAAGCAATTTATCAGTCCATCAAATTCATCTGGGGGGGGGGGGGCTGGTGGCCTACATGTTGCTCTTAATTAGAAGCATGGATTGATCAGGATGTGAAATATGACAGGTATTTTCGATTTAAAACAACCGGTAATTTAAGCTTAAAAAGTTGTTCCTTAAAATTGCGCACTTGCAGAGCATTAAAATCATACTTCAACATTCTAAAGCATAACTAATTGAATGTACGAAGTAACAACATGAACAAACCTTTTAAATAATTTGGCCAGTATAGCACACCTAAGATAAACAAAAGTTACGTATGGTCTGTCCTTTTCGTGACTTTTTGAAAGATAATTTCAGAATTCATAACTAATATGAAAAATGTTATTTAATCAATAAAAAGATCTTTCTTCATCCTCTTAGCTTTTAGAAATCATTTTAATCCTTTCCAACTCAGTTTCAAAATTTTTATGTATTTGGTTTGTCTGTATGTCGTTTGTTCATAGGTCCGCACTGTAACTGCCGTAGATATTCATAAATTGCTGCTAAATTTATACGGAATACTACAATGTAATATACCATGAAAGTTCTTTTACAAGAATGCTCAAAAGAATCCCAATGCACTTCACTCTATGGGCAGCCATTGTTCCAAGTTCATTTTTAAGATATAAATATTTTTAAAACATAGTAAACAACATGTATAGTTATCGTACGGAAGCACACAAAAGAATTACAATACATTTTGGTCTATGGCAGTTTAGAGTCATTAATCAAATACAAGAATTGTAAACTCAAATCAAATACAAGAATTGTATATATAGAGAGAGTTTACAATTCTTGTATTTTTACAGATTTTAGATGAGATGTTCACAATAACGCCAAATTATTGCCTATATATGACGAAATTTTTAGATAAAGTATACAAAACTTTGATTTACATCCGGCAGGATGCAGTGTTTACCTGTTTATAGATAGACTATTAATTTTAGCCTGAGCTCTGAAGAAGGAATCAACTAGCAAATATTTAAAAACATATCACACAGTAGTTGCGATGATTGAACATCACTGAGATTGTTTTTGAATTTTATGCAGTTATATGTGTACATAAAATGTAAATGTGCTAGTAAGCGTTTTAAAGTCGATGTGTTTGATATGATTTATCTTAAACGCTTTAAATAAATTAAAAACAAATATACCCAATATTTTTGAAGTTATCACTTAAAGTGTGATTTTTCTGAAACGTCAGATGATTATCATTAAGAGCTTAGAGCTGAGTGACTATTCATTAAAAAGTAAAAAAGTTCTCAATATTCCCCACTTAGACATACTTAATTAAGTTGTGCAGTGGGAAAATACGGTTGTTATAAAAATTTTAGAGTTTCGATGCTAAGTGTAGATGATTCACTTAAGAAAAAAGTGCACTAAATTAATAAAACTGAAACAAAATCCTGCATATTGGTCTGTTAAATAAAATAAAAAATGATGTGTTAGTTCACATTGTTTAAAATTATGGATAAAAAATATTGTATTATATTAAATACTAATAATATTTTAAGTATCTCCTGAACTCATTAAACAGTTTTAAAAGACCAGTGCGCTTCACTAATACAGATAGATAGATAGATAGATAGATAGACAGATGGGTAGATAGATAGATAGATAGATAGATAGATAGATAGATAGATAGATAGATAGATAGATAGATAGATATTGACAAGTTTCTTTCAGGGGGCACATTTAACCACCAGTGAATAAACAGCATTCGAACTCCACCCAAGAACTTTTGTACACTATTAACATTTAAAATTATGAGCTTTATTTCTTTTTTTTAGTATGCAGTTTTGAAATATGATTTTGATATTTAACTTATACTTATTTTCATATGCATTGCCTAAACTCTGTAAGGATGAAGGTAATGAAATTACATGCATACATACATAAATGTGCCTATCATAACTCGTTATTCCAATCTAACTTTGCGCATACCAATTTTTTTCAATTACATCAAAAAGGGACTGTCGAATTGTTTCTTGCAATTTATTAGCTGCAAAATGCCCTGATGACTCTTGAAAAAGGCCGTTTTTAATTAATTTTAAAAGCTTGCAGTTCGTCCCTTCAAATTTCGAGTGTTTAAGTGGAATTAAAAAGACGGCAATAATTAAATTCCGAACGTGCAGCTTTATCAAATTCAGTAAAATCGTTTAATTGAATTTTCCTCCTTTTTCAGTGTGATGAAATAAAAAGCCAGCAGTCTTACCTCCGGGAATTCAACCTAATTATTTATTGTTTTATTTTTAAAAAGTTACATTTAGAAAGAAAAAAAAATGATGAATAAAACTAGTTTCTCTTTTTTATGTAACTAGCATACAGTTAAAAAGCTGCATCTATATGATAACTAAATGAAGGATATTATCCGTAACATCAAAAAGTTCATAAATACCCAACTTTTAAAAAACATATTATTACTTTCTTCAATGAAAAGAACATAGTAAATGACAGACTTTTTGAAAAACAGCAATGAATGACACGTTGGATTACTTAGTGTTAAATATATAAAGTGTTTTGGGTCTTTATTAAAGAGATACTTTATTTTTTTAACATTTTAACTTAATAATAGATTTCTCCATAATCATCCTAATTAGAGAAAAAAAAATAACGTCGTCGTAAGTTTCTGTATTGTATACTCAGCCAGGAAATTAACTGAATGAACTAACCAGATGAACTATGTGAATTACTCGGAGTTCTTTTGACAACATTAAAAAGCGTGACGTCATAAGTTTAAAATGGCATGAGTTACGACGTATGACCCACGATATACGTCAAATCAGAGAAAATTCACCCCTTGTTCGATTTTCGATTCTAAATAGCTGCTCGAGATGACACTTCGATACTTTTCACAAGATTAGAATCAATACAATAGATTTTCTTGTATTGAACCATGGAATATTTAAATATTTAAATGAAAACATTTCACGTGACAAATGGATTGTTTTTATTTTTAGAATGGAACATGATGTTGTAAGTTATTTAGTCATGCAATGGCAGCACTATATGTTTTTTGAATTCATCATTATTCAACGGGCCTTTTATTCTTAGTTTTACCACAAGAAACCTTAAGAACCTTAAGTTTTACCACCAACTCTTGTAATAGATGAAGTCCGTTATTAGTAATTAATTCATTTTGAGGAATGTCTGGACGCACGCAATGCGAAAAAAGCGAGATAATGTGGGGGATGTTGTATAACATGCCGACAGCAAACTGTACGACAAGGGTTATATGTTAATACGCAAATGTAATGTGTAGGGATGGACGCGAGACGACTTTTATGCGAGACGAGACAGAGATTTACAATTTTTTTGCGAGACGAGACACACATTTTTAACATTACGGTATAGGGATTTTTGCGAGACGAGACAAGCTTTTAGGCTATTTTGCGAGACGCGAGACGCTTATTTTTCGTCTCGCGTCCATCCCTAGTAATGTGTGATCTGGATCACACGAGCTAACAGTTCTCATCACAGGATACGTCCCGAGCGGTTATGCTGTTTTCATCAGCGATCATCATAGTGATGGTAAAGGAAAAATAAATAAATAAGTTTATCATTAGCGTAATAACTTTTTCATAGTGTAAGTATTAGCCAGTCAAATAGAGCAACGAAGACATCATAAAAATTCTGAACCGCAATGTTGTAACCTACTCCTCCTAGAAGTTTCTCCCTCTGTTTTCGAATCCCTGTATATATATTTTTATTGCAACAAAATATTTTGTAAATCAAGGGAAAAAATAGAGTATGCTTAATAAAATATATTTTCTGTTTCTAATATAGCCTTATGACGTATGAATCTATTTTATTAGTTTGGCAAACAAAAGAGAATACGCGTATAATATGTCTAGAACGCTACACCGCAAAAGGTATTTAGAACCGCAGAGATAAATCTGGACTCAACGAAAATTCGAATAACTATAAGTCTAATTACGATATTCTGGGACATTCGATGCGGTACAGTAGCTTAATCTGTAATCAAGACAACACTGTCTTTCGCCGGAAATACTTCCATCCAAAATTTAATACTTAACCATAATAAGGGTAATTTCTTGAGGAAACATTAATTATACTAGTTAAACAAAACTTAACAGTAAATGGAAAACATACACAAATGTACTAAACGTAAACATTTTAGAAGTATTGTACCAGAATTTGGAAACAGATTTTTTTCAATATATTGTTTTAATGATAAAGACTTTACAAATTGCCTCTATTCTAGATGATTAATGATGACAAGCGAAGCAATTAACCGTTCAAGATTTATCTGTAAATTCAGTGCATCGCTTCGAATTGACAACAATCTGAAATTTTTGCTTACAGAGGAGATAAATTACAAACTTTAACTTTCTGCTTCAAAAAATATAAAAGAATGAAGCATTTTAATGCATGTGTTCAGTTTCTTCTGTGTTTAGTTTATAGTTTATATGTGAGTTATTTTGAACTAAAAAAGACGATATTTACAATAATGATGTTGTATTGATGAAGAAATCTTACTTCACGATAATAGAACAGAGATAATAATATTAATATTTTTATTAGGATAATATGACCAAAATAAAGATATACTTTCATAAAATTCACTACTAATAGTGTAATAAACAAGACACTTAAATAATGACTCTAAAAATGAAACTGGTGATAATTGGTAGAAAAATCTTTTTATATTGTACAGGATCTCTCAAAATTACATTAAACCTTTGCGGTCGGTTAAATTGGATCATTGATATGTCAACTGATCGGAACTGATTTCTGCTGAACAAGCATAGATGCATAATATGCAACATTCTGAACAAGATAAACGAGATTTATTAATTCTTTGGGAACTTTGTTTAAATATTTACACAATAACGTGCTTTAATGCAATATTTTGTATAAAAATGATATTCTATACTTCTTCACGGTGTGGTACCTTTCAAAGCGCTATCCAGCATTAAGTCCTAGTTTTCGACTACATGTGTCTCAAAAATAATTCGTTTGGCGTCTTCCACCCTTGATTTTTCAGTTACAACATAAAGCACAAACTTTACTCTTCACTTCTTTACAGTGTCTCAATATATGTAACATGCTATTAAGGCTTTCGTTTTAATATGAAAATGGTGGTTTTCCTGTTACTTGCAAGTAGCAAGTTGTTCCAACAATTTTAGGATAAAACTTAAAATTCGACATAAGCCTCTTCTTTTATTTTCTAGCTGACACCTTATCGATATTATTTAGCGTATCGATAAATCTAATTTGCGCAGTCGAACCTCGTTAATCCTTTAAGGCGGGGTGTCCTCCCTGTGAGGCCACAACTGTGACATTTTGGCTGTTTTCATTCTTAAAGAATACATTTCATTTCAATTAAATACTTAAGGAGAACATCTAGATAGACTGTCCAATGTTGAAAAATTGCAGCGGTTGCCATCGCATGATTTAACTACCAGAAAGATGGTGGTCAATCGAATTTACCCAATGCGTGCCGCACAGCTTAAGGACATTTTTGACACAGCCTACTGTGCGCCGCCGCACAGAAAATGTTCTTTAGCTCTGTGGCACGCACTGGGCAATTCGATCGTCCGCCATTTTTCTGGTAGTTAAAGCATACGATGGCAATGGCTGCAACTTTCTGACTTTGGGAAATGGTTGCGCGTCAAAGAGTTAAAGCAAAGCCGATTAAGATGGTTGACACGAAACTTGTGTATGGACAATTCAAAACACTTTACAAGTTAAATTTATCGGTTAACATGAAATTCGGTTATTGTGAAAAAACTACCGTGATTCCATTGATCTCGCATTAACGGGGTTTATAAAGACCAAGCACATATTTTGTGTAAATTAGAACTTCATCTTAAACGGTTTCACGTTAACGAGTTCCGACTTACATTAAGGACACATAAAACATGAATTGGCTCAAATTTTCAATTATCGGTCAAAGAAATACATCAGACTGAGATGATTCGATTCATTTAAATTTATAGCGGTTTAGAATGTATACACACTCAAAATATGTCTTTTAAAATGTAAACAAATATGGTATGGCTATAATAAATCTTTAGGTTTTTTTTTTTCCTTTTCCTCAAAATGTGTTTTTTTATTCTTTGATAAACTTTTCAGAAAAGTCTGTTTCAGGTAAACACTTGAAGCATTCCAAAATTGTTTAACTAACTTGTTTCTTTAAAAATACCTAACACTAGAGATCTGGGTGAAAATTTTTGAATTTTCTTTTATTTGTTGCTTTAATTTTTAGGATTTTCAAAACTTTTTGTACAATATTTTTAATTTTATTTCTTTTTAGTCAACATGAAAATGGCTTCTTCTTATTATTATAATCAGATAGTTTGTTTTCTGATACCATTCCAAATTTTAAGGTGATAATAATTTTTTTTGAAAAATATAATAAACTTGCATACTGCTCAAAATATTTCATAGACATAGTTCTTAAAAACTAATTTATGAATCAAATTACTTTTTGAATTTTATATATAGACTATAATGTGTGTAAATACAGTGGGCAACAAATTTAATTTTTTTCTCTATTTTTAAATAAAATATATATGATGAATCTTTTGCAAAAAATTTTACTCGTCGAGATGTCACATGTGTCCTTAAAATTTTATTAACTGAAATAAGACAATGTTTGCCATCAACCATTGCTTTGCGTTTATAAAGTGGTCTTACGTCCCTTTCTTGGAAGATGTTATACGACATTTTGAAACCTACGAGAGAATACAAAATCTTGAAAATGTAGTACTTAAGCAATTCTCCATTTAATCCTTTTTATCAGTTCGTTGCATATAAAAAAGTGCAAAATAAAACTATATAAATTCAACATAGCGTGATTAAAATTTATTTTAATGATTTTTTGGTTTCCTAGAATAGCGTGGTCATATAAAAAAACTTCCAAAAAATTTTTAAAGGCTCTGATGCTTTATTAATAGTTTCAAAAACTGTTATTTTATCGCTCAGCAATCGAATTTTTGGTTAGCCCTGCCAATGGCCGAACGCATATGCGCTCTGAACTAGGAGACGGAAGTTGCCTGGTTCTATCCCAGATCATGTTCGCCAACCTTACCGTTATTACAGATTAACCGTATTTATAAGCGGTTCTTCAAACCAAGCACACAAATTTGAAAAATCTTGTTGCAATTACATCACATCACATCATCTGTTGGTTACTGCAGTACTCTCATAATGTTTCCTCATATTTTAATCACTTACTAGCGGCTACGTCCACTACTAGCGCGACTTCGTCCGCGTCGGCTTTAGAATTAGGTCCCGAGAGAAACGAAGCATGAGTGAATAACAAATATGTTTGCGACTAAAGAAACTGCATTTAAATATTATTTGCTTTTTACTTATTTTAAATGAAGTACTAACTGCTTGCCCGGTCTCCGCACGGTGGGAAACGAATATTTTCCTCACACATATAATTCGAATTAAACCCAGTAATACGGAATCTCAAAACGTGAAAAGAATACTTAAATCGTGACTAAAAATTGACGTCATGAGTGCAAATCTGAGATGAATGCAACCTGATAACACAAAAACTTCGTCAGTGTCACTGGCGATCAAAAAAGAAGATCTTTACGGTATGCAAACGAAACTTCTCTCTTTCGAAAAATGTCTGATTTCTACATCATATAATTTTGTTTTTTAAGCTTAATTATAGCATTTAATATATACCAGATGAATAAATTACATGATGTTGACAACTATTTTATTTTATCTTGCATTTCCTAAAGCGTGGACAATGCATTAGCGCAGTTATTTTGCAGATGACTTCATTGAATTTCACCTAAATTAACAAAACCTACATGAAATAATAGATGCACCACGTACGTTATAAGCCAAAATTGCACACAGTTTTCGTGAAAATCGTCACATTTCAAATGAAAACATTTGTAACGTAACTTCTGCGATAAAGTTTATCACCCTTACTAAACTCTTGATGCAGTATCATACTTGTTACATAAAACTGACGTTGGTCTCACTGTCAACTCGCGATTAATTACCTAATTTCATGTTTCATTTTTAACAATTTACAGTAGACCCCTTCATAACAGGGGTCTACAACACGAATTCGTAGAACACGGCGAAAAAAGTGTGATCGTTTTCGTGTAACACGTTAAAAGAGACTCGTACAGCACGGTAAATTGAGACATATGTTCTGATATTATGACGCTTTAGCTCCTGTAATTAACATAACATTTGAATGGCAACACCAAACATCATTGCATTTCTACGGGGTGCAAATAAGTTTTGCCGCGATTATCCCGCGCAATCCGCACTCCAGGTGGAGTATAGCACAGGACCCGTACAACACGGATTCCTATAACACGGAACATATCTACCGTGTTATAGGGAATCTACTGTAGTTGCATAGTGTCAAATTCAAAAGAAAATTATAGGTTGCCGTATTTAGTAATATTTCATCTCACCTTGGTGGCAAATATCCGAACTGTATCAAAAGTAAACTTTACAAAATTTTTAATTCTGTATAACCCTCGAAAAAACTTCGGTGTTTACAATCTACGACGGTTTTTCATGACGTGACAACTTATGCTTGCGTGCAGTGGCGTTGCCAATGAGGGGATAGGGGGTCACAACCCCCCATGAGGAGTTTTTTGCCATACAAAATGTATATTCTTCACTCCCTTATCACACACGCGTATACATACATATATGTGAGCTGCAGTAGTCCTAACACTCCCATGAAAAATTTCTGCCTACGTCATGCTAGCGCATAATTGATGATTTTTCTTTTCATGTATCAGTGATCAATATACTTCAGGATGAGAATCTCCATTGAAACAATTTTTTCTAAAAAATCTGACCCCAGAAAACTCTGATTAACACAGTGGGGTTACCATAGGCCCAACCAAGAAAAAAATTTCGGAGGGGGTGTACAGAAATTAAATTTATAAATTCATAAAAGATGAAAAAGGCCCAATTTTTCACACAAACGCTTCATTATTATTGTTTTGTTAACAAAATTTTAGATTTCTGGGGGGGGGGACCCCTGGTCCTCCCCGGGTACGGCCTGGGGGTTACACAAATACGCACCGGACATACGCTCTTGTTTATGTCCGGAGGAGCATGTACATTAGTGCTTGTGTATTGCTCCGGATAATCTGCCAGCAAGGCAGCAAAAATTGACATAAAAATGGCACCCACACGCGAAGGAAATAAAATTAAAGGTATATAGAATTACATGAAAACTTCGATTATTTTTAAAGTGCATGCCTCTTACAGTTCTATTTGTTTCACATTTCATGCGTTTTCACTTTTACGAGTCTAAAAAGCTGTAGAAATGAGTGGTTTCACTTAATTGTTAAATTTAATAACTTAAGTGGCAACAATGGATTCCGTTGCTACGGAAACTATAAAAATGGAACATGAAATGAGTTATTTATGTTTACTTTGCTAGAACTGCCATATTGGTGTCAATAACGCCACCAGTCGATGGCAAATAGCTCAAATCACAAATTAAACTTGACACTAAAGGCAATACGCAATACTCTGGCGGAATTAAAAAAAAATATCTATGCATACGCTAGTGACATCGGCTCATCTCAATTGTGGAATGGAATTATAAATAAGTACAGAGCTGCACTACATTTGAATATTTTTCGCCAACTTTGCTAAGTAATGTACTAAAGTAGGAATCAACATACATTTCAATTCGTAAAACAAAAAATATATTAGATAGTATTAATTACGCCTTTCTAACAGATTTTAGTAAAAGAAACTTCCGTAGCGCTGCTTTAACAAATAAGAATCAATTATTTATTACACAGTACTTCGATCGCCAAATGCCAACATACACCATTTTGCAAGATTTTTTTGTTTTCAGAGAATCATTCGAAGCATTGATTTAACAGCAATCAAAATGGGAAATGGTTATTTATCATTTATATGGTTCCATCGCCAAAATTTCATGCAGGCATATTATTGATAAGTAGCAGTTATTTAAATTATTATTAATATAACGGGTTTTAATCGCCGTTAACTACCATGTACAAAATGCGAGAATTTCAATTTTCTGAAATTTGGCGGAATTCCTCTAATTTAAATCAGTTTACTTAATTTCGTGAAAATTCTATAGGTCGTTTAAAATCGCCTTAATAACTGCATTATTTCTATATGAAAAATCGAAGTATAGCGCCGTAAAACTTATACTTGTTATTAAAAATACTATTTCGTTCGCTCTCAGTAATTTGCGCCAAGCCCAAAACTGTATAAATCGGTAGAACCTACTACTTTCTCAAAATCGCCAAATGAGCCATTTTTTTTCGGCTAAACTACAAAATATACATATTAGTCTGGGAAATCTCTCAATCCCTTATTCTTTTACACATAAAAAACATTGAATTCCAGCTCTGATTTAACATGAACGCAATATTTTAATTAAAAAATAACTTTGTAAATAATTTAAACAGAAAAAAATCATTATTCTTTTATTTTTATTGCAGGAGTTTAAATAATTGAATAAAATAGCCAAACATGGCAACCTCGATGCTTATTTCTCACTTTTTTGACTACAGGGGTTACAATCACGGAATTGCGGAGAGCAAAAATTAGCGTTTTTGATGGGGTTTTTTATCAGTATCTCCTAAACTAATTCGAATTTCGAAGTTAAATTAGCGGAGGTTCTTTCTCGAAATTTTCCGATTTCGTGGATACCTCATTCGAAACTCAACTCCCAGCCGTTTAGGAGGAGATGATGCTACACACACACACACACACACACACAGACAGACGCGCACAGATTTTAATAGTATAGATTTTGATACAAATAATTGAAAAGCTCTCAGCTTAAACTGTTTTACAAACATTTAAGTAAATCTGTGGTATGCTTCAAATACAGGGTGATTCATAACTATTTTACAAAATTTAGGGCAGCTAGGCCACATAATAAGGAATCAGAATCACATAGCAATCTGGGGTCAAAACGCCGTTTTCAATTATCTGGTAGTAATCTCTTTGGGAAAAGTGTTGAAATGCTCGTCCAATTTCTTAACCAAGTTTCATAAACAATGGGATTTCCTCCAAAAATCTCATCCATGAAATAGTTTTTAAACTATGAATTTTAGTCACACGTTCTCTGAGAAAAATACGTTAGTTTTTGACAAACAGTGGTCGGAAAGTTCACTGTTGTTTCAGCGCCTGTCACAAAGTGATTATGAACGGCGACATGAAGACGACGTTTCCGACCCCGCATCGTTATGTGATTCTTATTCCTTATTATTTTCCCTACCTCCCCTTAGATTTTGAAAGAATAATTATGAATCACTCCGTATAATTTAGAGTGCTACAAAAATAAATATAGTTGGTCTATTGATGTCTACAACAAATGCATTTTTATCAATAATATATTATATAAATTACAAAACCGTAAAATGGATTAAAAATCGGCATTTTTATAATATATTTTTTCACCTTACAGTGAATAATAAAACTTCATTTGTTCAGGTATAAAGGGTTAATTACATTTTTATTTTACAGCAGTACATGATTCTACGAATTGTCAGTACATCTTAAAATACTAAACATAAAAACACAATTCTTTTTTGTCTTTACAGAGAAAAAATAAAGAATATTCCGAATCCGAATATCCCTGGAAAACAGATTACAATCTTACGACAAGCTAAACGACCGTCTTTTTTCCGAAGGCTCGAAATATTTCTTTGCGTTTCTCAAGTCTTTCGAAAGAAATGCGTAACAAATTGATAGTCAGATTTGTTGAAATTCAAGTGCAAGAATATCCATTCGAACTTGGTTCAAACAAATACGCTTTGAAAAAAATAAGAATAAAGAGAATTCAAAAATAAATGGTGAAAGATGGGTTTGTACTTCAAAAATATTGGAATATTTTCGAATCGAAAAATGTCCACATTTTCAGATCAAAAATTTTTATGTGGTTATTTCAAGAGTGTTCGTGCTTTAAATTGTGATATTTTCTGGTAGAGACATCTGTATATGTATAGCATATAGTATAATTGTATATGGAAGTCATTTACAAAAATAAATAATGTCTGAATCAAAGAGCAATTTTTTCATGTTTCGATATACAAAAAGAAAGGAAATTATTTTTCTGCAGTTTAAAAATAGTGTACAGTCAGGGGTTACCGATCTTTAGCATTTCATGCGCCAAAATTTTCACAGGCGACTTCAGATGCGCCACACAACCCAAACAAATTTTACACAAATAAGTAACATCTGAATCAAATACTAGTAATATTTTCATGTTTCGATGTACAAAAATAAAGGAAATTATTTTTCCGCTGTTTAAAAATAGTATACAGTGAGGGGTAGCCAACCTTTTGCATTTCATACGCCAAAATTTTCACAGACGACTTCAGATACGCCGTACAACTCAAGCACCTTTCACAGAAATAAATATGTTGTTGTTTCTGTGGGATTACGGCCAATTAGTTACACTTGAGCTCTAGGCTGAGGGGTGGGGTATCCTCCTTGGGGGTCTTTCTAAAGGTTCCTAACCCGTTGCAGAAATAAATAGCATGTGAATCAAACAGTAATATTTTCATGTTTCGATATACAAAGAAAGGAAATTATTTTTCCGCAGTTTCAAAATAGTATACAGTCAGGGGTACCGAACCTTTTACATTGCATGCGCCAAAATTTTCACAGACGACTTCGGATGCGACATACAACTCAAGCACCTTTTGCATTTCATGATTCACGGGTAGAGTTAGACAATATTCAAAAAGCTATAGTTTAGGGAGGAGAAACAGTAACAATGCTCACTGTGATAAGTTGTGATCATGAGATTGGAATTGTTGGTGTTATGAGGTTGATGATCCTATTATTAATTTTTCGGTGCAACTTAGTACAATACTCCCTAATCAATACTGTGTTGCAGAATACTTTGCTATTCCTGGCTTCGTCGTTCTAAAGTTCAGTTGTTGTAGAAAGTTTTAGTAACGGATCCAGTTGTCAGGATGGAAAACGGAATTTATTGCTTCTAGAGAACTTCGTGAAACAATCATCCGTACAAGATTCACAAGCACAACCAAACAATAAAGTGCTTTTAACAGTTCGCTTAGATCTGAAGCTCTCACAAATGCTGTATTTCTCACACAAAATAAAATACTTTCACAGACAAAAATACAGTGGAAATATACGAGAGATATCGCAAGCAATCCCTCAAGACTCAGTAATAAAGAATTTACATAGGGCACTTTGAAAGCACCGCCTCTATCACAGAGCAAAGCGGACGTACTCACTCAGACAGCTCGATTCATACTATGGGAGCTCAACTCACACTGAACTGGGGCCTCTGAGAGCTTGTATTCATAGTCGACGCAGAAGCTACAAGAAGCTTCCAGAAAAGTCTATTTCCCGAAGAGTCCACAAAAAGCGGGAATTTTGATTACGTCTAGAAGAGAAATGTTGCGTTATTATGTGATTTTAATGCTGCAAAAGCAACTTTACAAGCCCCATAGGTAAAAACGCGCCAAATGACCAAAATGTCCCCAAGCTTGGCGATTTTCGGCGAAATATCGCTAAATTTGGCGCCAAATATAAGTCCCTAAAATTGAAGTTACCGAAGACTAGGACCAATATTTTTCGAGATTTCTAGAACCGCCATAGGAAAACAATGGGGAAACCAAAACCTCCGTATCTCCGGTTCTAGTTGACCGATTTTGATGCAACAAGAAGCAAAATTTTACTATTTGAAGCGTAGAGCACGAATTTTGAATTATTTTAAGCCCGAACAGTGGGTTGCCACGAAAATTCGTAACAATACAGCACTCAAAACAAAGTGTGAGCATGATATTGAAGATTCCAATATTAATTTTTCGATGCAACTCATGCAATTCTCCCTAATCAATACAATACTCATAAGAATACTATCTAATAAGTATGATGATTGAAATTTTTGTTCTGAAGAAGATGATTCTACAATTAATTGTTCGGATATTTTATAGGGGTTTAGAGATGGCTCGATTTTTGATGATAATGTATTTTCAAGTGTGGAAATGCAATTACATGTATTATAAGAAATAAAATGTATTTCTGGACATGAAATTATTAAAGAAAAATCTTTAACCTATCTCAAAATAATAATTAGGCACAAAGGTGCAATGCTCTTCTCAAAATCATCGAATGCTGGAAGTTTGGCACATGCACCACCAATTGGCCACTCCTAGTATACAGAAATCTTCCCTTCGAGAATAAATAAGTAAAATGAAAATTCTGAACTCTCAATAGAAATGTGATTCGGTGAATTTATAAAAATCGAAATTGTCTTGTTTACTTTTTTGAATTTTTAACAAGTAAATTGAGACATAAAAAGAATAGAAAAAAATAACAATTTTATAATATTGGGAAAGGTTGATCTTTAATTAGTAGCTCCAAAAATATTTCATTTTATATTTTCATTTAATAAAGCTCAGAGATAAAGATACATTTTTTGATAATTCATTTATTTCTAATATTCAAAGAAAATCTAAGAGAATCAAAAGTTAGAACATGCAAAATTTTCAGAAATTCCAAAGTAAAAAATAAATGTATAAAGTTTGAAATTAAAAAAAAAGAGTGGAAAAAGTAAAATCATAAAAAATGATACAAGGTACTTTCTTTTGTGCTTATTAATTAAACTTAAGCTATTTCTCTCCTTTTCAGATATTGTACTTTTGTTGGATATGAGACTCTGAATATAAAAGAGAATATAAATATTAGCTCACCTTTTAACACAATGCAGACTACTTTCGATGATGTTTTATGTAATACTTGGATTTTTTAAACATATTTTTAAAAATTGAAATTAAAAAGACAACGTATTTCGATTTTGATTTCAGAGAGCAAAAAATAAGAAATGCCTAATTCTCAATATTTCTTGAAAACATTACCACGATCTCAAGATCATCTAAACTACTTTTTTTTTCCGAATGCTTGAATTACTTTTTTTTCTCCTAAAAAAATTCAAAAGATATGAATATAAATTTGATAGCGAGGGTTATTGGAAGAGCAAAATTGCCCATTCAAACATTCTTCCATCTAATATGGTTTGAAAAAAGAATAAAGTGAATTTTAAAAAAATGATGAAAATGCGTGTGCTTTTAAAAATATTGGAACACTTTCGATTTAAATTTATTCGCATTTTCGGAAGAAAGATTTTTATGCAATTGTTTCAAAAATATTCGCATGGCACAGCCAGCTGCGTCAAAAAAGGGTCTCTAGATCTGTGGCACGCGATAAACGTTTCGTTCGTCCGCCATCTTGCTTGTAGTTAAATCGAGCGATGGCAACCGCTGCCGTTTTGTCAGCATTGGGCAATCTATCCAGCTGTTCTCGTATTCTTCCATTTTTCAGCAGATGTCAGTGCTGCTAAAAATAATCGTGACCATTTTTTTACGGGAAATGACGTGCTAAAAAGTAAAGGATTCTCGTGGAGATATGTCACCCGCAACTACTTTTATAGAAATCAAATCTATTCTTCGTGACTGGCAGCAGTCAAAACGTCAGAGTTTGGTGTTCCCAGAGTGGGAACACTGCGATTTAAAGGTTAAACTTTATTTCATCTTTCTTCTAGTCATTTTCATGGAGAAAATTTTGGAGTGTTTAATTACACATGAAAGTATAAATCGCAGATTTAAATACATACAAAAATATTCAGTATTTTTTTAAACTTCAGTAAATGAGCTGAACTGAAATATTCGTACGCTCTTTTAGATGTTATATGAATTATCACCATCTACATTGTTAATTGTTTAATTTAAGGCACAGCTACGGAAAAAAGGAAATGGCTTCCTTACAACTTATTCGGACGTCGTTCATCGTTAAGTAATATACCGGGTGTCCTGAAAAAGACCTTATACGCTTTATTTCCTTATCTATTAAAGATAAGTGGGTAATGAACATTGGAAAATATTGAAAAAAAGTTAGAAAAAAGACAGCGCTAAAAAAAATCCCCTAGTCCAAAAACTGCGCTTTTTAAATTTGTATGCGAATCGGCACACAAAAAAATTCCCAGTTAATAAAATGTGACCCATTCACCAAAGAGGAGATGTTCAAAATTTCAATCGTTTATTATGAAACGTGTGTAAATAATTATGATCGAGAGCTGTTCGTACATGAATTCGAATGTAAACGTTTATTGTTAGAATGCGAAAAAATTTTGTTCCTTCATAACTTCTGTACGACCGCTGAAATACGATGCTTGAAATTTTTCTATTCGAGAGCCATTGAAAAGCGGTTTAAGTCAGTATACAATGTATTTAATAATATTTAGACAGGGTATCCATCAAATAACACCCTGATTTCAAAATTAAAAATTTCAAAAACAATGGCCAATAGAAGAATGCAGCAAGCGGTATTTTATAATGTAACCAGTAAAAATTTTAAAGAGAAGTTTCACAATAGTAGTTATAATAGCTGCTAACAGATAGTAGTAGTGGACGTAATCTTAGTGTTAGAATCCTTATTCTTTAAGTTGAAATTAAACATTTATTATGTTGAAAAATCTTCAATAAGAGGGATTAGAATTCCAAAACACCCCTGGTGTACGCCACTTCTAGCAGATGAATCTGTACGTCACCATCGATTGACGATCATCATGAATAAATATAAACTCTAATATCTGTGAGCTGTCACAACGCAATCTTGTCAAAATCTCTCATGACACAGAAAGGCCTCGCATACGAATACGGGTTTGCCGTCACAGACCGTAATGTCTCAACGGAAACGGATTCACATGCCTCAAAAATCGACGATTAAAGCTCATCCAGCGTATTGGAATGGCTCTGGTAAACTATCTTTAAATGTGCGCTATAGAAAGTAGTCGAAAGGGATATGATCGGGAGAATATGGAGGCCTATGATTACAACGCCATCTGTCAGCGGTTTTTTAAATTACTGTTTCGAAACTTCTGTATAATTATTTTACAGCTTTTATAATGAACTTACTGTTTGCTGTACCTTTTTATTGCTATTTGTTATTGAGATTTTTAACTTTTAAATCGGGTGTTATTTGCTGGCCACCCTGTCTATGTGTTACATATCTTATGTATTAATATAATCGAGAGTAATAAATATATGAATATTTTATATAACCATGAATATAAAATTCTTAAATAAGTATTCTTCATTGATTCATATGAATTGATTTAATTTTTATTTCTAAAAAAAAAGAAACATAATTAATTCAGTTATATTATGTGCTATATTTTTAATTATCACGACATCTTTTTTATGAGTAATTATATTATCTTTTATTCAGCACATTTTTAATGAAACTTTCTATAGTCTCATTTGTTTAAATTAATAATACAAGAATATAATTTAGTTAACATAGTTATTCTTAGGATTTTTTACAGAACAGTGAACATTAAGCTTCATGTAATTCAATTAAATAAGATGTTATAAATGAACCAAAATGTGAAAGAAAAACTACCTGCAAGCGTTTTACTGTGAAGCTTAAGACTATGAACTTTGTAAGAAATTTAAGAAAATCACTGAATTTATAGTACTTGCCAGATCAATTATTTTTTACGAATCATAAAAGTTTATGTTTGTAATTTATTGATAAATTGTAAAATTAAATTAGCCTTATTTTTATACTAGAGTACAAAGCCGGTTGTGAAAGCAATAATAACGGGGTCTAGAAGAAACCTTCAAGAAAAATATGTCTACCCTCAATATCTTTAATCAATAAATAGCTTAATATTCACGTTTTATTATAATCGACATCGGAATTGCATTTTCTTCTAAAAAGTGCGAAAACTTTTCGAGTTCAGAAGATTTCGTATCATGGGAACATCGTCTCTTATATCAATGTTTCATGCAGAGGAAATCAGTTTATTTGTGAAAGAAAGTTAAACTTCATAATCTAGGGGAAAAAAGAACGTTTTTCACTTCCGACACCTAATTTTGTGACGCGAATGATTATTTCTTTTTTCTGTCAAAAATAAAAAAAGCTGAAAATAGCGAAAAAGCGCTTAAAAATTAGGGAACAGGTGGAGTTTTAGATTTTTAAAGTAGCGCAGATTATTTTCTTTATTTTTATGTATAATTATGAAACATTTCAAGCAGATAGTACAAACGGTTTAGATTTTATTACGTTTTTTGTGCTTAACTTTTTAAATATTTTGGAGTAATGGTGGTAAAAGTTTTATCTTGGGGTGGCTGAACCGGAATTGTTCCAGAAGTTGCAGAGTGGTTAAGGGGACTGAAAAATTGCACCCTGGAACGGTTTTTGATGTGTCGCATGGTGACACACACAGACGTCATAATGACCCACAAGGACGTCTCTGCAGAGTCGTACGTTTTTCACATTAATTCTCATTTTCATTGCGACGTCACTCTGCAACGTTAATGTAAAGAACGGGACGAAATGTGACGTCACCACAACGTCACTGCTAACATGATTGTTTTACCGGATATAAAAAAATAAAAATGCTTAGATAACTAATGAATATTTACAAGCGCAATTTTTAAAAAGTGTTTAAAAGTAAAATTTATCCAGGTTTTATACTTTCTTTCTCATATTTGGACAGAATACGTTATGATAATTTAATTCTGTGAACCTGCTAAATCCCATTTTATAAGTATATAAGTTCCTTATGGTACAAGAAACTTTCTTTAAAAGCAAAAATTGCCCGTTTATTTAAATAGTTGAAGATTCCATTATTAGAATAGAAACAAACAGAATCATTTTTAGACAGTTAACAGATAGCCTTTCGTTTACGTACTTAATCTAAAAATACACCTATCTTAAGGGGAATTACAGATTTAGCATAAGAACATGTATTTTTATGCCTTTTTCTTTAAAACTTATTCCTTAATAGCGGACTAAATTTCAAACTAAGCTTCGCGTATCCGGATCAAGGAATCCCGCTTTTTCGTTTTCAAGAATTTATGAAAAGAAAAAGGCTTTAAGTGATATACCCTAGAATTTTAGAAGTTTACAATAAACGTATACAATACATTTTAATCCTCGCAAAATGTGAGTTTTTAAAGAATGTTTTAACTTGAACCTTGAACATTCTGAAATTCAGGTATCATTAGCAAATCTTTTAAAATATTTTTTGTACAGAAAATGTTACATCGTGTTTAACTCCGAGATCAATTTCGTGGATTTTATCGTAATCGTTCGTCTGAGCAAATAAAAATAAAAAACAACTTAAATGAACAACGATTTCATATTTTCTTTCATTTTGAAAAGCAGCATTAAGAAAATAATAACATGTTATGATGCGTTTTTCTTTATTAATGCAACACACTAAATCTTATTTTTTAACAAAGATTCTATTTAAATCCGATTTCTGAAAAAAATATATTTTATCTGCGAAAATCTTAGAGAATGAAAGTTATTGTTATTGCTTGCTAAATAGAGAACTTGAAAACGTACTGTAGATAATTACAAAAATATCTTCATAATTACTTTGAGCTTATCTTTAAAAGAAAATGAAGTGAAAAGTAAAGTAAATCGAACAACGTGTTATGTTTAAGTAAATGGCTTGTGCGTTAAACACCCGAGCTATGTAATATTAATATTTTTATGAAAACATCACCAAACGAAGGTTTTTATTTGTGCTTACTACTACAATATGAGATTTCTCATAGTTTTTACTTGTGAATACGAGTTTAAATTCTTACCCTAAGGAACTGAAGAAAGGTAATTTTTACTGAATGCTAGAAAATACTTTTGTTTAACATAATTTTATTTTAACACTTTCATCATTCTATATCAATTACTATGATAGATTCATTTTCTCATTTTCTCGAAATGAATGACTGAACTTTCGTTATATAAAAGTAGCAGCACAGTGGTATTTTAACTTACAGGAGGGATGTGTTCCAAGACTTTTCGCGTAACTGAACATTTCGCGTTGTGTGATAGGGTATAAATATATGACATTTTTAAACGCATACACAATTATTTCAGACATTTATATATACCCCCAAACTGTTTCGAGCTTTTTTCTAACTGTATATTACCATTTCTCACATAAAGTAATGGATAAACAATAATACTGAATACTGAATAGTACTGTAAAGTACTGTAAAGCACTGTAAATGATTTCAGAACAAAGTATGATCACAGTAGGCGAAAGAGAGACAAAGTACAGTAATGTACGTACATTATTCAGTAATAGTAATAAAACGCAGCACTTTAATAATAGTACTGTACAATAAAGTAATAATTATTATTGTACTGTACTTTAATAATAATACATGTAATTACTATAAGGTATGACACAGTACTGTGATAATTATACCTAAATTGTACTACACAGAATAACATTGTACACCGTGTTTCTGCTGCCGCTTCTTACTATATCTCGAAAATATCTTGGGTTGCGGCCGAGGGGTTCGCAAATACTCTCAGATATGTAATTTGTGCCAAACTCGTGTAATATCCGATTCGCGTTAGTCAGATAACAGTTGTAGCGAGAGTCCATTTTATGTGTAACAAACATTCATGAACTTGAATTCAGTTTCTTTCATAGCAAAATTTAATTTCTTCCCCTATGGTTCCATAGAAGCACGTGTGGGTCTCCAAACGCTGTTGCTAATTATTTTTATTATATTTTGGCTAAAAGATTATATGAATGTGCTTGAAGCGTACCACAATCTCCCAATATCTCACATGTCTTAAAGACCATTTACTTCTTAATTTTTCAACGATCAAAAATAGCCAAGTGTAAATTAAACTTAATACGTGTTTTACAGAAACAATATTAGTCTCAAGAGTAATTGCGCATTACGCTAAGATAAACCTGCATGAGGGGTATCGGCCTATGAATGGTACAATTTGCGGAGGACTTTTAAGGGTTTCTAACGCGAATTCACGTTACATCTGGAGAAAATTCACAATCGTTAGATCGACAGCCACGTGGTAGGTCAGAACCCTAGACCTTCACACCTAAGCCGTCTAACATGTTCGATGTGTTATCCACTCAGAAATGGTGGGGCTATTCTCAAAGGTAAAATATGTAAATTTAAAGTTAGAGAAGATCGCACTCACTCAGGATAAATTGTTATTTTAATAGCTATTTTACAGCCACAAAATAAGCTATTATAAGCTATTTTAGAGCCACAAAAGGACACAACAGTTTTGAAAACTTGCTTCAATTAAAGCAGTCAAATATTCTGGCAACCAAAACTCAGAAAGGATTTTTTTCATAATTTAGAAAACCATTTGGCATCACCATGGACAAAATGACCTCTAGAGAACCAGCAGTGACTAATGCTGATTGAACAAGCAGGATAATCCTCATTTACGACTTATTTCAAAGCACTTAACACAATGGGAAACTAATTGCGAACTGAACTTGCAGGAGTATGTGGATAATGTTTTAAATATTTGAAACCGTTATGAAAATACGTATGTGCAAGAGAGTGGTGACATTTTTTCTTTCTTTTTTCTTTAAAATTATTTCCTATAAGGTGAAGCATAAACCATTTTTAAATTTTATGGAGGCCATTTTACCATTTCATAAAACTATGTTAACAATTATGCATTATATAGCATAATACGGAATCAAACGGAATTGTGTAATAACTTATGCCCCAGAGTACTGTATAGAATAATCTAAAAAATCATAGAACTCTGTGCACTATTCTGCCAGACTGAGAAGTCATGGTGGTGACATACTTACTTGGGAAGCTTCTATAGGCTATTAAAATGTTTTCAGTTGTTTCGCAGTGTGGTATAAAATACTATATGAGCGAAGTGTTCAAAGCGTTTCCACCTCAGCGTTCAAAACGTTCTTTGAATTCTCTTAACTAGGTGCAAACATTAGCATTTCCACCTCATTTTTTAGGAAGATACACGGACTGATTCTACAATAAAAAGGACACTACTTGGAAAGATGAGAATGAAGCATTAACGAGCACAAGGAAGCATAACACAGCAGACATTGCAAGATACCTTGTTAAAAGATCAAAGTTGTCGTCCCACGGAGCAAATGGGCGCAGCCAGCTTTCTGATGAAGGCATTGAAATCCCAACCTCGTGTCAGTCAGCAATCTACAAGGTTATCTACACCAGTTTCTGTTGTTGTGGGATTAAGGCCATTTATCTACACAAAGGATCTAATGCCTATGGGTGGGGTGCCCTCCGTGGGGGTCTTTCTAAGGGTTCCTAACCCGTATTTTATCTGAACCAGAGTTCCTCAGGTGAAGAAACACTTGGTGAGCACTCTTTATCTGTAGAAGTGAAGCATATACTTTGAATTCAAATATATTTTGATGAATTTGAATATCAAGCTGTGGTCCTCAAGAAAGAAGCAAAAGATATCGTTTCCTCTACTCAAAGATGGTCAAGCTTGAACAATCACAAAATGACTACAAGGGCTCAACCTGCAGTGATACATTTCGATGATTGCTGTGACACAACAAACGTGAATACCTGCAAGAAGACAGGCGCCGTTGTTTGGCTGCAGCAAATGCTCCAAGAGAAAGGTCTCTCTAAAAGCAGGTTCATCAGTTGCTATCACCATGTGTTCAGATCCACTGAACTATAATCCAACTGGAATGATGAATTCGTGTTCCGAACCAGTTGGACCGCTTTACACCCTGTTCCCTGTTTTGCCTATTTCATTCTTCAAGTACCCATCCGAGTTATATTGCTAGCTGAAATTGAAATCAATACGATGTCATCATTTCAAATGAATTATAGTTCAGTGGCTGGAACGCGATTTTCGCATTTTTATGAATCATGATCTCCTTGGGTGGACCAAATCACCAAATATCAAGTACTTCTTTGTGTAGGATTTGATGAGCAATTGTGATAAATTGAAAACAGTCTTAAGGCAAGAGGCGGCTGGAGAGACGACATGAAGTTTCTCTACTACCTCGCTCGTATTTTCGATGAGCATTTGCAGGAATGAGATGTCCTTTGTGAAGTTTCAACAAATCTCAAATATCAACAATGCACGCTGGAACTCTCGTGTTTCGTTCCATTCTAGTCCATCTTGCGTTTATTCTGATGTCTGAAATCCTGAACAGGATGCATAAAAATTGATCATTCATTTCCGACACATGGGCTCATCACTGGTTCAGCAGTCTATTTTTACGCGAGAAGGATTTTTGATGAACTAACTACCTGCAGTTCTGAATGACAAAACAAAAGCCCTCAAGTGCTTGAAAACCCACTGAAAAACAGATGAAACTCCAATCAACATTCACCGAATCGGCACGCGTTAAATAAAAGTTATACAAGTCTTGCGCGACTCCTGACTCAACAAGGAGAACCTTTTACTTAGATTCATCCTATCCAATGACAATATCATGAATAATTAATTGGCTTCCTTGTGCAATTATGGCTCTATATAATGCTGTATATGTGTGACTCTAAATCTTGTTTTCAATTTTACAACTGCTTACAGTGACTAAACAAAGATTATTGAAGGAAACAAGCTAAATAAAGAATATTTTGAATCTGCAGAGCAAAAATTTATACATAATAAATTTTATGCAAACTAAGTCATGCAGCGTATTGAATATAATGAAACATAATCATTGATTGTGCAAACTGTAACATGACTGATAAAGTTGTAATAACAAGTCAGGAAATATATATATATATATAAAGGATATTTCGTGAATTAGATGGGCCTACCTCATAATTTAATTATTGTTGGTAACCAGAAAAAATGATTACATGACCTTGGGATCTATGATGATATCCTGTTCAAATTTTTTGGGAAAATCAGTGAAATACTTCTTACGAAGAATAGAGAAAATACTGCCTGTTACTGCTGAGATTGAAACTAAGTTCATGAGGCGTTTGCTTTCCAAGAAAGTAAAAAAATCCCTTTTGTATTCTTCAAGAACAACAATATTCAAACGTTGTAACGCTTCAATGTTATAATCGTTGACAACGATTGAATTATATAAATGATGCATAGCTGTCTTCCTTTCCAAGAATCTGTTGGTGGAACACACACACAACGAGGTGTAGAGATCAATACAAGTTCATTTGTGAAGAAATTTGATTATACTGTGCAATACCCTTATGGGATAAAGACACCCAATGCCTGTGACACCTTACTATGGGGTAGATTATGTCATCCCTAATTGGAATAAATAACGATGATTTTCAATGTGAAATACTTCTTGGATTTTTGTTAGCGTGAATATAAGACAGCAAATATGACTAATTTATAGTTCACAAATTTTTTTTAAATAGTATCGTTACGGTTAGAGTTATTTAAAAACTTGCGAAAAGTGAGACAACCTACCTCATTCTCCCCTATGATTGTTTTTAGTCCTCAAAACCTCTGATGAAACGAAATGTTATCTTTTTCCACTATTGGTAGTTTAAAGATTCCGTTAAATGATCACTTGAACATATAGTGATAAATTACGAAGAATATTTAATAATACATATGCTTCAGTATACTTAAAATACCATTACTTCTCATTTTTCTTATTTATCCAAAAATCCTTTTTTTTAAATCTTAGGCAATTTCCAAACATCAACATACTGAAGACTAAATTTTCAAGTAGAAAGTAAAATGTGTTTTTACATTTATTTAATGTGAAAGTAAGCTTGGTTAGTCTTAGTGAAGTAATCAATGCGTGAATTTCTATGCAGACGCATTTTTAATGATTTTCTTTTCAATAGCGTAAGTTGTATTAATATGTCATCAACTTACCATTAATGCTTAATAAATCTTTTGAAACAAACCAATATTTCTTATGTCTATATTTACTCAAAATAAACAATAAAAATAAATAAATTTACATTAAGTAATTGAAAAAAGCAGCTATTCCATAACCTCATCAAAATAATCTGTCTTTTCACTCAATACTTTTACTCTAGATTCTGCAACTAAAATAAATTAGTTTAAAAAATAAAGTTTTCTGGATAAATTATCTGTCTTTTAAAAAAAATTGTCAGTTAAACGTTTTTTCTACTTTGAGTAGAACCAGATATTTCTTTGATTTCGAATTATTTTATATAGCAAAGTTAGATTAATTATTTTTTATGAAGTTCGGATACTTTAATGTTTGTTCTAAAATGAGTTCAGTTTTCATAAAACAATTTTAAATTGTTAAATGAAACCTTTTTTTTTTTCGGAACGTTTTTTTCAGATTTATCCATTTTTTGCAAGAAATGCAACGCAATATGCTAATGCTCTAGTGACATGTATCGATTAAAGCTTTAATATAATACATGTTCTAGTTCTCAGTTAGATCAATATATTATATGAGCATACAGACCTATTCGAACTTTCGTAAACAACTTATCTATAAATATCTGTCTAGTTCGAATGGTCTATGTGTTCAACATCCAATCCGATGTATATTTTATCTTTACTTATGTTTTATCTTCATATTTCTTTCCCAAAATTTCACATGTGGATTGCTTTTGATGTTTTAATTTCAAACAGTATGTTACAATGTAATACAGTCTTGATAAGTTTACAATTTTAAATGCAAGGTTTACTTATAGAAGAAAAGAGACACTGAGCACCACTGATATTCTACGGTTTTTCCTTATCAGGTAAAAATGACCTTTTATTAGCATACACAGGATTGCTACTCAGTCTTTGTCTTTTTAACCCTTTGAGGCGCAACCCTTTCCCAATGCTGAAAAAAGGGCAGCCGTTGCCATCGCTCGACCTAACTACCAGCAAGATGGCGGCCGATCGAAACGTTCATCGCGTGCCACAGATCTAGAGACCCTTTTTTGACGACAGCTGGCTGTGCCCGACTGCCCTATTTTCAGCATTGGGCAATCTATCCAGCTTTCTCGCATTCTTCCATTTTTCAGCAGATGTCAGTGCTGTTAAAAATAATCATGATAATTGTTTTTACGGGAAATGACGTGATAAAAAGTAAAGGATTCTCGTGGAGCTATGTCATCTGCAACTATTTTTATAGAAATCAAATCTATTCTTCATGACTGGCAACAGTCAAAACGTCAGATTTGGTGTTCCGTGAGGGGGAACACTGAGCGTTAAAGGGTTAAAAGGCATATGTGCATTGAACCTTAAATAAAAAAAACCTCCTAGCCTAGTTAGTTTGTTTGAATATAGTAGCAGCGGAGGTCAGCACTGGTCAGTCAGACGCATTACGTCTTAGGGCATAATTTGCTAAACACATACTGCAGCTATTGTCAAACACTGATTAACTGATCTGTATAATTTTCCATCAATACAATACTATTTAATGATCTATTCATTTTTCCTAGTTCTAACTGCACATAATTTTAATGCATAAAGTTGTATTTACCTAAGTACTTTATGTTCAGATTTAAGTATTTAATTTTTTAAAATAATTATTATATTAATTACTAGCTGAAGTACCCGTCCTCGACGGGTTAGTGAATGCAAATTTCCAAAAAAGCAAGATCTTTCGTCAGCATTGTATGAGTACACAGAATGGATGTAGTATGTTGCCAAAGTAAAGAAAGCGAAGTTATAATTTTTATGTATTGTTAAAATATTACAGGTTAGAGAGTAACTAAGTAATATCATTTCATTCACATTAGTCGTAATTATGTGATGCGCGAACGAATATTTACGCATATTGAAATAATTTTCGCAAAATCTAAAAATTCAATCAACATTTTTGAAAAAATGGAAGCCTAGAATTTAAGTTGAGTGACAACCTATCCTGTCAACCAAATTCGTTTCATTCCCTGCAATCTTTATTTCGTGATGCTGGAACAAATTTTCAGCATTTTAAAACGATTTTCGCAAAATCTCAAAATGTAATCAAAATATTTTAAAAATTCAACGCCTATAAATTAAGATTAGCAACTACCTATCATATCACTAAATTTCGTATCATTCGTATTAGTCGTTATTACGTGATGTTTGAAGAAATATAAACGCATTTTGAGAGAATTTTCACAAAATCTCAAAATCTAATAAAAATGTTTAAAAAATTGGACTCCTATAGTTTATGTTGAGCAACCATCTATTGTGTGACCAAATTTCATATCATTCGCTTTAGTCGTTATTACGTAATGCGGGAACAAAGATTCACTCAGTTTTAAACGATTTTCACAAAATCTCGAAATCTGATCGATTTTTTTTAATTAGATGCTTATAGTTTAAGTTGAGTGACCACCTATCATGACACCCAATTTCATATCATTCGCTTCAGTCGTTTTTGCGTGATGCTTGAACACAAATTTACGCAGTTTGAAACGATTTTCGCAAAATCGGAAAATCCAATCAAGATTTTTTTTAAAATTCGACGCCTATGTTTTAAGTTGAGTGACCACCTATCATGACACCCAATTTCATATCATTCGCTACAGTCGTTTTTACGTGATGCTTGAACACAAATTTACGCAGTTTGAAACGATTTTCTCAAAATCTCAAAATCCAATGAGGATTTTTTAAAAATTGGACGCCTATGTTTTAAGTTGAGTGACCACCTATCATGACACCCAATTTCATATCATTCGCTTCAGTCGTTTTTGCGTGATGCTTGAACACAAATTTACGCAGTTTGAAACGATTTTCGAAAAATCGGAAAATCTAATCAAGATTTTTTAAAAATTCGACGCCTATGTTTTAAGTTGAGTGACCACCTATCATGACACAAAATTTCATATCATTCGCTTCAGTCGTTTTTACGTGATGCTTAAACAAAAAAGCGTCACGGACAGAATGACAGAATGACAGACAGACAAACTTTTTTTTGAGGGTCGCATCGGAATCCCGGGTGCTTGAAACGGATAGAAATTGTAAAATTTTTGAATTCCAAGAAATGTACAGACAAAAGTCTAATTTTATTTATATAGATTGTTGAAATAAGATATTTTGAACAGCATTGTTATTAAGAAAATAGGTGCATATTCAAAATTATGAATACTTTTTCCCGTCTCTATACTGCTTCTATAGTTTTAATACGTAAAATCAGAGCCACTATCGAAATCTGCATACAAATAACAGAAACAGCGTAATGTGATTTTCGAGATAAAAAGTAACCCATATGTTGATTCAGGCTAAAAGCTATCTATTTCCATACCAAATTTCATCCAAATCCATCCATCCGTTTCAACTTAAAATAGTGACAAACTCTCGCATCTGTAATATTAGTAGGATTTAAAACCCACTTGCATGGTCGTTCACATGCTTAAAATGTTTCTTGATGGCTACTTGTATAGTATAATTGATGATTACTCCAGATGAAATAAGGATAAAAAATCTGACAGTCCTGAAAACACAGACAGCACAATAATGGATTATGAATGAGGCAGGAATTTGAGCTCTATTCAATACATTCACAAGCAGCTCGAGGAGTATTCTTACAATCAGCCACCGCAGCCCCAGGGCACGGTTGTAGACATGGTTACATAGTTGGTAAACACTCGCTATATTAAAGCTTCCGTGTGTCTCCGATAGATTGTTCCAGTATTTGCTCATGTATTATTGATACTCCTTGTATATGTAAAATTATAGTATACCAGTAGTTACCATAAAATTTTAAGTAATGATCCATTGCGTGGCTTATAGTTTTGCGGTACTAACAATAGATTTGTACACAGGATTTTGCGTATCGAGATATAAATAACTTCTCATAATATAGTTTAAAATCTAGGGAATGTTTTCGCAACTTAAATGTGCAACTTAGTGATGAAGATATTATCTTCACTAATTAGTAGCAAAATAAAATTCTGAAATGCTTTTATTATGTACACATTTACCTTCTTAGTGTTTTGCATAATAGTTTTGCGTCGTCTGTGAAAGATTTTACAGAAACAAAAATGCGTTACTTTCACTATCGATATTTCAAAGATTCGTTAAACGAACATTTTAGTGATAAATCATGAAAAAAAAATTTTTGTTATTTTTATCATACACATCTCTCAATATACTTAAAATAACATTAATTAATTTTTTTCAATTTTACGTAAAATAACAAATGAATTACTCTAGACTATTTTAAAGCATTCAGTATGCAAGTCACAAAACACTATATTAAATACTTAAATCTAAATCCTTCACAAAAAAATGTATTTTTACATTTATTTAATGTGAAATTAAGCATGGTTACTCTTTTGAATCATTGCGTCAAATCATATACAGACACATTTTTAATGATATTTCTTGAAAGCCCTAAGTAGTGTAAATGAATCATCAACTTACCATTAATACATAATATGTCTTTTGCAGTGACCTGATATATTTTTACTGCTTATACTCATTCAAAATAGAAAATAAAAAATATATAAATACATAGGAAATCGTTAAAAAGAAAAAGCCCGGTAACATGCCAAAACAATCAATCTTTTTCACTCCATACTTCCACTTACTATTCTACATCTAAAATAAATTGCAGTTTCAAAGTAACGTCTTCCGAATAAATCTCCTGCCTTAAAAGAATTAGCAATTAAACTCTTTTTCTATGGGCATGCAATTCTTTAAAATAGAGTTCGTGTTGGATTATTTTACTTTGTAAAATAAGATTAACTTTTGCATTATGCAGAATAAAAAGAAGTTTCTATTCTTAAAAGATTGTCCAAAAATCAATTAATTTTTAGAAGAATAATTTAAGTTGCTTAACGGAAACCTCTCAAAGTATAAGGCACTATGCTAATGCTTTTGGTGACACTTATTGCTTTATATGAAAAACAAAATTAGTTTTGGAAATCAAATTGCAAGATTCCCTTGACCTAAGTCAATACGTTAAAAAATAATATGTTCAAAATTTGAACTCATCTGGACTTCGTGAACAGGTGTCCCATCAACGTTGAATGTTAAAGAGTTTTTAAAAAAATTTCCAAATTCTAATATTTGCAAAAATTATGTCTGATCGATGTCCTTCCACAGTCTTTAAAAATGTATATATTTGATCCATTGCTTTGTGAAAATCCTCTCGTGCTCTATATAGGGGTATATATATTAGTATGATCTAAAATATGGTCCAAAATATAGTATGATGAAGCAAAATGTAAAACATCATAGTTCAATTTTTGTTCTAGCAAATAGTATGCATCATTCTAATAACCTGTATTGCTGCAGTTAATGGAAATATTACACATAAAACAGCGTTTTATAACGACCAGTCTTTTGGTGCAGGGCATTCGGTAAATGGGTAAACATTTCAAAACTTCATTAAAAGGATAAATTATTCTTCGCAAGTGTGGTTTCCACTAATGACTTTAGTTGTACGGAAGGTTTTTATCGTCTCATTGTAAAAAATATTTATTCAAAATTCATGGATGAAGGCGCTTTAAGCTAAAAATATATAAAAAAAAAGAGTCCATATGCTCAGAGCATGTAAAATTAATTTATTTTCAGACCAATAAATCCTTAAGAAATAAATTAACAAATAGCATTGCTCATATCTGCCCCTTTTACCACCCCTGTCCACCTACCTTCAGTTGTAAAAAACTTTCAGAATTGACACAGGCTGGAAGGTTAAAACTGAAAACAACTAAAAGTCGGTTTTCTAAGCATCTCTTTTTTCTGTATTCTTTTACAAAGATTTAAATTAATCTTATCAACAGTTTGAGTTCATTATAGAACGCATCTAAAGTTGCAATCCAATTATATGAACTTTTACCTATCCGATCTAAGGCCGCTCCCATCCTGTCCAGATAATTGCCTCTTCCCTCTGTACCTATTCTGTACTTAGTTGACTTAAAAGTATGCTTTACGTCATGGGCATATGAGGCTAGACATTATCAGATAAATTCGCAGATTTTTTTCTAAAAATATCTTTTATAAAAATTTATAACAAGACTATTTATCTAGTAAGGATTACTCCCCAAAAATACAACTACGTTCTTTCTGGACTACACTTTAGTACAACTATATGTCGCGATTCTTTGTCTTTTTCAACGGCGCATTCTCTTGTACCTTTCCCTTCTTTCTTCTATCTGCTGTTCTCAATCGAAGTAAATGTCCATAGACAATAATAAAAAGTTATTTTGTTCCAGTGGTGTCCGGTAATAATTTTATTCTCACTCCAGCGAAAATCACATTACTTCCGCGGTGTCTTCGTTTCTATCAGTTTAAGAGCAGTTGAAACTCGTGTTCAGTTTTCAGAATGTTTTTGGGTTGGGGGACAAATACTTTAAGTTTAGTAAGAGATTCGACGTTAGAAATGGGGCTGAGGGGGATAAATAGTTTCACAGTTCTATTGGAGACGTGGCATTTTCAAAATGCTTGTAAAGTGGAACAATATCAGTAGTTGAAACTTGCAAAGAAAAGCGAAACTTGTACGGAATTTATTTATTGGTGGAAGGATTTAAACGCTTGGAATTGTTTCAAGAAATGAAAATCCGGATCTTTGACAGGAGCCGAATGCTTTGTTTCTCTGGAAACGACGAATCATTTCCTGCAGTTGCCTATGAAGTAAATTTAGATGTGCTGGTTTTGGTAGGTTTTTATTTCTCAAAAATATAAAATTAAATTTTTTTAAATTACTTTGAGAGAGGTGCACAGTCTAACGTTGATACACTGGCTTCTAATTTCATTATATATAATTTATTAATAGTAAAACAGTTGTATGTAACAATGGGGAAAATACGCTTAAAATTTTCAAATTCTGCATTAATTCAATTTTAAATGAAGCATTTGATACTAAATAAACATTATAAATCTACACTCTACTCTAATGTTACTTTAAAAAAGCATATAATTTTGCAGTATTGATTAAAATTTTCAACAGATCAAATTTAAAGAAAAACAAAATTTACATTCCAATTAGTATAATTTGTCCATACAATAATTAGATGATGTACAAAACTTCAGCTTTTCATCATAAAAAGTCCCAGGAGTATATTGAAATAGAAATTATGAGGGTCTATACAGTACCAGGAATGCGAAAAATAATGCGTATTTATACGAACATTATTTTCATTGGTAATTTGTGTACCATCCCTGAAACTCGATCTCCCGATGTGATTTTTTTTCCTTCAAGGGTCATGGTTTAAGTCAGCATACATTAAATGTCTCATAAACTTCTTAGAATAAAATGCTCAAATTTTGCGCATAACCGCATTAGTGTATGGGTACATTTTAAAAAAAAAAATGTCAAATTTTTCTCTATGGGGCCTTAGAAAGTTTAACTTTGTATTTGTTTAGGTATTACCTCCTGAAAATTTTAATCAGTACAAAAATATTCTGCAGCTTCCTTTTAGGTGACTTTGTAATTTAATGTACAGGTGGTTCAAAATTGCAAGGCCCTATTTTAAAGCTGTCTGCGGACGAAACTATTGTTGATAAAATTATGAAATTTTCTGTAAGACATTATGAAGGTATGGAAATTTGTTTGAGCGAATAAAACAATTAGTTCAAATATTTGCCACTGGGGGGGTTAATGCATTACACATTTAGCATATATTTATGGTACTTTACAAATATTATTACAAGAAAACATGTTCAACATGACGACCATCACTGTCAGCTACCATCTTTAATCGTAAGAGAGCATGTTCCACAGCTGACCGCAGTGTGTTCAGGGATATGCTACGAACATGTCGTGACATGCTGTCTTTAAGATCCGGCAAAGTTCTTGGATTGTCACCACTTGCCAAATGTTTCAAACTCACCCAAAGCCAAAAGTCGCATGGATTGAGGTTTGGGGACAGTGGAGAACATGGAATGCCTCCTGGAGGCGAATATTTGAACTGTCTTATTTTATTCGCTCAAACAAATGCCCGTACTTTCATGATGTCCTACGTAAAACCTCATAATTTTATCAAGTTTCGTCTGCAGAAAGCTTTAAAATGGGATCGTTTAATTTCTGACAACCTGTACATGTCTGTGATCAATATTTAAGGAATAACAGCATAAGTCAGTGGTTTGGGGACACTCAGTGTAGCAACTCTGTGTCCTTTTCTAACAGTGTAATCTGTCAACTCACTTCTGTCAACTCTAGTCACTTCTTTCAACTATTCTTTCTAACAGTGTATTCTCTCCCTCTTCTTTCCAGCGTTCTCAATCGAAGTAAATAACTATCAAAATTGATGAAATGATAAAATATTATCTTGTTCCCAAGGTGTCCGGTAATAATTTTATTCTCATTCTAAAATCTCATTATTTATCCCGATGTGTCCAATTCTGTCATTATTAGGGGAGTTCGAAACTTGTGTTCAGTTTTCAGAATGTTTTCAGGTTGGGCAAGAAATAATTCAAGCTCACAAGAAGAGTCGACGTTGTCAATTCCGACCCGCTTAAATAGTCGCACAGTTTTATTAGAGACATGGCATTTTTGAATGCTCGAAAAGTGAAACAATACCTGTAGGTGAAACTGCAAAGAAAAGCGAAACTTGCTTGGAATTCATTGCTCGACGGATTTAAACGCCTGGAATTGTTTCAGGAATGAAATCCCGGATCTTTGAGAGAAGCTGCATGCGTCGCTGGGGAAGAAGGCCCCGAAACATCTGTGAGTTGTGCTGTGTTGTGGAATTTCTACCAATTATCTACACGTGGGATTTAGGCCTGGGAGGGTCTTTCTAAAGAATCTTATTCCAAAATAATCTCCTGCAAGTTAGATGTGAAGTAAATTTAGATGCGGTATTTTAGGTGTGCCTTTTTTTTCTGAAAAATAAAGTAATAGAAAGTTTTAACTTATATATTTTTATAAATGCGCCAATTAACATTTGAAATACAGAGTTTACTTAATGCATTAACACCCAATTTTGTTGGTGTATAAAGATTGTAATGTGAAATGTACAGAATTTTGAATTATTATTTATTCATTTTGTAATAGAGATTCATATTAAATAAAAATTCTTAAGATAATAATTTTAATATAATATGTGCATTCAGAAAAATTTTCGGTTTTCCAAATATTTTAATCGGAAAATTAAGAAGTGTTTTAACATAATTTTTCTCTTTACCAAATATTTCTAAACGGTAACTGTATTATTATTTTGTTCTTAATAACTTATTTATTAAGTATTAAATAATGATATATATGATAAATAAAATAAAATGGAACTTGGAATGCTTTGAAGCCAAATACTTAATAATATAAATAACAAGAACTTTCATGTAGTTGATTGCATTTTTGTGTTGTAGCTTTAATTACATTTAGAAGACAATATTTCTCCTCGTACATTGAACTACTAATATTAAGCAATTGCCAATAAGCTTTATTTCTTATTACTTCATTGTTTTATAAAAATGAATTACGTTATAGTACTTATGACGAAATACCTTGAGAGAAATGTGAAGATTATATCCTTAGTTTATGCGTCTGATGTTATAAGATGTCTCATAAAGGTGCCTGATTTCTCTCATAGAACAAAGATATTTGTCTACAAGCATTACCCGACAAAAATACGACTACTTTCTTTATATTCTACGCTTTAGTGCAACTATATAAAGCCACCCTGTATCTTTTTTTTTCAAATGACACATTCTCTTGTCTCTCATTTTTTTTTTTCTACAACGTTCTCAACCGAAGTAAATATCCATCGAAAATAATAAAATGTTACTTTGTTCCCGAGAAGTCCGGTAATAATTTTGTTCTCACTCCAGCGAAAATCACATTACTTCCGCAATGCCTCCTTTTCTATCACTTTAAAGGTAGTTCGAACTCGTGTTTAGTTTTTGGAATATTTTAGGATGTGGAGAATAAATACTTTTAGTTTAGAAAGAGATTCAACATTAAAAATCGCGCAGGAGCTAAATAGTTTCAGTTTTATTGGAGAAGAGGCATTTCCAAAATGCTCGTAAAGCGGAGTAATACCAGTAGGTGATGCTGCCAAGAAAAGCGAAACTTGTTTGAAATTTATTTATTGATCCACGGATTTTAACGCGTGGAATTGTTTCATAAAGTGAAATCCCGGATCTTTGACAAGATACGGATGTGTTGCTGGTGTGGAAAGTTCCGTATCATCTCCTGCAGATGCCTTTTAAGTAAATTTAGTTGTAGAATTTTGAGAGTTTCTTTCGGTACTTACGTATTATCCCGGCGGTCATTTCCGCCAAACTATTTTAGTGTCAAATATGCTGGCAAATTGTTGCAATCGTATTCTGAGCCATCAACAATTTCATGTGTCCCGGCATTTGTGTACCTTGGCGTAAAATCGCTCGTCTTGGCGGACCGCTGGGATAATACGTAAATATCATTCTTTCCTTATGAAAAATAAAATAATAGATAGTTTTATCCTATAGTAAAATAGAAGCTTGGACATTGAAAATGCAGAGTTCACTTTCGGTACATTAGCTGCCAATTTTATTGATTGAAAGTTATCCATATAGGAAATATGTGTAATGTATAGAAATTTCATATTCATTATTGAATTTCAAAATCAATTTCTACCTATACACAGGATGTCTCAAAATTATTGGGACAAACTGTATGGGGAGGTAGGGTACATAATAAGGATTCAAAATCCCTCAGCAATGTGGGGTCAAAAACCTCGTTTTCCCTTTCCAGTTAATAATCACTTTAGAGAATGAGCCGAAGTGTTTGTCTAATTTCTTAACCAAGTTTCAGAGAAAAAGGGCTTATATTCAAAATTTTCATATATGAAATGAAACAGAAACTTTAAACTATTAATTTTAGTCACATGTTTTCTGCGAAAGATACATTAGTTTTTTATGAACAAGGGTCGAAAAGTTCACTATTATTTCAGCACTTGTTCCAGATTGATTATTAACAGCTTCAAAAATACGTTTCCGACCCTACATTGCTATGTGATTCTGAATCCTCCTCATGTGTCCTACCTCCCCTTAATATTTGTTCCAATAATTCCGGGACAACCTGTATATATATATATATATATATATATATATATATATATATATTATTTACTGCCTATAATAAAATCGGAAGTTAATACATCAAAAGTAAATTATGTATTTTCATTGTCCATTACCGTGTCAATATATTTTAGTTTTCTATTATTTCATTTGGGAAAAAAAGTTTGAAATACCACATCTAAATTTACTTCAGAGTCAACTTTGGGACATGATTCAAAGTTTTAACAGTCAGCGAAGCATCTAAATCTCGTCAAAGATCCAGGATTTCATTCCTAAGACAATTCCAGGTGTTTGAATCCGTCGAGCAATAAATAAATTCCGAAAGATTTTCGATTTTCTTTGCAAGTTTTTCTTATTGGTACTGTTCCACTTTACGAGCATTTCGAAAATGCCACGTCTCCAATAAAACTGTAAAACTATTGACGCCCCGGCGCTATTACCATTGTTGACTCTGTTTCGAAAGTATTTATCCCCACATTCAAAATCTCCTTGTTTCATTCACACACATATTTTTCTTTATTTATTTTATTATTATTATTATCATTATTATTTTCTGAGACATTATTTGACCTTGGACTGGGGATGTTTTCGTACATGATTAGCCATTGTCGGGTCACGTAATTACGTTGCATTGGAAAATTACTAGTAAGGTCACCAAATTACCTTTTCATAGACACGCCATCAGTTTATAACAAGATGGTAATCGTTAGTGTTTGCACATGTCAGAAAAAATTGCTACGCTCAAGAAAATCGTTACTATAAAGGAATTTTATGATTTTCCTCCAAATAAGCTTCCTTCCAAAATGTCTTTAATGCTGTTTCCAAAAACGAAATGAGTTATCACTACGCTGCGACATCAAAAATGTGACTTTTTGTAAAGTAGCTGAGACATGTGGCTACAAATATTAATCGTTATGGAGTCTCCGACAGAAAAACAGCTGCGATTGTGTCATCTTTCCGTCAAGAATGTGGTGTAGAAAATTATTCAGACATTTCTCCTGTCGTTGACAAAATGAAAACAAGAGGAGAAACATAAAACAGATATTATCTGCAGAATCAGTCTATTGCATAACCAGCAGTCTGTAGTTCGTTCTTATGGAAGGAAATACGATAGTCATCAAAGAAATTAACTGAAAGCGTTTTCATGGAATTGAGAAAGAGGACGTTTATTCCCTCTGGTCAGTTCACGATTGAAATCACATTTTTACAAAGACCTTTATAGGGAGAAACATGGCCAATTTAATCACAACTAGGATCTAAATACATGCATCATATTTCTCCCTCTACAGAGCTTTCTAAAGAAATAGATTCTGCAATAATTTCTCATTTAACTATATTGAGCTTTCGCTGCACAACTTGAAGTGACTATATATGGATCGTAAAGGGTTGTTATTTGTCAGATTCTATGTCACGTTGGAAAACCACTGCAGTGGGTTTTATGTGATCTGCACTTCATTGAATTGCCGTTCCGTCACCTATAACATCATTTGGATGACGTTACTACAGAATCTAAATCATTCAGAGAACCCATAGAAAAAAAATTGGCTGGCTGAGAAAAACTTCCAGTAGTGAACGTTTTAAATACTTTATTCCTCAAGTTGTCAGAAAAGTGCTAAGCAAGGATCAGCTTTACTTATTTCATATTTCTGCTGCCGTAAGTTCAGGTATAATATCAGAAAATTTGAAAACTTCGTTATTCTGGTCCGCTTTCCCTCTCTAGATGGTGATGGCTGATCATGTCAAAGAATTCTCAGATTATACGTTAGCTTGGAGAATCCTACTGATCAAATTAAATATCTGATAAAGGTATTTTATTCTGAAATATTACTTGAAAATCAGCTCAAAATTAAAACAAGCAAAAATTTCACGGATGATCCAAAGAGAGCTTTTGGAACAATCAGAACATCGCGATGCCTACAAAACTTATCAGAAGTCATCAACCCAGTCGTTGACGAAATGCTTTCTTCGCTTATTCCGTACTTAATTCTTGCATGGTTGTACACCCAGTCAAAAAACTATTCAAGCGTAATACATATCAAATATCCCTAATTTCATAATATATATCAATTTTCTTCAGTTTCATATTTAAAATTTGTCCTCCATAAAAGTGAATCATGTTATGCGTAATAATAACTTCTCTCATTTCTTTCTAATGTTGCGTTTTTCCCAAAATCTAATAGACAAAACTTTATTAGATAATTCAGCTATTACTCGAATACCTTTTTGAACAGATGTATATGAAAGAATACATATCAGAGAACTGGAAATAAGCCTAGCATTGAGAACTAGATTGCTTTCCAAAGGAAATGCTGTTAATAACTTCATCACACCAAAACTCAACATCGAAGCCACAGATTACGTGAATATTTTTCGCTGGAATAGCTGCAGTATAATTCCTCCTCCTCTATTAAACCTCTTGAGCACCAAAGACGAACGTGCGTCCGTTTTTATAACGTCGCACATAATATCATAGACGCACCTGGGTACGTTCGTGGTATTATTGCATAGTCTTAACTTTTTTAAACCAGGTATTTTTAAACGCAGTGTATAGTTGTCATCTGGTATTCTAAGCCTTGAGCCGTCCACAAAAAATATTCAATGTATTGGAAGAATAAAATACGTAAGTATTCGCGAAAACTGTGTACTGGCTGCCCAGTAAATCCTGCATTTTGTAGCATTGATCATTTCTCAGAAAACCGTAAATAAGATATAATTACTGTAATCTACTAATTATATTATATAATTCATCATTCTAGCTGTATTTAAACAGCCGCGACAGGTTAAAAAATTTGTTAAACAGAATTTAATAATACTATAACGGTCCCTTTGTAGATAAATTGGCCTGGTGTCCAAGAGCTAAGAAATATCTCGGGTGAAAACCTCAAAAGTCTAGTACAAACAGGCATACCTCTGCAACCGGATTTCTAATGCTTAACTCCTTTGTCACAACAGGTAGACAGTGAAAGCCGTGTAAAACTTCCGAGAGAAGCATTATAAAAAGTGTGTGACGCTGAAGCAAGAGATGGAATTATCAGGTTGATGTTTTTATCAACATCAATTATGCCAGAATTTTTCCGAAAATATGTCTTAGAATTTCATTATTTTGAATAAACCTTTTGAAAATAAAAATATAGTTACTAGTGATAAAGTTTTGTGTACTAAATAAGGAAAGTAAAATTTTAAAACGTTAAAAACATCGCTATTTTCTCGAAAAAGTTTGTTACTTAAGCCTTTTGCGAGAAAAATAAACATTTTGCTACTACGGATTTTATATTTGTCTTTTCTTGTTCATCATACTCGAACATCACTATAGAACATATATTGTTTTGATAGCAAAAAGTTTAGTAATTCTAAAAATGAAAAAAAAGCGCAATTTTTTAAAGCTTTGAGAGCGGCGCGGACATAAAATATTTCATGATTTAAATAAAATTTTAAACTATTCTTTAGAAATGCATTATGTAACTTTTCAGAGGAATAGCGATCGAAAAAAAAATGAGAAAGTGATTTTTTTAGGATTACCTTATTTTTATGTTATACGACGGTAAACCAAAGTTTGAAAAAAAGCTGGTACTTAAGAACTTTCAACAAATTTTTAAAATACTTTTTTATATGTAGTTTCACCGAAAGATTAGGTGTATTTTTAAAAAATATTTTCTCTTATTATTTTCAACGAATGTTTACAAACTCTAATAATAGCCTTAAGTTGCCAATCCAATTACCTGAATGTTCCTTTATCTAAACTACGGCTGCTCCCAGAGTCCCAAACAGTGCCGAAGTGCCGGACAATTGGCACTCTGCTGAATGTTAATTTACGTCTTATATAAAATGTGAATTATGTTATGTGTATACGCCTTGATATCTTGCAAGAAGTTAGAAGGTTTTTCCAAGAATTATTCTTCTGGTTGTATTAAATGTCTCAAATTTACACTTTCTCTTGTAAAACTTTATAACTAAACTATTTGTCTACAAGTATTACTCGATGAAAATTACAACTACGTTAAGTATGTAAAAGCGCACAGAACACTACACTGAAACTACATATAGGGTGATTCGAAATTCGTTTTACAAAATTTAAGGAGGGGTAGGATACACCAAGACAGTTCAGAATCATATAGCAGTGCGGGGTCGGAACGTCTTCTGCATGTATCTGCTAATAATCACTTTAGAAGAAGTGTTCAGGTAAAGTAAACTTTCCGATCATGGTTTGTCAAAAACTAATCCATCTTCCACCGATTGCACTTGATAAAAATTGTTAATTCAGAAATTTTTCTTTCATTTCATGATGAAATTCTAGGAGGAAAGCCCATTGTTTATGAAAATTGGTTAAGAAATTAGATGCACACTTCAACACTTCTTCCGAAGTAATTATTAACAGGTACATGAAGACTCCGTTTCCGACCCCGCATTACTGCATGTTCCTGATCTTGGTGTATCCTAAGCCTCCTGGGTTTGTAAAACTAATTTCGAATAACTCTGTATAGCCATTATGTGTCTTTTTCCAATAGCTTATTCTCTAGTACCGCTCCCATTTATTTCTTCCATCCAGTATTCTCAATCGAAGTAAATATTGTTACTAAATTGTAAAGTTGTTTTCTCGCGCCAATATGTATTTTTGGAAAGTGCGGTGTACAGTAGGGTGGGCCGAAAAAACTTTTTTTTATTTTTTCGAAAACGGCTAGTGTAAAAAAGTTGTTACACATTTAGACAAGAAGAACCGTAAAAAAATTTTTAGAAAAATAATATATGTTCCGATCGCGCATTCACTTTGAAATATTGAAAAAAATAAGAAAATGAGGTGTTTTTTTACATTTTTAAAAAATATTAAAACTTTTCAAATTTGAAAAGTGTTGGGTCAGGTTGCGTATGGTAAAGCTAATAGTACGAGGAAATAAACTAAAACCCCTGATTATTTAGTATTAATCGAGCGCAGATAGCCTTAAAGATTAGCGTTAAATCCATGTTTTGATGGATTTCAATAAGACGGCTGCTTGTCTGTGGGAGATGGAGATGAGTACTAGAATATGCAGAAATATATCTATTGGAAAACGACTTGTTGAAAAAACTTGTCTTACTTATAAACTTTTAAAGATGTGAAAAAAATATATGATCACGCATTCATTTTGAAATGCCGAAAAATTAAGAATTTTTTTTTCCTCCGAAGTGGTTTTAAAAGATCTGAATAATGCATTTCAAATACAATGGTACGGGACGTATAGGGAAAGGTGTTAAAAGCCAGGAAAATATTATATATATACATATATATAGCTGTTTAAAACATTTACCATATTTCCAAAAATCTTAAAAATAGCATTTTTAAAAAACTTATTTTCATAAGATTGCTGCAAATGTTTTTACTGCCCTTTTAACTTTTATCCTAACATTCCATATTATTGCTTGTGGAAATCATACACATTGAAAGCAGCTTTTGATGAAAATTTTGGATAATAGACCTTGATAACAGAGTACTTATTATATAACGGTCTCTAGATTCAGTTCCGCACACACTTTTGCTGGCCTCGGTGACAAGTTTCACGCAACGCTCCACAGCTTGGATGTGACATGGAAATCTATTGAAGTCCGAAATTCACTGCCTGCCAGTTTTCATCATTTCTTCTATTTGTTCATCAGGCACATTCCTTAACAAAGGTGGCGGAGTGACCTTACAAAATTCCACTGAACCATGTCTATATAATCAGTCGCGTTGAAGTCAAGTGATGGCACTCTAAAATCTCTAATTCTGTTCATCTTGCCATTTTCCCGAGCTTTGAGAACTTGACGACATCCCAATTCCCTCACATGCTGTCTTTCGTCCGTAATCATAGCCAAAATCAAATTTTCGGGGTGTGCAAAGAATGAATTTCGTTGCATTACCGGATCGATTACTTTTCGCAGATTTTCAGGGAGGAATCTTGTCAATCTGATCGCCTCAAACACAATATTAGGACCTTCAGAAAAATAACCACTTGCTTTGATTTGAAACCACAGAGGCATGTAGCAATGTAAAATGAAGTGCACCAGCTGCTTCAGCTTCTGAGGGGTTTTCTTCGCTGACATATAGTCTAAGTACTCGAATTGCTGCTGTTACCCATCGTGAATGTGATAACGGACCTTGTTCTGGAACAGCCAAATCCGCTGGGCATTGACCAAATATGATTGCTTCAGAAATATCTAGTAGATATAGTTGGTCTTTGCTCAACTCTTTCTTGTCGGGATTCGGAACAATGCAGTCAATAGGCGAAAAATTAACTACAGAAAGTTTTTCGCAGGCTTTCATTTTTTGTCCTATTTCACCACTGAAGGATGATGGTCCTGCTGTATCTCCATCAAAATGATGATAAAGATGTCTCAGTGGCAGCTCGTTGAAATGCAAAAGGCAAATACACCATTGCAGTAGTCTACCAGCTTTAATCTCAATTTGATGAATAACACCATTTTTCCAGCCAGTGTTAGTGGCCGTTCCATCACATCCAATTAACTCGAGTTCTTGAAGAGAAATATTCAATTTAGCCAAATGAGCGATAATTGACAAGGCAATGTCTTAAGAAAGCCCAGTTGTGAATGAAACATGTGAAAGATATTTAGAGCCTGGTTCTTGAACCAAGGAATGATGTTCTGCTTTTTGGATCCGACAATAACGTTTAGAACCCACCATTTCAATCACCATAGTCTCATCTTTCCTTCCGTCAAAGTAAAGACCACGTAAATGTTCATTTACAACTTTGGACTGCAAATGATGTTGCTTACTAATTTTTCTCTTCTATGTTTTTGTCGATAACATGAGACGAGTCCTCTTTTTGTGATGGCGAAGTCTTGGAGCACACTGGTTGTAATCGCGGCTATTGCGCGGTCAGATACCCCATACCGATCACTTGCCAGAGCAGTCGATGTTAGTTTTTTTTTCTTCAAGTAGTCAAATGGGGGGGGGGGTGAACGGGATTGAGGGACCCTGATGACGCAGTAGTAGCCTTCTCTACAGTATTTTGTACTTTGTATTACAGTACTTTGTAGCAGAGGTGGTACTACTTACTTATCTCTGACAGACAGTTGCCTTATTACAATCCTTCCAAATAGTGCTTTTACACTAGATTTTAAGAGTTTTTAAGGCAATGCGCGATCGATTATTACTGATTAATCGAGGGGTTTTAATTTTTTTCCTCGTTTTATTATCTTTACACTACACAACCTAACATAGCTCTTTTCAAATTCGAAACGTGTAGATATTTTAAAAAATTTTCAAAAAAATAAAAACACCTCATTTTCTTATTTTTTCCAATATTTCAAAGTTAGTGCGCGATCGGAAGATATATTTTTTTTTTCTAAAACTTTTTATACGGTTTTTCTTGTCTAAATGTGTAACAACATTTTACACTAGTTGTTTTCGAAAAAATAAAAAAAAAGTTTTTTCGGCCCACCCTATTGTACAGGCATTGTTGCAAGCGAAATGAGTATGTAACCCCTTGACCTTGTCGACGATCTTGGGGACCATTTTGGCTACTTGGCGAGAAATTTGGCGACTTTGGAGACAAAAAGAAAGTTCTCGAAATTGGAGGAATTTTAGCTATATCTCAATTAGGAGAAAAACTTCTGGAAAAACCTATAAAAAATTATGTCATATCCTATGTGACATGACATCCACTTTCAAATCTATAAATAAGTAAGTTGCTCTCACAGTGAGTGTGTTCGTGATCTGCGAAGGGATACATTGACATTGTGGTTGGAATAGTGTTGTTGTTGTTGTGATAGTTAATATTTTGCCATTTGCCTATGTTGCTAAATTCTGTATTTCTGTGAGATATCAGAGCTTTGATTCGTCGAATAAAGGGTTATATTTGTTTTTCGGACTTGATTGACTATTTTATTGTTCACCCACTGCCAGATTTCGTAAAAATATCCATCGAAAAAATTAAGAATTTACCTTATTTTTCCAAGGTGTCCGTTAAATATTTTTCTCACTGAATAATGTCTCCGTTTCTATCAGTTTAAGGACAATTCTAACTCTGAATGTTTTCGGATTAGCGGATAAATATTTTAAATTTAGAGAGTTGGCGTTGAAAATAGCGCCCTCGCTAAGTACTTTCAGTTTTAATGGAGACGTGGCATTTGTGAAATGCTCGTTAAAAGGTGAACATCGTCAGTAGGTGAAATTGTAAACAAAACTTGTTTGGAATTTTTTTATTGCTTCAAAGATTTAAACGCCTAGAATGGTTTCAAGAAATGAAATCCGGGTGTTTGGCAAGAACCGGTTCCGGGACGGGTGCAGAAAGTTCCGAATCATCTCCTGTGATGCCTGGTGCAAATTCGGGTGTACTGTTCTAGGTGTGTTCTTTTTTATTCTGAAACATAAAAAAATAGAAAATTTTAAATTACAGCAATGCAGCAACGTACTTTGAAAAACCATAATTTCCTTTGAACCACCACCCAATGTTAGAGGTAATATTTTGTACGTGTAGGTAGCAGTATAAATTGTAAAACAATTTCAAATTCAATATTAATTCAATTGAAAATTTTGGAATTAAATAAAAATTTTATAATGCTAATAAGTTTAATATATTATACCCGTTCAAAAAGCATCTCGTGAATTTTTGTTTTATTTTTCAACTATTTTTACAATTAAAACTATTCTTACGTTACACGGTATTATATCCAAGTATAGAAATACCTTGAAACAGTAATCAAATTTCACAAAAGTATTTGTAGATGTATAAATGAAAACTTAAAAAGTACTTTAACATAATTTTTCTTTTCACCAAGTATTTACAAATATATACCTTTTAAAAATTAACTCATTTATTGGAATTAAATAATAGTGCTTAAAATAAAACAACATGTGGAGCACTTTCAATTTGGCTAATCAATGATATAATTTAAATGAATATTCATTCAATAGAGAGATTTTTGTGTTACAGCTTTAACTACACTTACAAGTCAATATTTCTCCTGGTATTGTGAACTACTAATAATGGGCAATTACAAATGCGTTTTACACCTTATTAATTCTTTATGTTATAAACATGAATTACGTTATGAGAACTTAATAACTAAATATCTTTAGAGAAATTTGAAGGTTTTGTTCACCATTTGAGATTTTGATAAAGATGCCTCATAAATTTTTATGGTTTCTCTCATAAAACTTTATAACCAAAATATTTGTTTACAACCATACCCAACAAAAATAAACCTACATTCTTCACTTCTGAGAGGCCCACTGCACTTTAGTACAACTGTATATATGTAGTCACTCTGTCTTTTTCCAATGTCTCATTCTCTTGTACTTCTACCATTTTTTTCTTCCATCCATTGTTCTCAATCGAAGTAAATTTATCCATCGAAAATAATAAAAAGTTGTTTTGTTCCCCATGTGTCTGGTAATAATATTATCCTCACTCCAGCAAAAATCCCATTAATTCCGCAATGTCTTTTTTTTTTTCAGTTTAAGATCACTTCTAACACGTGTTTAGTTTTGGACTATTTTGGGGTTATGGGATACTTTTAAGTTCAGTAAGAGAGGAAGGTTGAAAACCACGCCCCGGTTAAATAGTTACACATCTTTATTGGAGACGTTGACTCTTTCGAAACGCTCGTAAAGTAGAAAAATTCCAATAGGTGAAACTTGTAAAGGAAAGCGAAATTCGTTCGGAATTTATTTATTGCTCCAAAGGTTTAAACTCCTGGAATTGTTTCAAGAAATGAAATCTCGGATATTTGACAGGAACCGGATGCACCGCTGGTATGGCAG